>OY743149.1:29001736-29012499 GCA_963555695.1 Dasypolia templi
CATATGGTGAGCGCTGCTCCAACCTTACCCTCAATCCGGCTTCCATCGGTAAATATCCGAATAGCTTGGTTGTTGTGGCTATTTAACTGTTCCTGGTCTTCCAGGCTCACGAACTCTATCGAGGTAAGCTTCGCCGGGTGAGGTGTTCTGGAGTATTTGACTCTTTGCTCGACCTCTCTATCTACCAGCTCCGGCCGGAGTACCCCTCTCCTCGCCTCATACAGGGCGGCTGCCTCTTGTATGCGGAGGTCGAGTGGCAATATACCAGCCAGTACCAGCACTGAATGAAGAGAGGCCGTGCGATACGCCCCGCACAGTTTTTGAGCAAAACCCCTCTGAACAGCATTTAGGTGGCGTTGAACTCCTAACTTCTTTGATGCTGAGGACCAGGCGCCAGCCGCGTACGTGATAATGGGCTCTACCGTAGCAGTATAAATAATACGGACTATCTCCGGGTGGAGACCCCAACTCACCTTAGCCGCTCTCGACAGCTGGTTGTAGACGCCAAGTGCCTTTTTGCAGACGTTAGCCGTATGGCTATTAAAGGTCAACTTGTCGTCCACTGTGAGTCCTAAGATCTTAATTTCCGAGGACATGACAATGTCGATCCCTCCCATGGTCAGGTGTGGCGTGTCATATTTAAGTTTCCTGGTGACTACCATGGCACAAGTTTTGTGTGGCGCGAACCTGAGCTTATTCATGACACCCCACCTCCGAACATGTTCAAGAGCGACATTGGCCTGTCCCTGGATTTCTAGGGCTGTCTCCCCCGAAAACACGAGCACCACATCATCCGCAAAGGCCTGACAATAGTAGCCAAGCTGCGTGAGACTTTCCAGCAATGGGTTCAAAAGGAGATTCCACAGGATGGGGCCTCCTATTGATCCCTGGACACACCCTTTGTTGGTGCTTTTTGCGAACTCATGGCCAGCATACCTTACTCGGACCTTGCGGTCGCTTAGGTAGCTGGCTATCATCCTCCTGAGATTCGCAGGGCACTTTTCCTCCGCCAGTCTGACCTTTATGGCGGGCCACCACGCACTGTCGAAGGCTCCCTCTATATCCAGAGAGACCATCGTGATAAGTTTCCTCTCCTGGAGTTTGCCTCTCACGTGGGCCATCAGGTCATAGAGGGCGTCTTCCGTGCTTCGCTGTGGCATGAAGCCATACTGGCGGGGACTCATCCTGGGCACCAGGTACCAAACCAGCCTTCTTACCATCATTTTCTCCAGTATTTTACCCATCACTGGTAACAGTCCAATTGGCCTATAGGACTTGGGACTGGTATAGTTGTCCTTACCTGGTTTCCTCAGCACCACCACTGTGGCCTCTTTCCACACTGTGGGAAAGTGCGTCAGTTGCCAGCACTTATTAAATATTGCCAAGTGCAGTTCCGTGTCCTGCAATATTACCCGCTGGCAGATGTCGGCTGTGAAGCCGTCTACTCCGGGTGCCTTCTTTGGATTGAAGCTCTCCGTCGCGAACCTGAGCTCCTCCGTCGTAAACTCCGGGTCATGGGTCTCATTATGGCTCCAGTCGTTTATTCGGTCAGCAAGAGCTCTGATTCGACGATGGTCTGGGCTATCCTCCTCCTCTGTATCCTCCGGGAAAAATGTTTCTGCCAGTACACTCGCAGATCCTTCCTGCCCTGCTTCCTTCCCGTTCCAAACCAGCGGCAGATCTTCTTGCCGTTTTGTGGTGTTCTTTATAACCCTATAGATTCCCTCCCAAACACCTTCCCTAGTCTGTTTCTGGCAAAATCCTTTCCAACTCTCTGTAGAGCGCTTTTTCACCTCCATTTCGTACTTCTCTTTCTCTTCCAGATACAACGCGACCACACCTTCTCTACGTGACGGCGCTGCACATCGGATTCTTCTCTTCCTGGTAGCTACTGTGTGCTTCATTGCTTCGAGTTCTTCGGACCACCACGGCAAAGTTAGTGTCTGGTTTTCTTTTTTGTTTGGTATTGCTTCATTGCATGCTTTGGTTGGTTAGGTTAGGTTAGGTTAGGTTAGGTTAGGTTAGGTTAGGTTAGGTTAGGTTAGGTTAGGTTAGGTTAGGTTAGGTTAGGTTAGGTTAGGTTAGGTTAGGTTAGGTTAGGTTAGGTTAGGTTAGGTTAGGTTAGGTTAGGTTAGGTTAGGTTAGGTTAGGTTAGGTTAGGTTAGGTTAGGTTAGGTTAGGTTAGGTTAGGTTAGGTTAGGTTAGGTTAGGTTAGGTTAGGTTAGGTTAGGTTAGGTTAGGTTAGGTTAGGTTAGGTTAGGTTAGGTTAGGTTAGGTTAGGTTAGGTTAGGTTAGGTTAGGTTAGGTTAGGTTAGGTTAGGTTAGGTTAGGTTAGGTTAGGTTAGGTTAGGTTAGGTTAGGTTAGGTTAGGTTAGGTTAGGTTAGGTTAGGTTAGGTTAGGTTAGGTTAGGTTAGGTTAGGTTAGGTTAGGTTAGGTTAGGTTAGGTTAGGTTAGGTTAGGTTAGGTTAGGTTAGGTTAGGTTAGGTTAGGTTAGGTTAGGTTAGGTTAGGTTAGGTTAGGTTAGGTTAGGTTAGGTTAGGTTAGGTTAGGTTAGGTTAGGTTAGGTTAGGTTAGGTTAGGTTAGGTTAGGTTAGGTTAGGTTAGGTTAGGTTAGGTTAGGTTAGGTTAGGTTAGGTTAGGTTAGGTTAGGTTAGGTTAGGTTAGGTTAGGTTAGGTTAGGTTAGGTTAGGTTAGGTTAGGTTAGGTTAGGTTAGGTTAGGTTAGGTTAGGTTAGGTTAGGTTAGGTTAGGTTAGGTTAGGTTAGGTTAGGTTAGGTTAGGTTAGGTTAGGTTAGGTTAGGTTAGGTTAGGTTAGGTTAGGTTAGGTTAGGTTAGGTTAGGTTAGGTTAGGTTAGGTTAGGTTAGGTTAGGTTAGGTTAGGTTAGGTTAGGTTAGGTTAGGTTAGGTTAGGTTAGGTTAGGTTAGGTTAGGTTAGGTTAGGTTAGGTTAGGTTAGGTTAGGTTAGGTTAGGTTAGGTTAGGTTAGGTTAGGTTAGGTTAGGTTAGGTTAGGTTAGGTTAGGTTAGGTTAGGTTAGGTTAGGTTAGGTTAGGTTAGGTTAGGTTAGGTTAGGTTAGGTTAGGTTAGGTTAGGTTAGGTTAGGTTAGGTTAGGTTAGGTTAGGTTAGGTTAGGTTAGGTTAGGTTAGGTTAGGTTAGGTTAGGTTAGGTTAGGTTAGGTTAGGTTAGGTTAGGTTAGGTTAGGTTAGGTTAGGTTAGGTTAGGTTTTTTTTTTTTTTTTTTTTTTTTTTTTTTTTTTTTGTTTTGGCAGGAGTGGGAAATCCTCATGGACGCCCAGACTGCCTCACTTATGAGTCAGTCTGGGCAGTGCCGGACTCTTACCGGCTAAAACCACACTCCTGCCTTTGCTTAGTGTCCCTCTGACGTGATCAGAGACCTTGTTTGGCGATAGTTCTGATTTTTCAGTCATTTTGTTATTTATCATATACCTATTATCACATTTCAGGAAATGGAGAGTTCCTGGCAACAGTCATCTTCCGTCATCTACTTTTCTTATATTTCATTTAAAACATTTATGTATCTGTGCAGCGTAACCTCTTACGAGTACATACCTAATAGCTATTTTTATCAGTATTATTATTATTTATGTGTTTTAGGAGTCTTCCTATGCTTATCCCAAAAATATTTCTGAGTCTATAACTAACCTTTACATTATTTATTATATGGCTATGCTAATATATGCAATATATCATATAGTCATTATTTTTTATTCTAATATTTTATGTTATTATTCCTTATTTTACAATAAATGTTAACTTCCAATTTAGTGCAATATGTTTGTCCTAGTTTAGTTTTTGTCCATTTTGGCACACATACTGCTGCTATTTTAATTACAATAATTAAAATTGGTTCTATTAGTCTGTCCTGCTTATTCGACCACAACGGTAACGTAAGTTTACATCTATTTCTGGTTTTGGTATCTGTAAGAATATGTTTGTTTATGTTACTTGCTGAATCTACTATATTAATAATAATTTTAAAACCTAAAGAGTTTAATTCTGTGTTTGCTTTTAATTGGGTCAATTTGTCATTAAATTGGCTCCAATTCGCATGTTTTTTATTTTCTGTTATTGTTGGTATAATTTTGAATTTCGAAACAATACCGCTGTGGTCAAACATTTCAGTTCCGGGAAACATTGGCTGCACCTTAGCAATACGCCACCGACAGGCGTGCTAAGGCGTCCCATTTAATGCGTATGGGGCACACGCTGTCGAAGGCGTTGTGATCGGTCTTATCCATTTTGGCTGTCAGGCAGTTGTGACAACTCGGCGCTTCCGCTGCCAGACGTGACGGGCAATCAGCACGCATGTGGGGTTCTCCGCAGTGGATGCAGAGGTCGGCGGGCTGCGTGCACAGTTTCCGGCTGTGGCCAAAGCACAGACAGCGAGTGCACTGCACCAGTGGTGACTGGTCCTGCACTCGCACTCGCTGTAGGTCGATGTGCACGCGACCCGCCGTTGTCAGCCTCTGCCATACTGTAGGGGACACCTGCAAGATGACGTGGCACATGTGGGGGTTCCTCGTCCTTCGACGGTACTTCACCCCCAACCTCCACTCCTCCGCAGGTATGTCCCCGACTAGATGGGTGTTTTGCCTTTTAAGGGCCTGTATAACCTCCACATCCGTGTGACAGGACAGAACGTCTTTGACTATGATGAGCGGGTCCTTATTTCTCATCTCCTCGACCACTAGGTTGCCAGCTTTCCGTATTCTTTCGGTCACCCTGGTTAGCTCCTCCTTGGTCCTAAAGCCGACCACCACCTTTTGGTCCCTCGCCTTGCGCAGCCGCTCCACCCTAGTGCCCTCATTACGGGCGTCGACGGCCATCCGGAGTTTCTCAATAACCTCTTCACTCGTGTCCTGATCATTTACGGATGATACGACCATCGAGTGAAGAGGCTCTTGGACGTGCTGCCTCGGGCCTGCAGCCATCTCCGCGAAGGTCGGGCCCTGGCCTGCGACGTAGCGAGGGGTCTGCTGTAGTTGCTGCGACAGAGCTTTAGTGTGCTCCTTGCATTCCTGCAACGCCTGCTTGTGTTGTTGAAGGCCTTCCACGAGGCCTTTCATCAGCTCTGTCGGTTCATCTGTGGTCGACTTGGGCGCCTTTCGGGTTTCCGGTTTTCCTCCCTCAAGTAATCTCGTTTCATTTTCTGCTTCAGCCTCCTTCACCAGCTGGTAAAGCCTTTCCACTGCTTTTGTGATCTCGTCCTTAATTTCTTTCTTAAGGTTTCTGGAGCTTAAGAGTTGGATCTTGGCTTTTGAGAGACACGCTTTGGCCTCCGTGGTTCTACTAAGGTACCTCACGGGTTGTGCTTCCTTCGGCGAGCTCTCTTCAGTCCCCTCAGGCTGTTTCGGTCGATCAAGCTTACTCTGGTGTGCGAGCGTTGCTTTGGACCTAATTTTTGGTGGAGTGGTCAGTGGGGTCTTCTTCGGCGGCGTTGGAGTTTTAAGAAGCTTTCCAGACCTCAGTCCATCAGCCTCCCACTCCCCAACGCTACGCCTCACCGACGGGCCAGCCTGTGCAAGTCCAAGTCTCCCAGCATCTGAACTCTCCTCCGAAACCTTTGTCTTGTTCACAGGTGTCCTTATACCAGACATCATGTTAAGATCTAAAAGTGGAAACTGTACAACGGCTATGTCGTCAGGGGACACAAAATAACTATACTGAATCCCTGTAAAGGGGGGATCAGCCAGTAAAATTAAATTGAAAGTGTAAATAAATAATTGAAATATATAAAATAAAACGAGCCCTACAGCAAGGACTCAGTCAGGTCAATTAGTAATAAGTCAAATTGCTTTGAGGTGACGATAATATGTCTTCGCGTCCGTCAATTGTCTTATTCCTATCACCAAAAGGTAAATATGCAGCTGGAAGAGCGAAAAATCGAAAAATAATTTTCGACAAATACTGAATAGTTTACCTGGCCAGTGAGGACAGGGAGGGTGGGGGGGCGATTTTTTGATGTTCTATATGAGCTAGGCGCACGTGCGAGGTGTCAAAAGACGCGTCTCCGCGCGAGCTAGCTATCTGTGATGTTACTGAAATTTTTCCTGAACAAAAATTTTGAAATTTGGTCAAAAAACGTGTTTTTCGACTGAAAAATGAGTGAAAACCTGGAATTACGACTACCAAACAGGACTCTAATACGCGGAACGCGCACCAGAATACAGGTAAGGCAAGTAAGTAGCTATTAAAATTAAGACCAAAGTAGATTGTGATGAAAATGTTGAAATAAAAATTTAATTAGTTTTTCTTGAAGAAAAATATTGTTAAAATTTTTACAAGTGTTGAACGAAAACAATTTTTTCGCGTCTAGGTCAATTTAAAACGGTCAGATAGTAGGACGGAGCCTAGTTAAGATCAAAAACGCTGAAAACAGCTTCAAAATGCGTCACCTGGATGCAAAGTTATAACGATTTGATGTAATTGCTGTCTACCTAAGGTGGATTTCGTAGATTATTGAATAAAATGGATGGTTTTGTTTTTGATGTTCTATATGAGCTAGGCGCACGTGCGAGGTGTCAAAAGACGCGTCTCCGCGCGAGCTAGCTATCTGTGATGTTACTGAAATTTTTCCTGAACAAAAATTTTGAAATTTGGTCAAAAAACGTGTTTTTCGACTGAAAAATGAGTGAAAACCTGGAATTACGACTACCAAACAGGACTCTAATACGCGGAACGCGCACCAGAATACAGGTAAGGCAAGTAAGTAGCTATTAAAATTAAGACCAAAGTAGATTGTGATGAAAATGTTGAAATAAAAATTTAATTAGTTTTTCTTGAAGAAAAATATTGTTAAAATTTTTACAAGTGTTGAACGAAAACAATTTTTTCGCGTCTAGGTCAATTTAAAACGGTCAGATAGTAGGACGGAGCCTAGTTAAGATCAAAAACGCTGAAAACAGCTTCAAAATGCGTCACCTGGATGCAAAGTTATAACGGTTAGGTTAGGTTAGGTTAGGTTAGGTTAGGTTAGGTTAGGTTAGGTTAGGTTAGGTTAGGTTAGGTTAGGTTAGGTTAGGTTAGGTTAGGTTAGGTTAGGTTAGGTTAGGTTAGGTTAGGTTAGGTTAGGTTAGGTTAGGTTAGGTTAGGTTAGGTTAGGTTAGGTTAGGTTAGGTTAGGTTAGGTTAGGTTAGGTTAGGTTAGGTTAGGTTAGGTTAGGTTAGGTTAGGTTAGGTTAGGTTAGGTTAGGTTAGGTTAGGTTAGGTTAGGTTAGGTTAGGTTAGGTTAGGTTAGGTTAGGTTAGGTTAGGTTAGGTTAGGTTAGGTTAGGTTAGGTTAGGTTAGGTTAGGTTAGGTTAGGTTAGGTTAGGTTAGGTTAGGTTAGGTTAGGTTAGGTTAGGTTAGGTTAGGTTAGGTTAGGTTAGGTTAGGTTAGGTTAGGTTAGGTTAGGTTAGGTTAGGTTAGGTTAGGTTAGGTTAGGTTAGGTTAGGTTAGGTTAGGTTAGGTTAGGTTAGGTTAGGTTAGGTTAGGTTAGGTTAGGTTAGGTTAGGTTAGGTTAGGTTAGGTTAGGTTAGGTTAGGTTAGGTTAGGTTAGGTTAGGTTAGGTTAGGTTAGGTTAGGTTAGGTTAGGTTAGGTTAGGTTAGGTTAGGTTAGGTTAGGTTAGGTTAGGTTAGGTTAGGTTAGGTTAGGTTAGGTTAGGTTAGGTTAGGTTAGGTTAGGTTAGGTTAGGTTAGGTTAGGTTAGGTTAGGTTAGGTTAGGTTAGGTTAGGTTAGGTTAGGTTAGGTTAGGTTAGGTTAGGTTAGGTTAGGTTAGGTTAGGTTAGGTTAGGTTAGGTTAGGTTAGGTTAGGTTAGGTTAGGTTAGGTTAGGTTAGGTTAGGTTAGGTTAGGTTAGGTTAGGTTAGGTTAGGTTAGGTTAGGTTAGGTTAGGTTAGGTTAGGTTAGGTTAGGTTAGGTTAGGTTAGGTTAGGTTAGGTTAGGTTAGGTTAGGTTAGGTTAGGTTAGGTTAGGTTAGGTTAGGTTAGGTTAGGTTAGGTTAGGTTAGGTTAGGTTAGGTTAGGTTAGGTTAGGTTGGTTGGTTAGGTTAGGTTAGGTTAGGTTAGGTTAGGTTAGGTTAGGTTAGGTTAGGTTAGGTTAGGTTAGGTTAGGTTAGGTTAGGTTAGGTTAGGTTAGGTTAGGTTAGGTTAGGTTAGGTTAGGTTAGGTTAGGTTAGGTTAGGTTAGGTTAGGTTAGGTTAGGTTAGGTTAGGTTAGGTTAGGTTAGGTTAGGTTAGGTTAGGTTAGGTTAGGTTAGGTTAGGTTAGGTTAGGTTAGGTTAGGTTAGGTTAGGTTAGGTTAGGTTAGGTTAGGTTAGGTTAGGTTAGGTTAGGTTAGGTTAGGTTAGGTTAGGTTAGGTTAGGTTAGGTTAGGTTAGGTTAGGTTAGGTTAGGTTAGGTTAGGTTAGGTTAGGTTAGGTTAGGTTAGGTTAGGTTAGGTTAGGTTAGGTTAGGTTAGGTTAGGTTAGGTTAGGTTAGGTTAGGTTAGGTTAGGTTAGGTTAGGTTAGGTTAGGTTAGGTTAGGTTAGGTTAGGTTAGGTTAGGTTAGGTTAGGTTAGGTTAGGTTAGGTTAGGTTAGGTTAGGTTAGGTTAGGTTAGGTTAGGTTAGGTTAGGTTAGGTTAGGTTAGGTTAGGTTAGGTTAGGTTAGGTTAGGTTAGGTTAGGTTAGGTTAGGTTAGGTTAGGTTAGGTTAGGTTAGGTTAGGTTAGGTTAGGTTAGGTTAGGTTAGGTTAGGTTAGGTTAGGTTAGGTTAGGTTAGGTTAGGTTAGGTTAGGTTAGGTTAGGTTAGGTTAGGTTAGGTTAGGTTAGGTTAGGTTAGGTTAGGTTAGGTTAGGTTAGGTTAGGTTAGGTTAGGTTAGGTTAGGTTAGGTTAGGTTAGGTTAGGTTAGGTTAGGTTAGGTTAGGTTAGGTTAGGTTAGGTTAGGTTAGGTTAGGTTAGGTTAGGTTAGGTTAGGTTAGGTTAGGTTAGGTTAGGTTAGGTTAGGTTAGGTTAGGTTAGGTTAGGTTAGGTTAGGTTAGGTTAGGTTAGGTTAGGTTAGGTTAGGTTAGGTTAGGTTAGGTTAGGTTAGGTTAGGTTAGGTTAGGTTAGGTTAGGTTAGGTTAGGTTAGGTTAGGTTAGGTTAGGTTAGGTTAGGTTAGGTTAGGTTAGGTTAGGTTAGGTTAGGTTAGGTTAGGTTAGGTTAGGTTAGGTTAGGTTAGGTTAGGTTAGGTTAGGTTAGGTTAGGTTAGGTTAGGTTAGGTTAGGTTAGGTTAGGTTAGGTTAGGTTAGGTTAGGTTAGGTTAGGTTAGGTTAGGTTAGGTTAGGTTAGGTTAGGTTAGGTTAGGTTAGGTTAGGTTAGGTTAGGTTAGGTTAGGTTAGGTTAGGTTAGGTTAGGTTAGGTTAGGTTAGGTTAGGTTAGGTTAGGTTAGGTTAGGTTAGGTTAGGTTAGGTTAGGTTAGGTTAGGTTAGGTTAGGTTAGGTTAGGTTAGGTTAGGTTAGGTTAGGTTAGGTTAGGTTAGGTTAGGTTAGGTTAGGTTAGGTTAGGTTAGGTTAGGTTAGGTTAGGTTAGGTTAGGTTAGGTTAGGTTAGGTTAGGTTAGGTTAGGTTAGGTTAGGTTAGGTTAGGTTAGGTTAGGTTAGGTTAGGTTAGGTTAGGTTAGGTTAGGTTAGGTTAGGTTAGGTTAGGTTAGGTTAGGTTAGGTTAGGTTAGGTTAGGTTAGGTTAGGTTAGGTTAGGTTAGGTTAGGTTAGGTTAGGTTAGGTTAGGTTAGGTTAGGTTAGGTTAGGTTAGGTTAGGTTAGGTTAGGTTAGGTTAGGTTAGGTTAGGTTAGGTTAGGTTAGGTTAGGTTAGGTTAGGTTAGGTTAGGTTAGGTTAGGTTAGGTTAGGTTAGGTTAGGTTAGGTTAGGTTAGGTTAGGTTAGGTTAGGTTAGGTTAGGTTAGGTTAGGTTAGGTTAGGTTAGGTTAGGTTAGGTTAGGTTAGGTTAGGTTAGGTTAGGTTAGGTTAGGTTAGGTTAGGTTAGGTTAGGTTAGGTTAGGTTAGGTTAGGTTAGGTTAGGTTAGGTTAGGTTAGGTTAGGTTAGGTTAGGTTAGGTTAGGTTAGGTTAGGTTAGGTTAGGTTAGGTTAGGTTAGGTTAGGTTAGGTTAGGTTAGGTTAGGTTAGGTTAGGTTAGGTTAGGTTAGGTTAGGTTAGGTTAGGTTAGGTTAGGTTAGGTTAGGTTAGGTTAGGTTAGGTTAGGTTAGGTTAGGTTAGGTTAGGTTAGGTTAGGTTAGGTTAGGTTAGGTTAGGTTAGGTTAGGTTAGGTTAGGTTAGGTTAGGTTAGGTTAGGTTAGGTTAGGTTAGGTTAGGTTAGGTTAGGTTAGGTTAGGTTAGGTTAGGTTAGGTTAGGTTAGGTTAGGTTAGGTTAGGTTAGGTTAGGTTAGGTTAGGTTAGGTTAGGTTAGGTTAGGTTAGGTTAGGTTAGGTTAGGTTAGGTTAGGTTAGGTTAGGTTAGGTTAGGTTAGGTTAGGTTAGGTTAGGTTAGGTTAGGTTAGGTTAGGTTAGGTTAGGTTAGGTTAGGTTAGGTTAGGTTAGGTTAGGTTAGGTTAGGTTAGGTTAGGTTAGGTTAGGTTAGGTTAGGTTAGGTTAGGTTAGGTTAGGTTAGGTTAGGTTAGGTTAGGTTAGGTTAGGTTAGGTTAGGTTAGGTTAGGTTAGGTTAGGTTAGGTTAGGTTAGGTTAGGTTAGGTTAGGTTAGGTTAGGTTAGGTTAGGTTAGGTTAGGTTAGGTTAGGTTAGGTTAGGTTAGGTTAGGTTAG
>OY743150.1:0-12500 GCA_963555695.1 Dasypolia templi
AACCTAACCTAACCTAACCTAACCTAACCTAACCTAACCTAACCTAACCTAACCTAACCTAACCTAACCTAACCTAACCTAACCTAACCTAACCTAACCTAACCTAACCTAACCTAACCTAACCTAACCTAACCTAACCTAACCTAACCTAACCTAACCTAACCTAACCTAACCTAACCTAACCTAACCTAACCTAACCTAACCTAACCTAACCTAACCTAACCTAACCTAACCTAACCTAACCTAACCTAACCTAACCTAACCTAACCTAACCTAACCTAACCTAACCTAACCTCAACCTAACCTAACCTAACCTAACCTAACCTAACCTAACCTAACCTAACCTAACCTAACCTAACCTAACCTAACCTAACCTAACCTAACCTAACCTAACCTAACCTAACCTAACCTAACCTAACCTAACCTAACCTAACCTAACCTAACCTAACCTAACCTAACCTAACCTAACCTAACCTAACCTAACCTAACCTAACCTAACCTAACCTAACCTAACCTAACCTAACCTAACCTAACCTAACCTAACCTAACCTAACCTAACCTAACCTAACCTAACCTAACCTAACCTAACCTAACCTAACCTAACCTAACCTAACCTAACCTAACCTAACCTAACCTAACCTAACCTAACCTAACCTAACCTAACCTAACCTAACCTAACCTAACCTAACCTAACCTAACCTAACCTAACCTAACCTAACCTAACCTAACCTAACCTAACCTAACCTAACCTAACCTAACCTAACCTAACCTAACCTAACCTAACCTAACCTAACCTAACCTAACCTAACCTAACCTAACCTAACCTAACCTAACCTAACCTAACCTAACCTAACCTAACCTAACCTAACCTAACCTAACCTAACCTAACCTAACCTAACCTAACCTAACCTAACCTAACCTAACCTAACCTAACCTAACCTAACCTAACCTAACCTAACCTAACCTAACCTAACCTAACCTAACCTAACCTAACCTAACCTAACCTAACCTAACCTAACCTAACCTAACCTAACCTAACCTAACCTAACCTAACCTAACCTAACCTAACCTAACCTAACCTAACCTAACCTAACCTAACCTAACCTAACCTAACCTAACCTAACCTAACCTAACCTAACCTAACCTAACCTAACCTAACCTAACCTAACCTAACCTAACCTAACCTAACCTAACCTAACCTAACCTAACCTAACCTAACCTAACCTAACCTAACCTAACCTAACCTAACCTAACCTAACCTAACCTAACCTAACCTAACCTAACCTAACCTAACCTAACCTAACCTAACCTAACCTAACCTAACCTAACCTAACCTAACCTAACCTAACCTAACCTAACCTAACCTAACCTAACCTAACCTAACCTAACCTAACCTAACCTAACCTAACCTAACCTAACCTAACCTAACCTAACCTAACCTAACCTAACCTAACCTAACCTAACCTAACCTAACCTAACCTAACCTAACCTAACCTAACCTAACCTAACCTAACCTAACCTAACCTAACCTAACCTAACCTAACCTAACCTAACCTAACCTAACCTAACCTAACCTAACCTAACCTAACCTAACCTAACCTAACCTAACCTAACCTAACCTAACCTAACCTAACCTAACCTAACCTAACCTAACCTAACCTAACCTAACCTAACCTAACCTAACCTAACCTAACCTAACCTAACCTAACCTAACCTAACCTAACCTAACCTAACCTAACCTAACCTAACCTAACCTAACCTAACCTAACCTAACCTAACCTAACCTAACCTAACCTAACCTAACCTAACCTAACCTAACCTAACCTAACCTAACCTAACCTAACCTAACCTAACCTAACCTAACCTAACCTAACCTAACCTAACCTAACCTAACCTAACCTAACCTAACCTAACCTAACCTAACCTAACCTAACCTAACCTAACCTAACCTAACCTAACCTAACCTAACCTAACCTAACCTAACCTAACCTAACCTAACCTAACCTAACCTAACCTAACCTAACCTAACCTAACCTAACCTAACCTAACCTAACCTAACCTAACCTAACCTAACCTAACCTAACCTAACCTAACCTAACCTAACCTAACCTAACCTAACCTAACCTAACCTAACCTAACCTAACCTAACCTAACCTAACCTAACCTAACCTAACCTAACCTAACCTAACCTAACCTAACCTAACCTAACCTAACCTAACCTAACCTAACCTAACCTAACCTAACCTAACCTAACCTAACCTAACCTAACCTAACCTAACCTAACCTAACCTAACCTAACCTAACCTAACCTAACCTAACCTAACCTAACCTAACCTAACCTAACCTAACCTAACCTAACCTAACCTAACCTAACCTAACCTAACCTAACCTAACCTAACCTAACCTAACCTAACCTAACCTAACCTAACCTAACCTAACCTAACCTAACCTAACCTAACCTAACCTAACCTAACCTAACCTAACCTAACCTAACCTAACCTAACCTAACCTAACCTAACCTAACCTAACCTAACCTAACCTAACCTAACCTAACCTAACCTAACCTAACCTAACCTAACCTAACCTAACCTAACCTAACCTAACCTAACCTAACCTAACCTAACCTAACCTAACCTAACCTAACCTAACCTAACCTAACCTAACCTAACCTAACCTAACCTAACCTAACCTAACCTAACCTAACCTAACCTAACCTAACCTAACCTAACCTAACCTAACCTAACCTAACCTAACCTAACCTAACCTAACCTAACCTAACCTAACCTAACCTAACCTAACCTAACCTAACCTAACCTAACCTAACCTAACCTAACCTAACCTAACCTAACCTAACCTAACCTAACCTAACCTAACCTAACCTAACCTAACCTAACCTAACCTAACCTAACCTAACCTAACCTAACCTAACCTAACCTAACCTAACCTAACCTAACCTAACCTAACCTAACCTAACCTAACCTAACCTAACCTAACCTAACCTAACCTAACCTAACCTAACCTAACCTAACCTAACCTAACCTAACCTAACCTAACCTAACCTAACCTAACCTAACCTAACCTAACCTAACCTAACCTAACCTAACCTAACCTAACCTAACCTAACCTAACCTAACCTAACCTAACCTAACCTAACCTAACCTAACCTAACCTAACCTAACCTAACCTAACCTAACCTAACCTAACCTAACCTAACCTAACCTAACCTAACCTAACCTAACCTAACCTAACCTAACCTAACCTAACCTAACCTAACCTAACCTAACCTAACCTAACCTAACCTAACCTAACCTAACCTAACCTAACCTAACCTAACCTAACCTAACCTAACCTAACCTAACCTAACCTAACCTAACCTAACCTAACCTAACCTAACCTAACCTAACCTAACCTAACCTAACCTAACCTAACCTAACCTAACCTAACCTAACCTAACCTAACCTAACCTAACCTAACCTAACCTAACCTAACCTAACCTAACCTAACCTAACCTAACCTAACCTAACCTAACCTAACCTAACCTAACCTAACCTAACCTAACCTAACCTAACCTAACCTAACCTAACCTAACCTAACCTAACCTAACCTAACCTAACCTAACCTAACCTAACCTAACCTAACCTAACCTAACCTAACCTAACCTAACCTAACCTAACCTAACCTAACCTAACCTAACCTAACCTAACCTAACCTAACCTAACCTAACCTAACCTAACCTAACCTAACCTAACCTAACCTAACCTAACCTAACCTAACCTAACCTAACCTAACCTAACCTAACCTAACCTAACCTAACCTAACCTAACCTAACCTAACCTAACCTAACCTAACCTAACCTAACCTAACCTAACCTAACCTAACCTAACCTAACCTAACCTAACCTAACCTAACCTAACCTAACCTAACCTAACCTAACCTAACCTAACCTAACCTAACCTAACCTAACCTAACCTAACCTAACCTAACCTAACCTAACCTAACCTAACCTAACCTAACCTAACCTAACCTAACCTAACCTAACCTAACCTAACCTAACCTAACCTAACCTAACCTAACCTAACCTAACCTAACCTAACCTAACCTAACCTAACCTAACCTAACCTAACCTAACCTAACCTAACCTAACCTAACCTAACCTAACCTAACCTAACCTAACCTAACCTAACCTAACCTAACCTAACCTAACCTAACCTAACCTAACCTAACCTAACCTAACCTAACCTAACCTAACCTAACCTAACCTAACCTAACCTAACCTAACCTAACCTAACCTAACCTAACCTAACTAACCTAACCTAACCTAACCTAACCTAACCTAACCTAACCTAACCTAACCTAACCTAACCTAACCTAACCTAACCTAACCTAACCTAACCTAACCAACCTAACCTAACCTAACCTAACCTAACCTAACCTAACCTAACCTAACCTAACCTAACCTAACCTAACCTAACCTAACCTAACCTAACCTAACCTAACCTAACCTAACCTAACCTAACCTAACCTAACCTAACCTAACCTAACCTAACCTAACCTAACCTAACCTAACCTAACCTAACCTAACCTAACCTAACCTAACCTAACCTAACCTAACCTAACCTAACCTAACCTAACCTAACCTAACCTAACCTAACCTAACCTAACCTAACCTAACCTAACCTAACCTAACCTAACCTAACCTAACCTAACCTAACCTAACCTAACCTAACCTAACCTAACCTAACCTAACCTAACCTAACCTAACCTAACCTAACCTAACTAACCTAACCTAACCTAACCTAACCTAACCTAACCTAACTAACCTAACCTAACCTAACCTAACCTAACCTAACCTAACCTAACCTAACCTAACCTAACCTAACCTAACCTAACCTAACTAACCTAACCTAACCTAACCTAACCTAACCTAACCTAACCTAACCTAACCTAACCTAACCTAACCTAACCTAACCTAACCTAACCTAACCTAACCTAACCTAACCTAACCTAACCTAACCTAACCTAACCTAACCTAACCTAACCTAACCTAACCTAACCTAACCTAACCTAACCTAACCTAACCTAACCTAACCTAACCTAACCTAACCTAACCTAACCTAACCTAACCTAACCTAACCTAACCTAACCTAACCTAACCTAACCTAACCTAACCTAACCTAACCTAACCTAACCTAACCTAACCTAACCTAACCTAACCTAACCTAACCTAACCTAACCTAACCTAACCTAACCTAACCTAACCTAACCTAACCTAACCTAACCTAACCTAACCTAACCTAACCTAACCTAACCTAACCTAACCTAACCTAACCTAACCTAACCTAACCTAACCTAACCTAACCTAACCTAACCTAACCTAACCTAACCTAACCTAACCTAACCTAACCTAACCTAACCTAACCTAACCTAACCTAACCTAACCTAACCTAACCTAACCTAACCTAACCTAACCTAACCTAACCTAACCTAACCTAACCTAACCTAACCTAACCTAACCTAACCTAACCTAACCTAACCTAACCTAACCTAACCTAACCTAACCTAACCTAACCTAACCTAACCTAACCTAACCTAACCTAACCTAACCTAACCTAACCTAACCTAACCTAACCTAACCTAACCTAACCTAACCTAACCTAACCTAACCTAACCTAACCTAACCTAACCTAACCTAACCTAACCTAACCTAACCTAACCTAACCTAACCTAACCTAACCTAACCTAACTAACCTAACCTAACCTAACCTAACCTAACCTAACCTAACCTAACCTAACCTAACCTAACCTAACCTAACCTAACCTAACCTAACCTAACCTAACCTAACCTAACCTAACCTAACCTAACCTAACCTAACCTAACCTAACCTAACCTAACCTAACCTAACCTAACCTAACCTAACCTAACCTAACCTAACCTAACCTAACCTAACCTAACCTAACCTAACCTAACCTAACCTAACCTAACCTAACCTAACCTAACCTAACCTAACCTAACCTAACCTAACCTAACCTAACCTAACCTAACCTAACCTAACCTAACCTAACCTAACCTAACCTAACCTAACCTAACCTAACCTAACTAACCTAACCTAACTAACCTAACCTAACCTAACCTAACCTAACCTAACCTAACCTAACCTAACCTAACCTAACCTAACCTAACCTAACCTAACCTAACCTAACCTAACCTAACCTAACTAACCTAACCTAACCTAACCTAACCTAACTAACCTAACCTAACCTAACCTAACCTAACCTAACCTAACCTAACCTAACCTAACCTAACCTAACCTAACCTAACCTAACCTAACCTAACCTAACCTAACCTAACCTAACCTAACCTAACCTAACCTAACCTAACCTAACCTAACCTAACCTAACCTAACCTAACCTAACTACTAACCTAACCTAACCTAACCTAACCTAACCTAACCTAACCTAACCTAACCTAACCTAACCTAACCTAACCTAACCTAACCTAACCTAACCTAACCTAACCTAACCTAACCTAACCTAACCTAACCTAACCTAACCTAACCTAACCTAACCTAACCTAACCTAACCTAACCTAACCTAACCTAACCTAACCTAACCTAACCTAACCTAACCTAACCTAACCTAACCTAACCTAACCTAACCTAACCTAACCTAACCTAACCTAACCTAACCTAACCTAACCTAACCTAACCTAACCTAACCTAACCTAACCTAACCTAACCTAACCTAACCTAACCTAACCTAACCTAACCTAACCTAACCTAACCTAACCTAACCTAACCTAACCTAACCTAACCTAACCTAACCTAACCTAACCTAACCTAACCTAACCTAACCTAACCTAACCTAACCTAACCTAACCTAACCTAACCTAACTAACCTAACCTAACCTAACCTAACCTAACCTAACCTAACCTAACCTAACCTAACTAACCTAACCTAACCTAACCTAACCTAACCTAACCTAACCTAACCTAACCTAACCTAACCTAACCTAACCTAACCTAACCTAACCTAACCTAACCTAACCTAACCTAACCTAACCTAACCTAACCTAACCTAACCTAACCTAACCTAACCTAACCTAACCTAACCTAACCTAACCTAACCTAACCTAACCTAACCTAACCTAACCTAACCTAACCTAACCTAACCTAACCTAACCTAACCTAACCTAACCTAACCTAACCTAACCTAACCTAACCTAACCTAACCTAACCTAACCTAACCTAACTAACCTAACCTAACCTAACCTAACCTAACCTAACCTAACCTAACCTAACCTAACCTAACCTAACCTAACCTAACCTAACCTAACCTAACCTAACCTAACCTAACCTAACCTAACCTAACCTAACCTAACCTAACCTAACCTAACCTAACCTAACCTAACCTAACCTAACCTAACCTAACCTAACCTAACCTAACTAACCTAACCTAACCTAACCTAACCTAACCTAACCTAACCTAACCTAACCTAACCTAACCTAACCTAACCTAACCTAACCTAACCTACCTAACCTAACCTAACCTAACCTAACCTAACCTAACCTAACCTAACCTAACCTAACCTAACCTAACCTAACCTAACCTAACCTAACCTAACCTAACCTAACCTACCTAACCTAACCTAACCTAACCTAACCTAACCTAACCTAACCTAACCTAACCTAACCTAACCTAACCTAACCTAACCTAACCTAACCTAACCTAACCTAACCTAACCTAACCTAACCTAACCTAACCTAACCTAACCTAACCTAACCTAACCTAACCTAACCTAACCTAACCTAACCTAACCTAACCTAACTAACCTAACCTAACCTAACCTAACCTAACCTAACCTAACCTAACCTAACCTAACCTAACCTAACCTAACCTAACCTAACCTAACCTAACCTAACCTAACCTAACCTAACCTAACCTAACCTAACCTAACCTAACCTAACCTAACCTAACCTAACCTACTAACCTAACCTAACCTAACCTAACCTAACCTAACCTAACCTAACCTAACCTAACCTAACCTAACCTAACCTAACCTAACCTAACCTAACCTAACCTAACCTAACCTAACCTAACCTAACCTAACCTAACCTAACCTAACCTAACCTAACCTAACCTAACCTAACCTAACCTAACCTAACCTAACCTAACCTAACCTAACCTAACCTAACCTAACCTAACCTAACCTAACCTAACCTAACCTAACCTAACCTAACCTAACCTAACCTAACCTAACCTAACCTAACCTAACCTAACCTAACCTAACCTAACCTAACCTAACCTAACCTAACCTAACCTAACCTAACCTAACCTAACCTAACCTAACCTAACCTAACCTAACCTAACCTAACCTAACCTAACCTAACCTAACCTAACCTAACCTAACCTAACCTAACCTAACCTAACCTAACCTAACCTAACCTAACCTAACCTAACCTAACCTAACCTAACCTAACCTAACCTAACCTAACCTAACCTAACCTAACCTAACCTAACCTAACCTAACCTAACCTAACCTAACCTAACCTAACCTAACCTAACCTAACCTAACCTAACCTAACCTAACCTAACCTAACCTAACCTAACCTAACCTAACCTAACCTAACCTAACCTAACCTAACCTAACCTAACCTAACCTAACCTAACCTAACCTAACCTAACCTAACCTAACCTAACCTAACCTAACCTAACCTAACCTAACCTAACCTAACCTAACCTAACCTAACCTAACCTAACCTAACCTAACCTAACCTAACCTAACCTAACCTAACCTAACCTAACCTAACCTAACCTAACCTAACCTAACCTAACCTAACCTAACCTAACCTAACCTAACCTAACCTAACCTAACCTAACCTAACCTAACCTAACCTAACCTAACCTAACCTAACCTAACCCACCGTCGCGCGGCACCCCTAGCCGTGAACAGATCGTTTTTAAACTGCTCCGCGATCGAAAAATCGCAAAAATAGGTTTTTTCGAGAAAAAGATATAGTGCGATATATCGTTGTAACCGCGCTGCCGAGCCCTGTGTGATAGTGAAAACCGTTTTTGGAAAAGTGGAAAATTGTGCGCACAAAGTCCAAAAAAACAAGTTTAAAAATCTTCCGAGCTAAACGCTGCTCGATTTTGAGTGGAGGCTCGAGAATCGGAGTATGCAGCCTGGTGCGGCTTGACAAACCCTACAATCTGACACCAACTTTGGATTTTTCCGAAGGGGGGTCACGGAGTTATCAGCGAAAAACCCAAGACCGCGTGGAACGTGGTTGGAGTTCCCGAAGGCTTTCACCACATCTGGAAGCAGATCCTGTAAGCGACGAAGAAGAGAAACTGAGAACCGTTTTCAAAATTGGAAAATATTAAGAATAAAACAAGAAAACAAGGTCGGAAATTTTAACAACTTTTCTAAATTTAATATAAGCGAATCCAGATCGCAAACATATATTTTCTAATATCTCAAAAAATAGTTTCCTATTACACGTATACTCAATTTAAATTTTGTAGAAATCTGGTTAGTAGTTTTTAAGATATTGTGTTTTTAAATATTCAAAATTCTGAGGGTTGGCTAATTCAACCCCAAAAAATTTAATTTTAGGATTAAAATAGGTACAGTGTGCCAGTCTTAGAGAATATATAAAATTCGTAAATTTATATACTCGACTTTGTCCCTAAAATAGTTAAATTAAGATTTTGAAGTGACGTTTCTAATTTTGTAGTCTCAAAATTAACCCCTTCCGGGTAATACTAAAATCTGAAATTAACACCACTGGAAAGGGGAAGTCGTCCTCTTTCTAGTGTGAAAATTAGAATCCACGCGAATTTTGTAAATACCTAGATATAAGATAATTAAGATCGAGATACCGTGGTGTTTTTGTTTAAATTACAGTGGTTTGCGATATTGTTGTCCCAAAATCAACCCCTTCTGGGTTGACTAAAATTCTAGATTTAGTACCTTTGGATAGAGGGCATCTCCCTCTATCTATTGATAAAAACAAAACCCACGCGTATATAATATTTATATAGATATATGTAAAATAAGCTTGAGGTACCGTGGCTGACTTTAAATTTTTCAATATTTTAAGTTTTCAAGCGTTAAAATTAACCCCTTCTGGGTTAATTAAAAATCCTTTTTTGACATAGCTGGAAAGAGGGGTTCACCCTCCGTCTGGTAAATTACTTTTCATCCACGCGTATCCTTAACTTTAATAATTATAATTAAGATACTCACGAGATATCCAGATCCGAATTTTTGAAAGAAATCTGTTACTTCTTCCTGTTTGTGGTTCCTCCCGGAAATTTTATTTTTTAGGATCCGTAGCCCTCAGCTGTTAGTTTATTTTGCATTTTATTTAGTGAAAAAATCTTGGGTATTTTCCGAGCTATAGCTTCTCCCAGATTGCGGTTTTTACCCATCTTTGTTCTTTTTACAAGTTCCATAGGGGAGGCTATTGCTCGAGATCGGGAATTCGTAGAGAAAAAATTTTGGCTTTACATATAGTTTACTGAGGAATAGCTACACGTAGAAATAAATCCCGTCTCTCTACGACTTTTCCCCCAAAAACTCGGGGTAAATCTGCGATGTTATAAAAAGTTTCCTCGATTTTTAAATTTTCCCCAAAAATTACCCCCCAATTTTGTTTAATTTAAATTTGGAAAACACACATATACACAACACACACGCATACATTACACACCTAACAGTTTATACTTAATTTGTTGAAAATTTTAAAAAATTATTTTTCACCGACCGGGAACCGAACTCGGGACTTTTACTAACTTTAAAACGCGGATATCTCAAAAACGGTGCGTCGTAGCCCGTTTTTAACCAAACCCTAATATTCTGTACAGAATATTTGAAACGCTTCCCTTACCAACCCCCTTCGAACCCCCCCCCCCCTTTTTTGTTTATTTATATTTATTTAACTTCCCACCAAATACATCATAGTGGCAAGTGTAACTGGTTACGTACATAAGCAGACGACGTAAACGGTTGCGTACATATATTGAATTAATTTATTATTATTTTATTTATTATTTATTTCTTTAATTAATTTTATTATTATAAACTCAATCCAATTTATTTATTATATTAACCCCCCCTGGTCAAATTTATATCCCTGGTGTAAGCAAAAAGTCCACCCCCATCCCCTTAAAATCTTTACACCCCCATATCTTTTAAACGGCTGGGAATTTCAAAGTTTT
The DNA here is from genome assembly GCA_963555695.1 of Dasypolia templi. Lineage (NCBI taxonomy): Eukaryota > Metazoa > Arthropoda > Insecta > Lepidoptera > Noctuidae > Dasypolia > Dasypolia templi. The sequence continues at coordinate 11,224 of OY743150.1, forward strand.
GACAAAATTTTTCACCCCCCTATAACCCCCCTCTCAGCCCGAACCTAGATTCCGATAAGACCCCTAAACCCCCCTTTTTCCCCCTTTTCACCCTTCCATTTTGACCCCAAAAAATAATTAAATCGGTAGTATATTTATTTTAATATATCTATCTGAAACCCCAAACCCTTAAACCCCCTCCCCCCTGCCCCCTAAGCGTTACCCCACCCCCCGTGCCCTAACTTGTGACACAAGGGTCGCAGAGATACCGAGTTTGGGCTCGCTGAAATCGGGAGGAGAAGGCCGTTACACCTGCCCCAATTAAAACAGGGATTACGCCCCTTTTATTTATCCAAAATAATTTTATTTAATCATTTATTTTTATTTATTTATATTTTATTCAAATTTTGGTTGGGTGGCGTTGGTTATTAATAGACAGACTAGCTTTATTGAGCAGAACTTAGGGTTAAGACATCAATAAATATTGAATCTATTTTTAGATATTTATTATACACTGACACTGACACGGACCCCCCTATACAGGGCCAAACATACTTTTACACCTGACAACTTCCCCTTTCACTAGCACTACACCTATATCATACACCCTCACACACATACCATGTTTCACACACCCACAACATCTGGTGCCAAAAAACCCACCACTCCTAGTTCCGCTACCTCACCCTCTGTAGTCCAGGACGCTGCCAGGACCTTTTTAAAAAGGCCGGGTACACCTAGAAGGTCCTTAGACAATATGGAGATCTACAGACGGCAGGACTACGGCGAGAGGTCTAACGAACAGCTGCTCCAAGACTTGATGAGGGCCTTTGAGGATATTCCCTTAAAGATATACCCTCAGATGAAACGAGAGACCAAGACCTTCCTCGAGACAACATCTGATAAAAGCATGCGCACGCTGTTTGAGATAAGTAAGCGGATGAAGAATCTGGAAAAAACAGCGTCTAGACCCAACGTACATACAGCCGTAACTTCAGTACCTGCCCCTTCTGAAAAAGAAGAAAAAATGTTGGGGAAACTGGGAGAGGTGGGAGATACACTCATGACGCGCCTTAATGAGATGGAAGCCAACCTAAATAGCCGAATCGAGCAGCTTGACGGGGACAACGAAGATCGAGGCGCTGACGTCCTCGACAAATTGTTCGACAAACTCGATGAGGCCAGGGTCGCGATCGACGAGGCAACTAAGGGGACCGTGGGACGCATGCAGGCGGAAATAGAAGACCGGGTGGGCACTGTCGCCCTAGGCGTCAATGAAGCCAACGCTCTATTAAGCA
>OY743150.1:1217500-1775764 GCA_963555695.1 Dasypolia templi
AATACACAATGCATTGCACCACAAACTTATTTGTTTTCTCCCCGCAGTTCCGTTAAGGGGGCGTGCGCGCCCCCCACCACCGAGCTCCGCCCCTTTGCATAAAGCAGCGTCCTTTCATCCCTTCGGAACATTCACCGCTCACCCTTCGAACGACGCACACGCAAACATGGCCCTGTGGACCCCGTACGCTGACGACGCTGCCTTGGATTTATCAAAGACAGCCGTCAAAGAAACACAGTTCCCGTATTCAAGAGAGTTTTACGCACCGCAGTTAACAGTGCCGCCGGATTATGTACCTTATAATGGGTATTACGCGCCTGTTGGACAGATTTCTCCTGGGGGCAGTTCTTCCGGCTACGACTCGGTGTCATTCAGCCCGATGACTTCACGCCACGTTGTGTTATCACCTCCTGTATCACCTACTGAAGCTCCAGCGAAGAGGCCTTATCACATGATCGACGCAGACTCGCTATCTGATGACCCGGACTTCCAAGAATTTGAACGGAACGCGCTAAGAGTGATGGCAGAGAAAAATGGCGGCGCGTTGCTAGGCAACAACCCACGCATGCGCCGTACAGTCCGTTCCACCAACTCCGACGCAGCTGATGACACGTACCGACGTCAGAGGGAGAGGAACAACTACGCAGCCAAGCAGAGCAGAGATCGAAGGAAGCTGAGGGAGATTCACTTGGCTCTCAAAGTGAGTTATTTGAGGAAAGAAGTTGCCGCGTTAAAAGCAGCCTTAAGTACAAGAGTTTGTGGTCGCTGTCAGCAAACGTGCCTATGCTGATGTCAAAAGCCTTCTTGATATAATAAGTTTGTAAATTATGTTCCTATTAAAAGACTGTGCAATGTAAATAGATTTAAGTTAGTCTTAATAGATGTTTGTAAAACTTGTATCTACCTGTGTAGTAGTTTTGTGCAATTATTTAAATTAATTTATAGAAACATACAAATTGTGTATGTAAGCTTGAAGGTAACAATTGTAATTTATGAATAACTTAATGTAAATAGTTTCAATGAAGACTGTCCTAATTTAATAACACGAATTAAAATTAATTTTATAACCTAAACATTTTTTATTATTTATTTCATAAACACCGCCCTTTCTGGCAAACAACTAACTTAAAGCAATAAGCTCTAAACACGATAAGCCGAGTGTTTAGCAAGTTACCGATCAAACTCCTTATTATAACACTATTTTTCAATTTCAATTATATTCCTGACAATTTAAGAAGTCCGATTTGACAGCTATAAAAAACATTTGTAGTGGTAAAAATCAAAAACTCTTCTTTCTCGAGGCTTATCGTTTTATTACACGTACGAGTTTGTACTATTTAACAGATATTAAACATATAAATCCCAACATAACATAACATCACGCCTGTAACTACAGAAGGGTAAGGCCGAGATGTACCTATACCCACATTTCGCCAGTTATGCTTCAGTCCCATGTAATAGGGGGCGAGCCTATTAGCAGTAGCTCTTGCGACCACTAGACCAACGAAGCAGTAAATCCTAAATAGGTTTAAATTTGGGCGAGTTTCAAAGCCTAACCAAAAATAAACTAAAACCCGACCAATACTTCAAAATAAGTCACGAGACTGGCTGTTGAGAGTACGTTCTCTTTAAGACATGTTTTAGAGTTCACACCATGACACCAAAATCAGTTAATGCGTAATCAAAGTCTAGAATTAGCAAGCCAAGGTCAACGAATATAACAGAAGTTATATTCTAAAAGTAATAGCAGAGTCAGAAAATATAACCAATAACGCGAAAACTTCCATTATGGCGACAGACATCAATACATTTCCTATACTGACATAATAAATATAAAAATAAAGCTAACAATATATGTGCTCAGAGTTTGTTTCAGAACGTTTTTCTCTTTTAAAAATGTAATGTGACGATGAAAAATGATTATGAATGATATGTCATGTGTTGTTGTGTTTTTGTAATGTGTGTGTGTGTGTTTGATGTGTGTGTGTGTGTGTGTGTGTGGTGTGTAATGAAATGAAATGTGTGTTTTCTTTATAAAAATATACATTTATCAGATCTTGTACTACAGGTACACTTCTGCCGTGATGTTATATTATGTTTTGTTTTATCGATTTTATTCGGCCATAAAACGGCTCATATCTGTCACAACACTTCGGCAATATAAAGTGAAACTTGGTGCGTGCGAATGATACTCGTTGTTATAGTGTACGGAGAACATTGTAATTAATTATGATTATGAATTTGATTTTTTACATTACTTACGTACGTAGACGTTCATAAAAAGTTATCGCGTGATGTATAATGAGCAGCGTCAAGTCGGACATCTTAGATTGTCACGAGCATAGTTTCAAATGTTTTAAGATTATGTTTGAGTTTATGTTTGTAAATCCTATTACAGAAATTGTTTTAGTGATAGAGAGCTACGCTTTTGCCGGGTGTCAAAGGGTAATGTTTTATAATTCACTCGGACGAAGTCGCGGGCCGCGCCTTTCAATAGGCGTGGCTTGCGCAAGCGCACCTTCCCGCGTTAACCAATAGAATTAAAGTTTTCGCGAATAGTTCTGCATTCCCGGATGTTATTTAATTTGTTACGTAGCCCGATACGTTACCATATCACTTTATATGAATACTAGCACCTCCTCCGCGTGGATTTCGAAAAAAAAAAGTAGCCTATGTTCATCTGACATAATTTCGGCTTCTAATGATGAATTTTTTTTTCTAATCGGTCCAGTACTTTCGGAGCCTATTCAATACAAACAAACAATCAAATCTTTCCTCTTTATAATATTAGTATAGATAGGTAACGAAAAAGTTTGTTATTTAATTATTATAAAACGAAAGTTTATTTTCTATTTTTTTTTTATTCCCATTATGTTTTCAACTACTCATGAGTTGGGGATTGCTCTGAGCTGCTTAATCTACCGTTTAGTTACTGGAGAGCTAAATTTTTAACCCCTTCTAATAATTTTTAAAGTTAAGCTTGGTTTGCACAACATCTTATACCTGTACCTGCATTCATAGCAAATAAAGTTCTGATCCAGATTCTGTCATGAAGAAAATAATTGATGGAAATGACTTCAGTGCACCGCGCTCAAAACGAGGGACTTCCTGGACAGCACGCCGGTCGAACTCCTGGAGCACCTTCCTTACAGCCCTGACCTAGCACCGTGTGACTTCTTTTTATTCCCGAAAACAAAAAATCTGCTCAAAGGGATACTCGAATTTTTGTAGCCGGAAGATATTAATAAAACCTCGTAATATTCTTAGGCTATCACTATATTGTACTAAGGGCACTAGAACTAGAGTTTACACTTTCTGTTTGATCACTTGCGGGAGGTCGTACTTGCCGCGGACGCACTTTAGCTTCACGCCGGGACAGTCCTTCAACCTGGAATGGGATGATACAGATATTAGGACTAGACATAAAGGTCATGCAAAGTTCACATTGAGAAATGCAATAAGTGTTTTTCAGTATTGACTACATTTTATACTGTGATTGTGTTTTAGATTTTAAAAAACATTACAATTAGGGTAGTGCCTAATATTGAAAATTACATCATACAGTGTACCTACAGCAGGTATATAAAATGCACCATTACAATGTTACATAAACAACAATAAAATATCTTGTATCTACGCAGATTATAAATAGAAGGCAACACTGAATTAAAAATGACTCAGGATTCCAAAACGTTACAGCGATGTTTAATATCTAAAAGCGTTTGACGTCAGCACATCAATAATTAAACTTCTGCGCGAGGTTATGTCCATAAAAGCGAAGTAATACTTTCCAACGATACGTAGTGATTGTTGACAGATTGAATGCTTCAGAGTAAAGACGGGCGAGCCCTGCCACCTTGTTCACTGGCTAATACTTTGACCACGGCATAGATATGGGCTATATTCATAGAGCAGAATTGCCAGTCTATTCTGTAAGAAACTCACCGTGAAAACTTAAGCGATGTGTGCTTGAAGTATGCTGTCTGTGCACCCTAGCATCACGGTATAATGACAGCTTGCTTATTCAAGGTCACTTCACCCAATTTTTTTACTGTATTATTTAGAATACGGATGTTCCGTCACCTGCCGACCCTGACGAGTACAATGTTGTGTTCCTGCAGGTTGTGTCCGATGCCGGGCACGTACGCCACCATCTCCTTGCCGTTGGACAGGCGCACTAACACGCACTTTCGGTTCGCAGAGTTGGGCTTCTTTGGTTTCTTTATTACTGTCTTTAATACTACGCCCTGGAAATACATATAGGTATAGTTTATATATTTATTTCAATGCAATGATTACTTAACAAAAAGCTCAAATTTATTCATTCACTGATAGACCCACAAACCAACGTGTAAGCTAGTACGTACTTCTATCGATAAGTAAAAGTTAGTTGGGTTATCGTTTTTTGAAAACTCTGAAAAGGCTTGTATTGAATAAAAAATATAATCACACCCGTCAAGTGCGAATAGAACTCGTTTGAGCGAGTGAAAACCGTTTTGATAAAATACCTTAGCAAAAGGATTTCCATTGAGGGGATTCCTAGACTTTCGTGACTTGATGTGTGGTCCTGTCCTGTGCATCTGGTTGAGTGAGGCCATCGCCCTGGCCAGCAGCCCCATCGGCTGGACAACTGCTGGGGCGGGGACTGGAACAGCCGGAAGTGCTGGAACTTACCGATGAAGACGAGTATCAGTTCATGATTTGTTATGAATAAAAGGCTTTGTATTGCAAGTAAATTCTTCAGGGCTTCATTTTGAAAAAAGTGAGTAATTAGAATGTATTTTCGTTTTCTTCTTTTCTATTGAAATTTCACTTTACATCGCCGAAGATATATTTAATAAAAACTAGTTATGTTGTGCACGTAGATCTTAAATAAAACTAAATTGAAAAGATACTTTTAGGATACTTAATGCAAGAGCTTGCAAAACCTTGCTGCCATCTGCATTGAAGAATAATTTCATAGATTATGTAAACTCACGCTGGTAATCCCCAACCTACCTAGTTCTTTCTAAAGACATTTGCCTTTTCCAAAAATAATCTCGTGCACAACAGTGCAATATTGTCAAAATTATCGAAACCATCTTTGCATACCGTTACAAACTCAAAATGCCCAAATTTCACAATAAAACGCAGGTGCTAAGGACACATTGTCATACGGGATTAACTTTTCAATGAAGATTTGGTCCGAAACTGCAAAACACGCGCTTTACGATATTGAGTCTTATGTAGTTGGATTAAGTGAGAGATAACGTAAAAGATGGTTGTGCGTACTCAAGGACCAAAAATGGCTAAAATAAAACAGTTATTTGGTATTGAAGGAGGTTTTGAGGCGTTCCCGTAATACATTGAATCAATTGTGGGCATTGTGTAGGCTTGCGATTCGATTCGCATAAGTCTGCGATTTGCGTGGCGGTTTGATTGACATGTCAATGTAGCTGGCCAGTTTGTAAGCCTTTGTACAGGAAGAGTTTGTGCGAAATGTGGGAAACTTGTGTGGATACATGTGGAGTGAACGGTAAATTAAATTTAATAATAACTTTTGGTACAATGTTAAGAATATCTTGAGAGTATTTAGTTCCAAACACGATACTAAAACATAAGTTTGATGATTTTAAATGTGATCGTATACTTTATTATTTATTTATTAAATACTTCACGAACACGAATGTACGGAGGCGGACTTAATGGCATGCCTTACTTTTGGTACAGAAAAAAACTCAGGAGTCTCTACTGGTGAGACCTATGACGTTCAGTATTAAATCAGCGAAAAGACGTCCCCTTTTGGGCAAAGACGACAATGACCAGTTTTCAATAGTCAAAATAGCCTAGACAAAATGTCAGCTCATTATTTATTTACATAAATGCTTAGAAAATGGGCAAAGGGCATTGACATATTTCTATAGGAATAGTACTGAATTTACCAATGATTTGTCGAGTTAAGATATGTAGGAATGTTAGTTGGAATAATTTTAGTTTATTTAACAGCTCAGAAAGGATACTTCGCCAAATCCTTTTGCTTCTTATACGCACAAAGGCGAAGTGAGAAAATTTAATTTAAACCAAAAATGGGAGTAACATAATCACATACATTCTTCGACCAAATTTCTGAATTAATTGTGTTCTTTCTTGGAAGCAAAAGGAGCAGAAATTGGTAGTATCTGTGCACAGCTTATAATAACAAACGCAACAGCAAGTGACTCCCTGAAGACTGGTCACGTTTCGGCCAGTACTGCATGTTATTGTTTGGGATAATCGACAGATCCCGTGGGACGATGACGAGCATTGACAAGCTTGCATCTGCTAATGCAAGCAAATATTAAGAAGCAAGCTATAGGAGGAAGCGATGTGTGTGCGTGTACACTTTGCTGGAGCCTCGGGAATTTCGATATTTATGATTTTAGAGATTACTAGCATTGCTTGCAAAACAAATTAAGGATTTCATCTAAACAATACTTTTGCTCATATCAATTTGAACAAGCGGGTAAGGTTACTTGTAGGTAATGTAAGAAAGATGGCCGATGAAGCTAAAATACAAAACATATTTTTGTAACTGAAAAACTTAATACGAGAATATGATTTTGATATTGAATGTTATTAATTGACGCAATCAATCACGCGTCTATCCCAACCATCACATCACTTGGACCACAGTCCGTGGTCCACACGACAGTACCTGCTCTTTTTGCGGATTATAATCCGCTAATAGTGGGCATTGTCCACAGATGACGGACACACGGACTTAAAACGATTCCTTTCTGACAGCATGACTCTTGTTACAATCGCAGTGGCCGAGAAAAAACCGGGGACAGCAAATACAATAGGCAAGAGTTACCATACCAGCTTTGACGTTCTGGGAAACGCTGTAAATCATATTTGTGTAAGAATAACATTAGTAACTGGTGATGATGATAACAATCAGCAAAATGTGCAAGATTCTGGACCGGGAGAAAGGCATTCTTTGATTGTAAATGGCATTGATGTTCGTCTAAGATTCTAAAAGGGTGCAAAAAATAACATCTTGTTTCAGGAAAGGAGGACCAAAATTTGAAGGATTCCCCAGGGACTAAGACGTTACAAGATTTTGAAAATCAACATTACTTTTAAGTCAAAGAAAATAAAAAAGTAAATTACACTTTATTATGACGGGAACCATACCCAGCAGTCTCCTTACCGTGCAAGCAATGATTTAGTGGTTTTCCACGGCTTAAACGATGTTTAAAAAAAAAAACTAGTTTCAGATTACTTTATTACTACTAGATTTCAACTTATCAAAACATTTTTTATAATTTTCAAGGACATCGTAAAATGAGACGGAAAAATTACGCAAATCTGGCAAAGTCGGGATTAGAACAAAATATTGTAGTCTCAAAATAATCTCAAGCTACGAAGATTTAGAAAATCTAACACAATTCTATCACAAAACTGATAAATGATAATACATCCAGCACCCAGATCCATTGTGACCGTCCCAATCCCAAGCCTTTCGCAATTGTCATTCATCCACTCGACAAAGAAATCTCAGTTGTAACAAATAACAGGAATTTATCATTCGCTCTAATCCCTCGCGACTATTACGCAGCCTTTCATGCAAAACTCATATTTTTCCCAGAAGGATCTGTTATGATTTGGTTCACTTCTGTCGTATTTGTTCAAAATATTGAATTTGAGGAGAAATTATAAAGGCCTAGGCTATTTCTGAAGGAAAGCATGTTATGTTTAGATTTATTAAGGTAGGTTCACCACTGAAGTAACTAAAATTATTTTGAAGCAGCCTCTACGCTACTTGAAAGCGATTCATGAAAGGATTTCAAAAACGGTAACTAAATAAAACTTGACCAAAATAAATGAAAACTGGGTGTAGCGTCCGAAAACATCGTAGATCAAGCTGTCCCACAATCATTAGACGTTGTCGATAGCAACTTCCGTAGATGTAAATAAAAGGTAATGTTTGCTGGAGCGGTCTTGAGTGAGGCGATCGAGTGTAAGGCATTGATTCCCGGACGCTTTCTATGAGAAACTCTCCCACGGGGAGGTCCCACGTTACGCCTACATGGAGCATTGTGGTTTTGTCATTAGACAGTTGTGTCAAGGGATTGCGAACTGATGAACAGTTAGATCTTTTGTGGAGAGATATAATATTTACCTTAAAATAATATTTTTTTTTAACGTTCTGGATAAACAAGCAAACATGGGACGTTTTTCCAAAATGAAGAAAATGTTAGGGCCTTCGTGGCCCTAACTTTTTCTTCATTTTGAAGTTTGGCAAATATCAGAAGGCAGTATCCGAAATACTGATTCAATGAGCACGCATTTATTGGAATTAATTAATCAAGTCAAGTGGGAGTAGGACTTTGAGCATAAATATCTACAGCGGCAGACTATGTCGAAAGTTGGGAGAGAGAAATAAATTGTGTTAGATTACTTATGCGAAGGGATATTAGGATTCGGCGACCATCTAGCATTTTGACTCCATTTATCAATAGCCATTTGTAAATCCAACAAATTGCGGTTACAAGGACCTTTTAGCAGCGCTGTCGTATCTTTATCCAAATCCATTCTTCAGGCGCTGTCAATTCAAGAACCCATACAATTTCAATCAAATTCGATTTGAAAGGGATACAGGGCAAATAGTTGAGTAAATAGAAACATCAAGTCACGCGAGTTCGGGACACTTCGGTACAATGGCCGCCCATGTGAATGGGGATGGCCGAATGGTCGAGATTACGGGAACCATGCGCAGTTGCGGTCAGCGCGGGATATGCTGACGCATCGCAACCCTTCGCACTTTTGTTACGTGTGCTTGGCAGAAAAGTAAATGATGTGAAACATAGATTTTAAATGTGAGGATATCCTGATTTTCTGAAGTAAGTATGGCAAAGCGGCTGGTTTAAAATTTACTAGGAGGCTTTTAAAAAGAGAGATTTAGAACAGTGATGGAACAGTGGTAACGGCCCCGACTTACAAGTCGTAGGTCGTGGGCTCAAACCCAGGCAGGCGGTTTACTTTGCGTAAATAATGTCATCACCAGTGCTCTCAAAATGGTTAAGAAAAACATCGTGAGGACACCGGCATGTCCTAGTACCAAACATTCGAAGACATGTGGACATCTACCAACCCGCCCTGGGCCGCGTGGTGGATTACGGCCCATTCCTTCTCGAAGAGAGGAGACCTGTGTAATGGCTTTAATTTTCATACTTTGCTACCAGTAGCAAAGTATGAAAATGAAAGCCATTTAAATAAATATATAAACTTGGATCTTCGAGTTCTGGAGTTTAAAGAGCTTGAAAAGTGTTATTTTAATTTGATTTCTTTTATTTGGGAAATACATGCGGTGTTTTCCGTTTTGTTACAAAGAAGAGTAAGTATGTAAATTGAAATTTAACACCATACCAAGATCACAACAATCCAACAGTGATGCGTTTCGACCGCCGCCAACTATTTGAACATGTAATCACCAACTCAAACACTCAAAAACAAAAGTACAGTTATCTTTCCTCAAAATATGTAACACAATATCTTTTTCGTGGACCTTACTGATCCCCGGGGACTTAATCCATGTCCACGCGGAAGGGTTCCAAATGACAGGCGCGCGACAAACCCTTGCAAATATTATTGTACGACAACACATCAAGCAAATATAGAGCTTAGGAAGCCAGTTATTAGGTCCGATTTTATGCGTTGGCAGTCGCAGCTGCAGTGAGATGCAGATGTCGATAGTCCGCTATATTTGACAGTTATGTGCAATTTCCTATATACTTGTTTGTGATGCTATCGAACGGGTTCGGATTGTGGGGAAATGTGTCGCTATTATCGGCACATCTAATCTTTTTGGGTGTCATTTGCGTGATTGCCGACTGTTGCTTGCATGTTCCATATTTGGAATGGCTAAATGTGCAGTACTTACTAAATACACTCGCGGTCAATTATACGGGTCAAAGAGGAAAATCCCTGTAACTTGCAAATTAAGAATGGCACATGCATGAAACAACTTCATACTACAGATAATTTTATTATCGTGTGAAATAAAACCTTAACAGTCTTATTACAAAAAAATGCTTGAGTACTGGTTTAAACCACGACTAAAAGGTCTAGGATTGTTACGGTAATAACGTTAGTAACAGGTTCAAAATGTGTTTCTATTACAAAACAAAGACTTTCTGAGGATCAATTAGTACCAAAGAAGGTCCATGATTTAAATAATATCCACAGATAAGAAACAAAAATGGCATTCTTTCATTCGTTCACACAGGTTTTATTTGAAGCAACGTTCCGTTTCTCTAACTATTGATATTATATTAACATTTGAAATGATTTAATAATTATGTATCAATAAAAAATTAAGTCAATAATTGTTAATTGTTTAGGTTAAAATATATTGACCAAGCACAACTTGTACTTTTGACGCGCTTTTATAATCAGGTTGTCATATTTAATAACACCTCTAGCGTGAAGTGAATTGAATTAGGTAGGCGACAGCGCGCGTTATTTGAAACGAACGTTGACGCTGCGTCCTTCATATTTTCATAATAAATAAATGCACTTCTTATTTTTATTTCTTGTTATATATATAAATATATACTCTTACGAGGTTTGTTCGTAAGTTGTTCGGTTAAATCGTGAGCTACGATAAAAAAATGGAACAACAAAAGAAAAAAAGGGGTGAAAACTGGAGTTTTGAAGAAAAAGTTAGTAAAATGGATTTTTATTATTATAAGGTAAACAATACTTTGTATAATCTTATTTTGACGACCTGACGCGGATGTTCTTATTATTATAGGAAATATTACGACAACTTATTGCCCAAGCGGCACTTATTATAGAAGTCCACGAAGACGTCAATAAACATGCAGAAAATAGAAGAGTGGAAGAATATACAGAATAAGTATGTATTTAATGCATTTGATGTGGGTACAAGTACGTTATGGTTTACGTGATATTAATTAGCATATATTTATTAGTTTTAGATTTAATGAAAAAACGGGTAAATGTAGATCAGATGGAGAGTTAAAGTTGGCTTGGAAAAGAATGAAGTTGTCCGCTAAATCCAACTTATCGACCCATAGGAGGGAACAATCAAAGACAGGCGGTGGCGAAAAACCACCTTCACCTTCTCCTGAGGACCTAGAAATAATGGCGATTGCTCCTCACGACTTTGTCATTGAAGTTAATGACTATTTTAATAAATCTTTGGGACATCCGTGACAATATCTCCGCTAGCTTTTTGCATATTTTGCTGACAGCTGGTTGAGACACACCATGAAAATCAGCTGTATCATCTTGAATCTACGATTAAAACTATAATATTAGGTTATCAATTGGATTTTGTCCAATGTTATGAGAGCATTTACCAAGGGAACGTACTTCACGGCGAGCCCAGTTGCGTAATGCACAAACCACTTGCACTTCAGGACTCAATGGGCATCCTCGAGGGTCGTGGGATAAGTCCTCAGGTAGAACATGCACAATTATTTCTCCAAAACGTCTTGTAAACCTATACTTATATCTAAAATCTTCGTCACTCAATTCAAAGGGATTTACACGATGACGATGTCTGTAAGATCGCCGAGATGTCTCCAGCGTATCTAAATCTTCCAAATCCGTCAAGTCAATCCCACTGATATCTATTTTTAAGTATTTGTAAATACAAACACATAAAAATCATCAACGCTAACCTCAATAATATTAGTACCGAAGTTAGATCCATAGTTAAACTAGGGGTCTCGGCGGTTTAACTTTAATACCATAGATAGTTCATGAACTAGTGATAAACTTCATTTTATAATAACGTTTTATTTAGTATTGGTTTAAACCTAGCAATAATCCTCGTACTAAATTTAAATCGTGTTTTGGAATAAGACGGTAAATGATTTACATCGTTATTAAAAAGTTACACAATAAAAAGCTCGAATTTGGTAATAAATTCAATTTGCGGTTGTTTTGGTTTAGCATGTTTACTCATTTTTGTTTTCAATCTATCAATTCAAAATGATAAAAGTTCATCATTATTGAATTACTATCATATCGCTAACACCATAAGAATGTACAAATGTACTTACACGTATCGTCAATATGATAGAAGAAGTCAGCGAAGTACAGCAAGAACAATAGTCGTGTCACTTTCTACAGTGCAGCGAGTCGTCCAACGTTTCCGAGAAACTGGGCATAACATAAGAAGACCAGGACAAATCAACTTCGGGAGACCCGTTGAGACGTCATTAGCAAGCGGACTGTACGGCGGCGGCTCCTTATAGCTAATTTGACCCCACATTGACCCGCAAATAGTTTAAAACTTGAAAGGGAACATCGGGTAGCACCGCTCGTGAACACGCATAATGGGGAGACGAAGAATGGGCAAGAGTAATGTTTTCTGACGAATTCAGATATAGGTATGCTGTATGCTCATGATGGGCGGCAGAGTCTACCGACGGCCAGACGCATACAGCTCAAATTGTCCATGAGTATTTTCAGGACTGGCCCGAGAAGCGCGGACCTGAATCCAATTGAACACGTTCGGGACGAGCTTGGGAGGTGTGTAAGAAATCAAAACGTCGCCCCAGCTACACTTCGAGACCTGAAACATGCATTAGTGGAAGAATGAACCAATATCCTGGAACTTTAAGAATGGATACAACACTGCAGACAGAGAGACAGATTAATAAACGAGAGAAATAAAATAAATGACTTAATGACTTAATGAGAAGATCTATATTGAATTGCCAATGCATCAAAGCATTTTCAATAAAAGTCTTGACTCTATTTCATTACGGGTCATAGGGGTTTTCAGTTTAAGGAGTCACACCGGGCGTCGGGAATCGCAAGCAGATTCCCGGCCACCGTAGGCGCGGGCTTGCGACAGACGGGGTTCGACAGGGCCGACGCCTCAGGGTCGCGGGAAATTCGAAAGAGATAACCGTGGCCCTGGCAAGAGCAACTGTAGGAACACGGAACTGAAGGAACACGGAACTAGTTAATATTTTAGGGAAATCATATATTTTTACAATTGTTTGTAAATATGTGAGCACAATGTACCTATCACGTGATTATTTTATATGCCTTTGCTATATTTTTAATTCTTTTTACCAATTGTGGTATAGTATTTTTATTCTTGGTGCATCGTCTTCACATATAGAAATATAATTAATGTATCCAAAATATTGTAAAACATTTTAAAAGAGTAATGGTGGAGTTTCTTGCCACTTGTTCTCCATACGAAACTACTTTTTGGAAGTGGCGTCTAGAATCAGTTCTATTTTTAATGTAAATTTTGACGTTCAAAAGTGCCTTTTTACGGGCCTATTTGAAATAAATGCTTTGACTTTGACACGGGTGGGTTTTAGTCAGTAAAAAACTGACACGCCCTCCCGCTCTACCCAGAGCGGGAGAAGTCATTGGATGATTTCCCACCCAAGAAAAAAAAGGGGTTTCAGTTTACCATTACATTGTCAAAAAAATCATTGTCTGTGTTGCTAGACGACAATAAAATTAATAGGTATCCTACACAGTGAATTTCATAAATGTTACAGAAACATAAATGTTGCATTTTGTATTGATATCAGAATCAAATATATAACACTTAAGAATGTGATTTTCAATGTGTTAACCCAAAACACTTACAAAAGTGTAACAGTAATATTTCTGTAACAGATATAAAAGTATTGACATTGTTAATAAGTGTAACAGATAACCGAGGCACTGCCAAATTTAGTATGTATTTATGTTTTAATAAGCATTAGAGAACCGTAATTTAGTCGCCGTCTGTCTGTCTGCCGCATGTTGTTGCCTAACTATGCAATTATACCTTTCTTTAACACTTATAAAAGGCTATTGTTTTTGTTTCAGTACAGTTTCAGTTAGGATCAGGGTCCTACAACTTAATTAGCCCATTGAAGGACACTGAACGAGACACAATAGAAGTTCTATTGTTATTATGTCTGTGGGTGTTAAGTGTACAAAATGCTTACTGCTGATACTGACTTTTAGTGGGGAGGGCTAATGCTAACCAAATCACATAAAGGAAAGTAAAGTTATTCTAAAATAATGTTCAGTCTCTTAACTATTGCCTACAATGATAGGAAGAATAAAAAACAAGATAGAATGTACAAAACCAAAAGAACTAATATTGCATACACGGAATTATTTTATAAAACTTACACATTGGCACGTTCCTATAACATGTAGGGTGAATTTCACCAATGTTTTATATCTAGAACAAGTCCAATCCTTTTGTGTCCAATTTTTTTAAGTTTTTTCGTTGGTCTAGTGGTCTCAATCGCTACTGCTGAGCATGAGGTCCTGGGTTGGATTCCCAGGTTGGGGTGCTAAGTGCTAAAAGTTATTCAACTCTATTATTGAATGATATAAGTTGACCCTCAGACCTAAATTTTGTATGAAAATGTGAATTAAATTTGAACCTTGATATTCTACAAACATATTTACTTCTGGGCTCCTACTTTTATTTAAGGATAGTACGTGCATATAATATTTTTTTAGATACCTACTTAAAACATTTCTTATAAGATTTGATTGTCTTCCTTTTAAGGATAAATTTGTAGGTCTGTACCAACCTACATATCCAAAAAGTTGTCAGAAACCCCATAGCCACAGGGTTCATAATATCATTGATTTCATGTTGAATAAGGGCAGTACAATGTTTGACTTACCTGGGATTTGTTTACATTGTGCCTTAATACCAATTGAAAGCAGCGATAAACCTCTTCGCAAGAAATTCATCTAAAAACAAACAAAATAATTTACTGTAGAGAGCATTTGAATTTTATGTACTGAGGTGGTTATGTTGTATATTATACCTTTCGATAATAAATACAGTCTGCGTATAAAACTTAATTTTATTTCTCCAACAAAATAAAAAGAAAAGAGTGGTTTTCAATTCATAACCTCCCTGCCAGGGCTGCCAGGTGAAAAAATTCTACAATCGTACCACAGCATTAAAAAAGTCGTATACCCAAGGAAAATTCGAAACAAAAAATCGTACATTATTATTCATCCGTTTATTGACTTTTATTACAAAATTAACAATAAAAATACTACGAAATAAGTAATGATATATAATGAAAATAGTATGAAAATTTAAATTATAGTAATGAAATCACTTTTTTTGTATAAATTTTCCGTATACATTAGTATAATCATGTCATCTGTTGGTTTAAAATCGGTGCAGTTTCCGGTGACTCTTATCATTTGCTTTGCCAGCAAGGTGCCATTGACAGTTTCGTTGGCCAAACTATTTCTAAGTTTGGTTTTTAGTTTGGAAATTAGAATAAAAGGGAATTCCCTCAACACTCTTGACAGGCTGAGCACGTTCGTTTCATTATTTATATTATTCTGTCACTGCTTTATATACTTACTCTTTTGAGACAAAAGTTTGTTAATTTGTTGCCAGACCTAATTGAATAAAATAAATGGATCGAATGTAAAAAATCGTATGTTTTCCGTACGATTTCGATGCTTCGATCGTACTCGTATGAAATCTGCAAAAAGTCGTACAAATACGATTTAAATCGTACAAATGGCAGCCCTGCTCCCTGCTTTCATTTTGACAAATGACAATTTTTTTTTTTATTGTATATGGCATGGCTACGAGGCCTTTATGCCAACATGACAATCTATTTATCATCAGTGTTGCTTGCAATTAAAAATATAAATGCATTCTACAAAAATGTGGTCCTGTTTTTTGTTACACTCAGAACAGCTCCAAAACAGCTAGTCAACATTTTTACTATAGTTATAATGACTAATATCGGTTTTGTATTTTATTAGGTAAGAACCAGTACATAGATATATACTCATCTATAGTTTAATGTGACGAATTGTGGCGACCTTCTTGCGCCATCTTGCGGGGAGTAGACGCATTATGGCGGTTAGTCAGAACATTGTACTTTTCATATTGTGTCAATAGATGGCAGATTACCAGAAGCAATAACGTAAAGAAGTGTTACTATTTAATTTACTTCTTTTCTGCAAGCAACTACCCATTTTTATTTTTATTTAACATACGTTTTAGCAATGCGGTTAAAACCTAAGTACTTACTATAAAACATTGAAAAAAAATGGTAAACAAAAAAACAAAAACACGCTTTCATCAAGCACAAAGCGCTTTTTAGTTGTGTGTACTTTTAATTAGGTAATAATTAAAACGAACCGTGCCACGCTTTTTGATTTAATCACTGGATAAAAAAGAACTGCTAGAAGTCAATGTAATTATTTTATAACTTTTAGTGCGTTCTTGCTTGATTTTTAGTTTTTTTTAAACGACGTATGCTGGTTCTTTTAATTCTAGTACATTGTTTATTTAGTTATAAGTCTTAAAGTCAACGAAGTCATGACTTGAGTGGTTTACTAGGAGCCACTGAAGAGTTCCACTCTCACGTCTCGGCTCCATCATGAGACCCTCGTTACCAAACCGCTCTAGTTCAAGCTCTTAAGATTCGTTTTGACGAGTTCAATAGATTGGCTATTGAACTCGTCAACACGAATCATTTGAGCTCAATCAAATTATCGTCCAGTGACCTTAATACCTATTTTTCAAAAATATTTGAAAAGGCAATGTATAATCGAATTGTCTCATTTATATCCAAGTACAATATAATAAGTACGGAACAAAATGTTTTCAAAGAGGAAAGTCAACCGCACTAGCTTGTTATCAACTAATAAAATAGATTACCGAGAATATAGATAAGAAAATACCGGTCACAGCAATATTTTTCGACATGAGCAAAGCATTTGACTTTGTGAAACATGATATACTGTTGGAAAAATGTGAGAGATACGGGATAAGAGGAAAAGCGTTAAATTGGATAAAAGATTAGCCAACTAATAGACAACAAAGGGTTGAAATCTTAGGCGTTAATAAAGACAGAGAAGTGATAACGTATAAAACTCGATACAGGACCAATACATATGGCGTGCCTCAAGGTATTATTTTGGGGCCTTTGCTTTTTCTTCTATACATAAATGATTTGCCAACAGTGACGACGAATAAGTGCGTGCTGTTTGTGACGACATCTCATTGATAATAAATAAAGATAATAAAAATGAACAATTTGAGGATAAAATAAATGCTGCCGTAGAAGCTATAATGGACCATTCCATTCTTGAACAAAATAATTTATGCGTGAATGTGTTCAAAACAAAATATATTAATTTCTCCAATTAAAACTGACAAGTGAATCAATGAAAATTATTGTAGGTGATAATGACATTGAAGAAGTTGACCATACGAAATTTTTAGGCATAGTAATTGATAAAATATGTAATTGGAAAAAACATATTGAAAATGTATGTAATCGGCTAAACAGCTTTGCATTTGCACTAAGAAATCTCAGAAAAACTGTTAGACGTAATGCCGCTCTATTGGCTTATCATGGATATGTCGCATCTGTGCTAAGATACGGCTTAATCATATGGGGTAATTCCACTGACAGCAATAAGGCATTAATTGTGCAAAAAAAGTGTTTACGAGCTGTGTTTGGTGTAGACCCATTAGAATCGTGCAGACCTATTTTTAAAATAATTAATTGTTAACATTAGCATGCTTATATATAATGGAAATGGGAGTATTTGTCAAAAAACATCCTCACCTATTCAGTAGAGCCGATAGCATCAATGTTTATCTATATTATGTTTATTTCGGATCATACATTATATTAACACACAATCCATACTAGTAACGACGACTTAAAAACTATGTCAGTAAAACTTACAATCTAACCTAACAACAACTAATATCTACGTGGCTCAACACAAGTAGGCACGTGCCTCTGCACCCAGTGCCTAATAAAGGGGCCATCCACCTTGTCAAATAATGTTTTTAGGATGCTGTTGGAGCCTCCGCGCAATCTACCCATTATTTACATTATCTACCTTTTTCTCATTATGGCATGGAAATCATCAACACGGGCTTCCGCGAACATCTGAGAGGCACTGAAGAACCGCGGAAGCCCCATCAACATCCTAAATCCATTGTTATACTGAACGCGTAGGGCGTTGTAGGCCCTCCGCGTATACTTCACCCACAAGCTGCACGTGTAGAAGGTTTGGCAGTAGGCCTTAAAAGATACACCTTCACATCCCCACTACAGCGTGCAAACTTACGGGCTACCATATTGCAGCGAACAACTCCAAAATTGCATAGATATTTGTAAACCTAACTTTATGCTAAATAATATGAACAAGGGAAAGCGATCAATTTTTTGAGTCTTTGTCTGTAGCAATATTATTGAAATAGTGTTGTCACATATTTATGATGTCACAGATCGTTTGAAATTTATTGTAAGACAAAGCTGTTTAGAATTGTATGAAACTTACCATTGCTACATGTATTTTTGATTCATGAACATGCTCAGATATTAAAGAACTCGACTGTACTTGTGACTATTCTATAATACGGAGAAGGTACGTGTGCCACTCTCGTTATCATCAGCTATATTTTAACTACTGTGGGCGTACTTTGGGAAGTGTTGGTTATTGCACAATAGAAGAACCGTTTGCAGTTGAAAGCCGAATTTTTTTAATAGTTTTTTTAGTAGTATATAACACTAGCACTAGCAATTTGTGGCGCTGCGCTGGGGTCCCGATTAGTCAAACGTGTGACTAACGTATTTACGTACATTTCGACCAACTTATCTGTCCAACGGCCGTTTTTCGAGCTAACATTTTGAATGGGACATACTAGCGGTTTTTGTTTAACTTTTTGATTTTCTTTTACATTCAGCGCCATCAATAATTGAAATTGCTAGAGATAAGTTGTACGACCACCATAGCTGTGCAATTATTGGAAAACGACTTGACGTTAATGTGACTGACGTGTCTGCATGAACCTATAGGGAGGTACTAGAGGGAACCTCCCTCTCAAGCCCTCCAGTAGATTCGTAAGTTTGAAACTCACACAAAAAAACTTAAAGAAAAGAATCTAAACAAGATCCAAAATACAGCAACCGTTCAGCATGGTAGTTACGTACTATAGTATATCTCATTGCAATAATTTTAATCTCTCATTTTTATTTAAATATTATTTCCGCCGTCAGTATGGCCAGTACAAATTTTTGAACTGTAGATCGTTTTATTTAGTGGATATTTTGCAACCGTGTAGTTTGTTATAATAATAAAACCTTACACTCGACCATCCTGACGACGTGTATGTCCTCATACACGTTTCTGGTGAAACCTTACATTCGGCAAAAATCGAGCACATTTTAAAAGTATTGCAGTGATGTGAAAATAAGAAAACTTTTATCGAAATATTAAATAACCTTGGCTGAAGTAGCTGTTTTTAAATTCAAATCTATCACAAAAGTTTCTATATAACAACCAATTATCTTTAGAACTAATCATCCTTAGAACTAGTTATCTTTATAACTTATCATCTAAATTAATAGTTAATTAACCTTGTAACAAATTATCCTTATAACAAATTATCCTTGTAACAAATTATCCTTGTAACAAATTAACCTTGTAACCAATTATCCTTGTAACCAATTATCCTTGTAACCAATTATCTATCCATTTATCCAAACTTATAATCCGCGATCCCGTCCGCATCCGCGATAACCGACGTTCACGCGGACGAAGTCGGGGGGTAAAAGCAACCATAAATTTGTAAACCAATCCGTTCCTTAGGACGTTACGGTTTAACTGATCAACCATGAGTTTTGCCTCAACCATGTCAAGACGCAAAACCTTTCCGCGGTTTCTTTTGTCTGACCTGAAACAAAAGGAAAACAACAGCATGTAAATAAACACTATAAAAGTTAATATTATCAATTTTCAATGAACAGTTTGAGCTAGCGTTACCACTACTTAATATTATGTCATTTAAAACAATCAAATTACCATTCTGACATATTAGCCTCATCAATTACATCATTATCAGTGTCATTATCGACTTCCAAAGATTCAACATGGATCCACGGTCGCATCCGGTCAGCGGCAATGGTAGTCTTTCGCTTTTTCTTCATTCCCTCAAACCCCGCAATTGGTGCCACTTTATACCGATCATTACCTATTATTTTTACGATTCAAAAGGGACCTTCGTACGAGGGCATGAGTTTTGTACTCTTGCCATCATTTTGAAATGCAACTTTTGTAATTTTTACTAAGTCGCCTTTTTTGTAAATACGCGCAGGTCGTCTACCTTGGTCGTAATATCGTTTTTGTGCTACCTGTTTTTTGTCAATTCTGCTTTTAACTTCATCGCGAATAGATTGCAAGGAGCCGATCTCTCGCGTTGTTTCGGTTATCTCGTTCAGTGCTGCGTTAAACTCGCTATTCATTGCCGTCCGAACATTACTTCAGCAGGTGTCCTACCTGTCGTCTTTTGTACCGTATTATTTAAGCATTGAACTCTGCCTAATTTGCTATCCCAGTCTTTTTCATCTGCGCTAAGGTTTTGTGCCGTCAACGAGTCAAGGACGGTCCTGTTGTAACGTTCAACTTGACCGTTGGCCCTTGGACATGCAACTGCATTTAATACATGCTTTACTCCGCGGTCAACACAAAACCTTTTAAATGCGTGGGAAGTGAAACAGGAACCTCGATCACTAACGACTCGGTCGGGGGCTCTGAATGTGTCAAAAATGTCCTGCAAAACTTTTATCACATTTTGCGTATTTGTATTCCTGACCGGTTTTATGAATAAAAACTTGGTGAACGAATCAACCATGTGTGTATGGCATCTTTTGGATTTAACAAATGGTCCTAGGTGGTCAATGTGCAATGTGTGGAAAGGTCTTTCAACCTTCTCAATGGGATGCAGTAACCCTTCACGTGTATTCGTAGATTTTTTGCATATGCACAGTCTATACAGTACTACTACATACGTACGTACTACGTACTTTTTTACAAAACGTTTCATTTTTTGCAAACCAATAATGCTTTTTTATTCGGTCTAAGGTTTTCTCGAAACCAACATTACCTATATCGTCGTGGTTTCTCTTGCACAACTGCCACCTTGCACCCTTTGGGACCACCCACACATTCCTTGTCACCCCCGACACACCTAAACAGCTTGTTATCTTTCAAAACATAGTTATCCTTGATGTACTCTGCCCCTTGAGGGTCTAGATCACTAGCAACAATGTCACAAATTCTACACAATTGTGAATCCCCTAATTGCAACGTAAGTAGCCAGTCCTCGTCATTTATAGTCATTACCGAGGGATACTGTTCGGGACTCGGAGATTCGGTATCAACAATTGGGTTCCTTGATAACGCATCAACATGACCCATCTTTGTAACCGCCCTATATTCCACAGAGCAATCAAACTCCTGTAGAGCCAGCCACCATCGAGCAATTCTGGGAATTAGATCACGCTATACAAAAGTGGAACGTAGTGCACTACAATGTGTCACAATTTTGATTGGCTTTCCTAAAAGATATACCCTAAGCTTTTTAAGAGCGCAGATAATGGCTAATGTCTCCAACTCATAGGAGTGGAAACTCTTTTCCTCGGGTGTCGTCTGACGACTATAATACGCCACTGGATGAAAAGAGCACGCTGCAAAAGAATACCGCCAACACCTATTCTACTAGCATCCGTGTGAGGTTCGGTCTCGGCTATGGGGTCGTAAATGGAAAGTACGGGTCTATCTACAAGCTTGGCCTTTAGGGAACGCATCTTGTTGATCGTTTGACCATTCCCAAACAGCATTCTTTTTAAGCAATTTAGTGATAGGGTGAGCTAGTTCTGCAAAACCCTGTATAAACTTTCTAAAATAGCTAACAAGCCCTAGAAATTGTCGCGCCCCGTGCACATTGTCTGGACGGGGAAAATCGACAACACACTGAATTTTTGCATTTCCTGGCCGTATACCTACTGAACTGATTTCAAAACCTAGGTAATGTATCGTGTTTTGTAGAAAACTGCACTTAGATAAATTGAACTTAAGATTTGCTTTACGTAATAAAACTTGCTCTAATCGATCTAAGCATTCAGACGGATCCCTACCAAAAATTAACACATCATAGATGTATACGGTGGCCTTGTCAAATCGAGCTAAACCAAGGACATGGTTCATCATACGCTGAAATATAGCAGGCGCGTTTGCCAAGCCGAACGGCATACGATTCTACTCGTATTGGTCGAACGCAGTCAAATGCTTACTGTCTTCAGATATGGGCACTTGATAATAGCCAGACATCAAATCAAGCGTTACGAACCATGCCTGTCCAGATAACCTCGCTATCTCTTCCTCTATGACGGGTATGGGATATCTCTCTTTTACAGTGATTGAATTGAGTAATCGGTAATCTACGCATAAACGAACGTCGCCCTCCTTTTTGCGCACGAGAATGATTGGACTGGCATAGTTGGACACTGATTCCCGAATGATCCCTGCTCGTAACATGTCTCCTATAATCCCTCGAACCCTTTCGCGTTCACAGTAAGACAGACGGTAAGGTCTATAAACTACTGGACGTTGACTACTCAACTCGATTTTAATTTCGGAAACATTAGTGCAGCCTAAATCAACTAAATCGTAACATAACACTCCGACGTCGAAGGAGTTCTATGAGCTTGAACCTATCACTATCTGACACAGTAACGCCCACGCGTATTTGACTCTCATCAAACCGTTTGGTTGAAGACACTCCAGTTTGCTGGTCCGAAACAAGAGATTCAGTGTTCTCAAGACTGTTTACTACTTGCACCTTTTCGGCTCGAGAAAACACAAAATTGTCTCGAAACCAACACGGTACCAAACACGGCATCACTGTAACAAAGAGTGAACCATCCCTCACCTCGTAAACACCCCCACAAACTAAGAATTGTTGGTTTGGCTTTCCTACAACTCTAGTATCTAACAGTACGCTACCAGAAAACAACGTTTCTATTTTAGCCCTTATACTCGCAGTACCATAAATTCGGCTATGACCTATTACCCTTACTCTTTCTAAGTGTTCTTCATGCTCATATACATCTGGTAACTCGATTCCAATGTGCATAAACTGTAGTTTATTCGCGTCTTTATAAACAACAATGTGTGGCTGCTCTGAGTAAGTCTGACCAACAAGCATCGGCCTCTCCAGCAAGTGATCATCTACAACCCTACACGAAACATTAGCAGCTACGCCATCGATGACAACTACGAGCTTTGCAGAACCTATGGATTGCACAAGGCTGTTGCCAAAACCCTTCATTGTCGACGTAATGTGGTCATGACCAAGACCAAGATTTGAAAAATCCGATCGCCTTATAAGCGTCACCTCACTGCCAAGGTCAACGAATGCTTCCAGAAGAAAACCATTAACATTCACAATTTTTATAAATTTTCCGCTTGGGCATAAACTGGCGATGCGCATGGCCCTTGCCACTGGGTCAGCCTTCGGTGGCCCTGTATTATGATTGTGTCTACAGGTCTCAGGTTTATGGCCCACCTTGTTGCAATGACTACAATTAATTAAGGGTTTCGGGCACCTCGAATACGGATATCCTTTCTCCTTAGAGTTGTAACAATACAAGTTTGGATTTATCTTCGAAGTCGCCCTAATACTTTGTTTGTCATCTGCTGCATTAATATTTCTACCTCTAAAAGGTGGTTGTAGTGTGACCAGTTCTTTAGTGTTGCTAAATAAGAATTTTAAAAGCTGGTCCGGTTGCTCACAACGTAGTGCCAATGCACTCAACCTAATAGTCCTATCACCAATACCGTGAATGATGCAATCAACTGCCCGCTTATCCGTTATTTCACATTGATTTAGTAACGCCAGCTTTTCATAGTAATGTATTTCGATTGATTCGTTATGTCTACTCTTTCTTTTCAACGGTTCAGAGGGGAAAGCACCCGTTAATTTTACCTGCCACTCTGCCCAAGCAAACAATATCGAATTGAGACTTTCATACCAAATCTTACCTAAACCAGTCTGTTTTTGCGTAGCAAAATGATCTACAGTCTTCTCGTCCCAGCCATAAACCTTTGCACACTCGTTGACTTTTTTGAACCATATATCTATACGTTGATTTTTTTCCGAAGAATTAAACTCGGGTATCATATTTTTATGATCCCTATTATTAAATACAGTGGTCTGGTTTTGAGGCTGCGATGGCAAGACATCTTTAATGGATTAATTATTTGCATTAAATCCTTAGAGGAAAAAGTGGGACTACAAGACCTTTTTGTGCGACGATCCGCGCTCGTAGCACCTCGATCTTTCCTGTTGCGACTACCCGGCAGCCCTCTGCGACTGCGCTCGCAGCTGGTTCCAACTTCAGGTGAGCCCCGTCTTTCACTCCGTCGACGTTGCTCGATTTCGCGTTCCTTTTGTAGATTGATCTCCATCCGGCGAATCCGCTCCTGTTCCCGCAACAAAGCTTGTTCTCGTTCCAGCAGACGCCCACTACGGCTGCGGCTACGGGTGCGAGTGCGGCTTCGGCTGCGGTTATTCTGGCGTGCGCTCAACTGGCTGTGCCTGGAGCGCGAGCGATCACGCCGAGGAGTATCCAAGCACCGATGAGTTCCATTTCCTCCGTCCATTTCGGATCTTAATCCCACTTCTGAGATATAGGATATCTCAGTGCAATAATTTTAATCTCCCAATTTTATTTAAATATTATTTCCGCCGTCAGTATGGCCAGTACAAATTTTTGAACTGTAGATCGTTTTTATTTAGTGGATATTTTGCAACCGTGTAGTTTGTTATAATAATAAAACCTGGAATTTAAGTCGAATGTACATTAGGCTCGTAGGTCGGCTTTGTTCGTCTGTGTAACGAGCATTAATCACACATTCTACTGTCAATTTGATAATCAATGACGATACGATGATCATTTTAATGACAAATACCACGTTATCAATTAACAGCACTAACCCTCAGAATATGTATTTTCACTCGTGTTAAAACTCTGTGACTGTATATCACAGTATTTGTACGGTTTATTGCACGAAATATATCTATTCCCTGGCTAATTATTTACCTACGTATTGAATTATCAGTTAAGCAGTGTCGGTGATCTCATCGCCACTAATTAAGTGACACCTCAAGATAAAATCAGCTTCTTGGAGCAGAAGGCATATTACTCAGTTAATTAATACAAATTATGTGGATAAACATCAACAAGATAACATATGATATGACAAAATTTATTTACTTAAACATGTGCCATACATGCAAGAACATACCTGCATGCAAGACGGTAACAACATTATTGAGTACACACATGTTTGCCACATGATGTGACGTGCAAGGTCAGGTACAAAAGAAAAGGTCAGTCTCAGTGTTTTCTTTTTTTCTGTTTCATATAGCATAATAGCATAGCATAATCAGCCTATAACGTTCCCACTGCTGGGACACAGGCCTCCTCTCTATGAGAGGTAGTGAGCCGTAATCCACCACGCGGGCTCAGTGCGGGTTGGTAGATGTCACATGTCTTCGAATTTTTGGTTCAGGACATGCCGGTTTCCTCACGATGTTTTCCTTCACCGTTTTGAGAGCAGTGGTGATGAAATTATTTACACAAAGTAAAGCGCCTGCTTGGGTTCGAACTCACGACCTACAACTCGTAAGTCGGGACCGTTACCACTGGGCCACCACTGCCGTTTCATATAATAAAAAATAATTAAAGAGTAATAGTAATATTGTGATAAATTTAAAATAACAATAATCATGTCAACAAAAAATAATAAAAAGATCCAAAAAATAATTTAACAATTCCATTGTAAATTAACAAACACAAACAATTAATAATCAACTCAAAAAGCTACTATGTCAATACAAATCTTTCCTGTAAGAACTCGTTAAATTCTGCATTAAGAGTTTGAGGTAGTTACAATGTTTAATAGAAGAAATTTATGTTTATGGGAAGATTTTGTAATTTAATTTTAATGAAATTTAATTCTTTTACTTATTTGTATTTTAAGATAACTACTTTATTGATATTTGTACGCCTTCAACGGCAAAACACAGTTATATAAATTTAATTTACAACTGTTTTTATACCTACCTATATTTTACAAAAAAAAACATTCACTTCGACTGTCTAAGTCGTCTGACTTTGAATTCGATATACTTACAGTAATACAAATGCTTCTTTAAAAAGAGTATATGATTTTTATTTCATGAAACGATTAAAACACCGTATATATTCCTAATTTTTGTTACTGAACAGTGTACCATTTTACTAAATTATATAATCGATGAGGCCAATCTACTCACTAAAAATAGCTCTTTTAGTAAGTTTTTTGAGGTTATGATCGTATTTCTCAGTATTCCCGTTGGCGGAAGAATAATTGCTACTACCACTGTAATCTAGAGATCATAAGGAACAAATTAAAATTTGTTTCATTAATAAACACCACAATTTTTGGTGAGGCTAATCGCCGTACGTATCTAATAATTATGATTGAAGTGGGACACTATTGTAAATAGACTAAACTTTCGAAAGCCCTTTTGTGCTTTGGATACCTAATATTGTATTTGTTTCAAGATGTTGGTAAATGATATGAGTGATGAACGAGGTTATTATTGTAGACAACATTTCTTGGAATAAAATGCACAGCACCAGACACCCCAATCAGAATACGATGTTATAACCCGAATTTTAACACAGATTTTTTACTATTAACATAATAGTAAAAAACATTATTTAATATTAACATTACCACCACGATTTTCTCCCACAATCAGTGTTATACTGATTGTGAGAGAAAATCGTGGTCTCGTTACAAATATTGTGACCACATTTTTTCACACGTGCACGAACACAGTGGCAGGCGAGAATCGCATTAGGGTCTAGTATAGGGCATAGTAGGGATTTCGTCCTTTTGGTTTGTTTTGACTGTAGGTATAGAGGAAGCGTGGAACTAGCAGTCGTATTTCAAAAAATCTTTTTGCAAGTGATATTCCTGAGGAAGGCTCCAGGCAATTTAACATCATGCTAGAACCCTTAAGTGCCTAGAAAATAGTCAGACAGAACGCTAAGCGATAACGAAGTATGTGGCGATGAGTCGCGGGAACCAGAAATTTCACTCGGACGACGACGCGGGCAGAAGCTAGTATATTATAAAGGGGTACAATTAGTGAGTTTGTATATAGGGTGTATTCTTCAGATCTACTGATCCGATTCTGAAATGAAATTCTTTCCCTGACAGAAAGCTACACTATTGCTGATTGCCATTGGATTTTTTTCTTCCATGCGGACGAAATGGTCACAATCTAAATCAAAACTGACGTTCATGCAAAAATGAATCTTTGATGGACGAAATGTTCAACGTCTTCGTTCAAGTTGTTGTAGTTGGGCTGGCTGTGCGTGGACCTTGATCTCGCAAACGTAGGGTTGCCGAAGGTGGCACCAGTAGTCCCGGAGGCCAGGGTTCACGGCGTCCATGCCGGCGCAGTGGGGCTCCTGCGGGTCATCGCTGTTGAATAAAAGGTTAGAATACTCATGTGCCTGCAAAGAGTAAGGGAAGAGCAAAGTAAAGAGAATCCATCGGAATGTGTGGAAGAGCACATCGCTAGACAAATTATGACTTCTGATTCGGATAACAGCATGAGAATGCTGATGGTTATGATGAAGGGGGAGGAGGGGGAGGTTCAAAGGCAACATGGAAACGGCAGCTACCTGTATCCAACATTATTGCTGGCCCACTTGCTGAAATCTGTTTGAGTGATGTCATCACCTGAAAATTAAAGAGTATAATTAAATTACTCATTGAGATCACGAGTTTTGCTGCGAAACAGCGACGGTAGATCCCGAAGTATTTCCCGAAGTTTTGATCAGTGGTGTATCACACACACATTTCGTCAGTTAAGTTCAAATCTCATTGAGTAGAAGGCAGGCCTATTGCCCTTGGCCAAGCATCAAAATAAAAAGCTAGACTCAGGGCTGCTACTGAAAAAATCTTGAT
The DNA here is from genome assembly GCA_963555695.1 of Dasypolia templi. Taxonomy (NCBI): domain Eukaryota; kingdom Metazoa; phylum Arthropoda; class Insecta; order Lepidoptera; family Noctuidae; genus Dasypolia; species Dasypolia templi. The sequence goes on from OY743150.1 coordinate 1,245,359, forward strand.
TAAAATCTCACAGTGATTACTAATAGAAGGTGAAGTGAGCTGCCATTCCATCGGAGGATAGGGATTTATACTATATCACTTCACCTAACTTCTCACGGTTAGATTTTTCAGAATAGACCAGCTGGTCCCCTTGCTTAGCAATCGTGCATGCGGCAGACCAGCGAGGCGGTCGACAGAACCATTGCCACGTTACCGTCGATGTTCCTCCAGACGATGTAGTCGTCCAGGTTGTTGATGCCGAGCCAGACCAGCAGCTTGTACTGTGTGCAAGTTATACGCGGGTAGAACATGCCACGGACCAGCTTCTGTAGGAACTGGAACTCGTCCTAAAACAGAGAACGGTTACTGAAAATAAGGTTTGGGTCACTATAAAGGAAGCTCATATTACAGCCGCATCGCGCTGCAGTGCATTGCATTTCAAATCGAAAGTAATGAATGAGAATAATTCTTGTATTTGTCAGATGGATAACCTCCTAACAATGAATTGTTATTATATGGATACATAAATAAAATGTATTTCTGTGAGTGGATGCCTCACAAAACTTGCTTTACATTTACTTAAATTTGTTTAGTGGGTGAACCACCAAATCAACCAGTCCCTTTTAACTAAACTCAAATCATAGTTTACCTAGTGAATGAATAACTATTATTTGAATTTAGTCGATGGGCAACAAAACTGCCTTACAATACAATATATGTAACCGGTACTTAATACAAAAGTAAATGTCGCATCGGCATCGGCAGTCAAGTTGCGAGAGTCAACTGAAGACCGATAATGTTGCCGTGCCGCCATTGTACAACTTATTTCTTTAAACTCCAGCCGGAAAACATGGATTGCTTCTCGTTCTGCTCGTCACTTAAGTTTTTCTTGCTACCACTCAAGTTACGCTGTTCAGTTTGAAGTTGTTCGCAGGTTGCTATATAGGCTGAGCAGCGGCTCAGGTTCATTGATCGATAGCATCTTAGTTTAGTTGCAAGTTTCTACGACATTGACGCTGAATGATTGGTTTTTGACTTTATCATAATTTTCTCGCCTCTAAAGGGAGAATAGATTCGATTGCTCTCAGAGAGCCATCGAGGATATTTACAATAGGTACTATTGCAGACTTACATAGGATCTTAAGTTCTAATTTTACCGATATATCATAGACCTACCTGTGATTTAGGCACAGCCAAGGAACTGCCGGTATGTTCACATTCATCTCTGGCACGTTCCCACTTTTGTGCTTGGTACATTACTTTGTACGCCTTGCCCACAGAGATGTTCACGATGTACCCTGGGATTATTAGAAAGTTGCTTTGAACTACTGTTTTAATTGAGACAAAAAGAAATTTGGGCGAATGAATAGGGTCATAATTAATTTGTTCAAAAGTATTTAAAGCGTTGTCTTGGTAGTAATGGGGATGATGACTTATATTTAAAATGTTCGTTTATATAATGTAATTTCATAGAAGGAATAGTAAAGATGAGATAATCGAAAAAATCTGTGAAATCGATGTAAATATAAAGAAGCTACACGCTTTAAAAGTTTCTGGTTGGGATGATTCCCTTGCGCGCAGTACGGACAATGTATAGCGCTAGTATGAAGTTACATAGTCGTGACGTCACTTTTACGATAGTGCTGTCCTTGTGTAACACTTGTTTTAAAACGTTTAGTTATAACTTGGCAAAAAATGAAGCTTTAACACTTTTTATTTTTGTTTGTCCTATTGGAAAACAAATTTGTTTTAGATGCAAAAAAAAAGCTTAATCGCTATTAGTGTCAGTAGCTTTAGTTTAGTACCTTCTGGGATTTCAGAAGAGACTTCTCTTGCAACGCCGGCCACCGCTGTCACAACCATGAACACGAGTACTCTGCGGAATAATAACGTTACATCAGTCGCACAGCGTCTTACCAACTCCGTTGAGGTCGGCTTCCAGTCTGACCGGATACAGCTGGGTACCAGTATTTACATGGAGTAGTCGCTCCATGGAAAAGCCATTATTATTAACATTACACATTAGGCAGTCGCCTCTTAGACCTCCACACACACTGGGTAACACGATATTAGTCAGACTTTTGTCCTTATGACTACCCGTTACGACTGTCAAATGTCTCTGAAAGACAGCCGGGACCAACGTCTTGACGTGCTTTCCGAGGCACGAAGGAGTCTGGATATGGACTGGATGGTCACCCATCCCCGAGCCGACCGCGGCATGCGGCTTCGCCTGTTACCATTGTACCACGAGCCCATAATGTTATATGCAGTCATAATGTTACTGTAAATATCGACGGGATCACTTTGGCCATATGAAAATTATGACTTAATGAGTTTGAAAAGTACTACTCAATCAAATGTTACCTCACTTTAATAAAAACTCCATCTTGCATGAACATCAGTACGATTTCACTAAAGGACGTTGTACCACTGACGCTGGTGTCACCCTAATAAAGAACATTTTTAACGCTTGGGAGGAATCACAAGATGCCATTGGAATCTTTTGCGACCTCTCTAAGGCGTTCGATTGCGCAAACCATGAGACACTTCTGCTGAAACTGGAGCACTATGGGATTAGGAATGAAGCTCTTGATTTGCTAAGATTTTATTTGATTTAAGAAGGTTATAGTACAAATAAACGGCACAAACTCATTAGGGTCTGAAATGTCAATGGGCGTTCCTCACGGTTCGATATTGGGTCCATTCCTCTTTTTAGTTTACATTAATGATTTACCCCAGTTAATTAAAAATCAACCGAAGATGGTGTTATTTGCAGATGACACTTCATTGATCTTTAAAATAGACCGAAGGTCACAAAATCTTGACGACGTGAATAACTCTATTCTTCAGGTCCAAGATTGGTTTACGGTAAATAATTTGGTACTAAATGAGAAAAAAACCAAATGCATTCGATTTAAATTACCTAATGTTAGAAGTAGCGAATGTGACAAATTTAGTATTCAGACGGTTTTCCTAGGAATCACGCTAGACGAGAAGTTACAATGGGGACCCCATATAACATCTCTCGCGGGAAGACTAATCTCGGCCGCGTATGCTGTTAGAAAGATTAGACAGTTAACAGATGTAGAAACCGCGCGTTTGGTTTATTTTAGCCACTTCCACAGCATTATGTCATACGGCATTTTACTGTGGGGTCGGGCTGCTGACATTGCCTCCATTTTTATTTTGCTAAAGAGAGCTGTCAGAGCCATTTACAATCTACGTCGCCGCGAATCTCTTAGGGAACTATTGAAGACAATTAATATAATGACTGTACCTTGCCAGTTCAATTATGAAAATATAATGTATGTTAGAAAAAGCTGCATCTATTTAATAAAATTCTATTGTTAAGTTCTATTTTTAATGTAAATTTTGATGTTCAAAAGTGCCTTTTTATGGGCCTATTTCACATAAATGTTTTGACTTTGACTAAAACGTACTACGGAGAAAGCACCAATATTAACCACTATGCTCACCTCATTTTGCAAATATGATAATAATGCCACTTCCTTCTAACTTAACACATTCTTTATTAAACAATATTTTAATATTCAATCGATTTTAATTAGACTGGAATTAATCTACGAATGATACGAATTGAAACCAGTGTTTATGTAAAGATAATTTCTGTCAAAAGCAAGGATGAAGGCCGAGTTCACGACGGTCTAACGTGATTGATTTTTAGAGAAAACGACTAGTTAGTAAGTACTGATAATAATTTATGACACTGTCATTCTATCTTTGGTAACCATCTTAGATAAGCGTGAGACGGTTTAAGACAAAAGCCTAGATGCGTGAGGAATTGAAAATCCTGAAATCCAACATAGTGTTTAAAACGTGATTGTTTGGCATTTTCACAATTAAGCCACAATTTTTATTAAAATTGTTGAAGTTCCTTCTTTCAATTAATAATTAAGTATGTAGAACAGACAATTCAAACTCAAATGTCAAACTCAGAGAATAAATTTTTACATTGCACTTTTAAATTGTCAAGGAGTCAATATCGGATCCAAAGGTAAATGATAAAAATGTAAACAGATGGATCAGATAACGTACTGCACCTTTGGAAGCCAATTCTTATTGTCACTTACAATCTTGCTTTGATTTGATTATTTGAATACTTAAACATGAAATTCTAAGTCAGTTCTAAGTTTTTCATTTGCCAATTGTGGTTTATTTAACACCCTCGTATTTCTTCGATTTTTGTTCACATCACAATTTAATCATGTTATTTACTCAAAATACGCTCTTTGACGTGGAGTGGCGGACACCAGGTCGTATTACCAAAGAAAATTGTCGGAAAAGTGAAAAAAAAGATTTACCTAAAGTAGCCCTTCTAAATACAGGCGAATGTGACATTAATGTCCTTTAGTGAGTTTTGTATATGTATTTAAACGTAATTGTACACAAACCCTTTGAATACACTTTCATCAGATTAAAAATTTGACTTTGACTTTGACAACAGAAGGTCAATTGTCGTACTTGAAAATGTGCGTTCCAAGTCGCAATCTCATCTCAACAACAATCAATGTCAAAATTGTTGGGAAGTTGATTGTATTTTAGACAGATTGACACTGAGATTGGAATGCGTACGTTCTTAAAAATACGGGTATTTGCCCTCTGATACTGTTGGAACAGATAATACCTACTATGTTTCTTCTACTGTACCTCCTAACCCTTCTGGCTAAGAAAAACTACGTCAACAATGATTCCTCTAAGTAATTGTAAAGCAATTCGGACTGCAGGTACAGTGACCCATTTGTTCACCCTTTCGGCTTTCAGTTGAGAGCAATCGTACTCAATCGAGTCTAAGTCGTGCGGAAAAACTGTCGCGTCCTCGTCGTCGGAAGCGAATTGCTGGAGATAATAAGCTGATCCCGGCTGATTTTATTTTGGAGGTACGGGGCGAATAGCAAGGGGATTATTAGGAACGTTTCGGTTTTAATACGTGAAACTGAATATTAGGACCTTATAATTCTACCTGTAGTTAACATTCAATTTGTCATTCTGTGTCATCTCAACTCGAGTAACGATTCTTTAGAACCTCCGGAAAAACCTCGACAGTCAGCTCTGACTGCGACCTACATTGAAAAACTCAAACTCAAAGTATTTATTTCAAATTAAACAATTACAGGCACTTTTGAATTATCAACGTCGGTCGGTCAGAAAGATGAAGCTAGCTGGCCATTCCAAAGCGTAGTACGTACCGTGGGAGAATAACGGACAAGAAACTCCATGGACACTGTTTTAAATGAAATTATGGTTAATTCATGTCGAAATTATGCATGTGAGGACGATGCAGAAAGTTAAAAAGCGTCCGTAATAATGAGATAAAACAATTCAAATATTAAATTAAATTAAAAGCTAAGAGAGATGACCAGACCCTACTGACGGCGCCCATTCACGAATGTGACGAACCAAGACTGAGTAGTCTACTGACGAAAAAAAAGTAAGTTTAACATACATTCCTACATTCTGGAAAATCAATTAATTTTAATTTATAAAACTGTAACCCGACCACGGAAGAATTCAAGTAATCTAAGAAGTACAAAACAAGAAATTATTTCAGACAGTTATCATAGATATTGACAGGCATAGGTACAAAAAAGATCTAAATTAGCCTTCCGTTTGGTTTGGCGATGTTGGGTAAAGGAAGATTATTTTTTGGAACATAACCGACTTCATGACTGAATATCTTAGGAACCCAGTATCCGATCATCGGCATCACATGCGATTGAAGCGTGTCTGACTCTGTCCATGACAACACACCATTCCGCAGACTGCGAGTCTAGACGTAAATATATAGATATGTCTGCAGATAAGATTATACATAGTAAATACCTAGAAATACCCAGAAAAGCCTACCGTAATTTTGGTTTTATGCTCCGTATGGTGCGTGGTTTTAATAACATTAAAGCGGTTATCGCATTATATAATGCTTTAGTTAGAAGTCAGTTAGAATGTAACGCAGTTATTTGGGCTCCGCATGAATCTAAATATAGGCTCATGCTGGAGAGAGTACAGAACAAGTTTGTGAGGTACTTGTACTTACGATTGTATAGTGTATACCCATTTTATCCGCTTATGTACCCGACTTTATAAACATCACGCCGTGTTTCCCCGAAGGGTAGGGCAGAGGTGTACCCATAGTACACCCAAATTTCGCCAGTTATGTTTAAGTCCCATGTAATAGGGGGCGAGCCTATTGCCATCTACCGGGCACAAATCCAGACTTCGGGCTGCTTCTGAGAAATTCCAGATAGAAAAACCCAATAACACGATGCCCGACCTAGGAATCGAACCCAGGACCTCATGCTCAGCAGTAGCGATTGCGGCCAGGAGGGATCTCGTACTCACCTCGTACATATTCAAAGTACTTAGAGAGAAGGTACATAATGCGGACATATTAGGGCACATAGGTTTGTGTGTTCCGGACAGGTACGTGTGACGACGACGAAAGTCACGGCTGCTGGAAGAACCGCGCGCTCGGACCAATCTTTTAAGTGAGGCGGCACTGACGCGGGCACTCCGCACTCTCAATCTCATAGCTAGTGACACGGACCTTTTCTATTGTTCTCTGAGTGACTTCACAAAGAATGCATTGTTTGTTATAACTTACAAAATTTAATTATTATAATAAGTTAGTAATAAGTTAGGATATGTACACTATCGCAATAGGTTACCCTGTAATGATAGATGTAAGCTGGATGATAAATAAATAATAATAAAAATAAAATTGTTTTTGTAAAACATTTTTGTGCCTGACAGTATAAATTGCTTTAAATTAAAATAATCGAATCGGGGGCGTCGGCCACAGGTGCCTCGACCACTGGGGGCCTAAGCCACGGACCCGTGAAAACGATGAAGAAAGACGTGCACGTGTATTGTATTTTATAGTCATTTCTGAGCTATGCCTCGTTGGTCTAGTGGTAGCAAGAGCTACTGCTGAGCATGAGGTCCTGAGTTCGATTCCCAGGTCGGGCAACGTGTTATTGAGTTTTTCTATCCACAATTTCTCAGTAGCATGCCGGAGTATGGATTTGTGCCCGGTTGATGGCAATAGGCTCGCCCCCTATTACATGGGACTTAAAACATAACTGGCGAAATGTGGGTGTACTATAGGTACACCTCTGCCCAACCCTTCGAGGAAACAAGGCGTGATGTTATGTAATTTGCATTAATAAACATAGGTTTCATTCTACTCACCTTAACTTGCATGGTGTGAGATAAGATTTAGCAGCTCACACAATGATGCCGCACTGCGCCTTAGTTCGCGCCAGTTCCCCTGGGTTCCCTCGAGGTGCGTCGTGCATGAGCAGGTGCATTCTATATTGCCTATCTCTCACGATAGTCCGATGGAGTGGCATGGTATGTGCTTTCGAAGTACGTCGCGTTTTATTATATTTTTTATGTACCTATGACTTTAATTCCAAAACAGCGGCAATTTTTATTAGAAAAAATAGTGGTTAGCAAATCTCACAAAAAAGGGAAATTGCAGCAATAGAAATGAATGAATCATGTGAGTACCTGACAGACTTATGTAGATTCCTCTGATTTATGAAATCATTTACATAATTTCAAAGGCCTCGGTGCTCTGTCGGTAAAATGGATCAGAATCTCAAACAAGACTACAAGCTATTCTAAAGTATTTCTTTCGTTGACGTTTCGACGGTACAACTAGAAAATCTTAATTCCAAAAAAAAAACTTCCAGAAAAAGAACCACAATTTGAAAAATCTCTTTTATTTCGAAGTTGGTGGCAAAAACCAAAAATAGAAAACCAGAGACACCGACTCAACTAAACATATAAAGGATTACCATTATCAGTGTCATGTTGTTTTAGAGCACTTTTTTTGTAAGTTCGTGCTGTGACAGGCAAATTAATAAAACAATAGGCAGCCACTGCTGCTAAGCTTTTATTTCTCATACATTTAGAATTAAATTAAAAACTTCTGTCGTAATCCAGCCAAGTTTGATTGGGCCGCTTCGCGAATATTCGACTTTTAACATTTATATTGGCTTTTTAACATAATCCTGCCAAAAGTGAGTCTGTGATTCGTACTTGATTCCTATTTAATGTATATAAAATGTTGGAAAGGTTTTATATCTTCGGTGACCTTTTGATAATATTCTCCTCAGATGAAAATAATGTGTTGACGTTTAGTGAACGTAAATGCTTTAACGACTGCTATTGTGCGAGGTTTTTGTCGGCCATATAATGTGTTGGGTGACAGGCGAGATTCTCTATAATGAGTCCAATAACGTCTGTGAACAGAAAGCCTGGTGATTATTATGAATAATGTAGTGTCAACAGTTTTCTACAGGAGATTAACTTTTAGAGATGATTCTAATGTCTTACATTAGGACGGTAAAAAATAATACAATAGAGCTTAAATAATGAAAAAATTATAGTGCTTACAAATTTGTTTACACACTTCTGTTTCTCATCACTGATGTGCCGGTGTTGTAAGATAACGCGGCCGAAACCAAGCGCTAACCTAAACAGTACTAACCTATGTAATAAATCCATTTAGGTACCTAGTTTACAGACATCATAGATAGATAGATACATACAGAGTATTCTGTATATGATGAGGTCAGCTTCTAGTCTGACCGGATGCAGCTGAATACCAGTATTTAACATGGAGCGCCTGCGTACCTGACCATCACAACCCAGTTACTGGGTAATACGATACCCCTTTGTAAGCCTCGTTGTCAGACTTTCGTTTATGTACTGTGTAGTTTTTTTATTAATAGTTTAGTTTTCTTGACATTTCTCGGGACCTTGGGGTCCCGGACCTTTGGAAGGCGTACGAGGGGCCAAAACCAACTCGCAGAGGCCCCTAAGACGTTTTTAATGTAATGACGCATCAACCGAAGATTTGCACTCTGCAAATGCACCCAAGGACAACCCCCGGTTGGTGTTGGACTATTTCAGACAGAATATGGAAAAAAAGATATTGGAATTTGGGTTTGGGTGGCTAAGCGACCTGGTTATTTAAAGCTATCGAAAGACTTCTAGAACTATCAAAAAACTCATAATTTTTTTATTATTATAAATGACAATGCCAGATCCTGCCCCAGCTATTTACAGCAAATGGCAATTTATGATAATAATTGTAATGATTAAAGGACCTTTTCATAATACATTGTTTTTCAGTAGAACTTGCCGATTACAAATCAATGATAAAAGGAATTCAACCCCTGAATTTCCAATTGCTTTACTTATTGCGCATGTTAAACAACAAAAAAAAAGTTTTAAATACCTGTAAAACAAAAACTCATATTATGATTATAATAATTGTGATAATGCGTAACTTAAATGTTGTTAAATCGCTTTTCAACAATTATAAACTGCACCTAACCTATAATCAATGTCATTTTAGTTTTAAGATTTTAACAGAAACCGCAAGTTCTACAGGCATTAGGAGAAATGTTTAGTTGACAGTTATAAATAAGCTTTAAGATGCTGCATATTGCAGGCTTGTAAATGACTTTTTGATTTTAGTGGGGCAACGTTCTATAGAGTTTCTGGCATTGTCCTTTTATAGTTTAAAACTTGCAATGTTTGTAGGTATGTTATTAGTTTTAGGGACATATCTTGAAAGCTGGATTAAAACCACTTCCACACTCTCGTGGGCGATAATGCCCCCACGTGGGCAATAATGCCCCCTCGTGGGTTATAATGCCCCTTCGTGGGCGTCTGAGTCTTTCTATGGGGCAGTAAAATTAGAGGGCGTTGAAATGGGATCTCACGACCATATAACATTACACGTTTAATTATAATCGTGGCAATAGCTGTGTCACCCTCGAGACAGATAGTAAGTAGTAGTAGTTACAAAAAATAGGGGCTGTAGAACAATAATAAGTTGTCGATAGGCAGAAAAAGGCTGAGAACCTACGGCTTAAACGGGCAACAGCATAGACAAGATTTTTTCTACGCATTCATACACCATGAACTGTCTGCAGACCCAGGATTGTCCCAGGATTGTTGGAGAGATCTTCTCAGCGTTTAACAGCACAGACACGAAGTTGTGTATAAGTACTGACTTGGATGGTGCAACACGGTTGGCTTCATGCCATGACTTGTGTTAAGGCTTATTTGAGCTCGTTACGTAGCTTACACGTCTTTACAAGTACCTTCAAATGATGGTGATAGAACGGATATTTAAACAAATTCTAAAGCTAAAAAGAACAAATAATTTTCTTAAAGTAAAACCTTTTTAAAAATCAGTTTTTAATGAACTTTAAAGTACTAATAAAACTTACGTTTTATTAAGAACTTTTAAGTTCGATAAAGGCAGTAGCCGTTAAAATGTTTTTGCATGTCCTTTATGATTTTTCACTTGAATATAGTCTGTAGGTACAGTCGAGTTCACTAATATATTGGCAGTGACAATGTTTCCAACATTGTAGCGTTAAAATGATCATAAAGTTCTATACAACTTTAGACTTCAATTAAATATTTTCATATAAACTGTTCATAGGTATGTATCGCTAGTACAGTCAAAAATATCTGAATATTCTTCGGAACATAAATATCGAAATACTCTAGATTCCAATATTTTCGGTGCAACCTAGGATTCGTAAATATCTATACGAGTACAGCTTTGAATATTCATTTATATGCCCTTTATCATTAAATTTATTTTAGCTTGCCGGTCAGAAGTACGAGTAAAAATGCAATGTTGCCGTTCGTAATAGGACTGTACCAATCTGCCAACGTTCAAATTCAAATATTTTTATTTGTAGAACACTGATAAACAAAAAGTACAGATGTCGATATAAAAAAAAATGCCGACTTGCCGTCAACGGCGCACAAATATTCTTATAATTAATTAATTAATTGTATTTATATATTTATTTGCGTAAAACATGGTATAAAAGGTCTTACAGTACAAAAACGACACACACACATGACATCTTTTGCCAAGATTATACACAGCATGTAAATATTTGTAATAACAATTTCGTTAACAAAATAATAATTTCTAAGAGAGAGCTGTATTATGTGATTAATTATGTTTTAGGAAATCTTAGGGTCATCGCATAGGGAAACCTTAGGGTCACCGAAGATGAGGCGCTGATCGGCCCGCCGCGCGCCGGTTGAAGGCGTCCCAAAAAGTCATGGCAATTCGGCTGGTCCGGAGATAACGCACGGTCACCTGTGAGAAGCCTCCTTTCTGGATTAGTTCCTGTTCTTTATAAGGTGGGAGGAAACGCCCGGGAGAAAACGGTGCCACCGTTGTGTGGATCGGCCGGAGGACACGGCGGAGCATACGGTGGAGGTCTGCCCTGCATGGGCAGAGCACCGCCGTGTCCTCGCGGAGGCGATCTCACGCGTCCGGCGAATGAGCAGCAGCCACCTCCTTCTGCGAAGCAGTTATGCTTGCGAAGGATGAGGCGTAGCGCGTGAGGGAGAGATCCTTGCTTCCTCACGCCCCTAGTCGCCGCAGGAGATGCCCTGGGAGACGGGAATCGCCAGCAGATTCCCAGCCACCATAGGCGCGGGCTTGCGGACGGCGAGCAATGGGTAGCTCGCCCTCCGGTAAGGATCAGGCCCGGGTCGACGGCGCATCGTGTTCCAAGCGCGCCTCAAAGAAATGTCAGCACTAAATGACAGGGTCCAATAGGGCCGATGCCTGCCTGGGTCGCGGGTTTTTCGAAAGACATACCGTGGCCTTGGCACAGGCAACTGGAGAAACACGGGTGGGTTTTAGTCAGTAAAAGACCTCCCGCTCCACCCAGAGCGGGAGAAGGGAGAACATTTGATTTTATCCCACCCAAAAAATAAGGGTGCCCAAAGACTAAATAATATGAACAAGGGAAAGCGAAATTTTTTTTGAGTCTTTGTCTGAAGCAATCTTATTGGTGTAGTGTTGTCACATATTTATGATGTCACAGATCGTTTACAATTTATTGTGAGGCAAAAGCTGTTTAGAATTTCATGAAACTTACCATTACCTATATTTTTGATTCATGAACATGCTCAGATATTAAAGAACTCGACTGTACTTGTGACTATTATATAATACGGAGAAGGTACGTGTGCCACTCTCGTTATCATCAGCTATATTTTAACTACTGTGGGCGTACTTTGGGAAGTGTTGGTTATTGCACAATAGAAGAACCGTTTGCAGTTGAAAGCCGAATATTTATAATAGTTTATGATCATAAAATTTTATATTACACTAGCAATTCATACACTGTAGGTACACGACACAACTATAAGGAACGCCAGACAGTTTCTAAACGTGTTCATTGCTTACCGTTATGTTGTATGTTGTAGACTCCGCGCCGCTTGGTGGCGCTGCGCTGGGGTCCCGATTAGTCAAAGGAGTGACTAACGTATTTACGTACATTTCGACCAACTTATCTGTCCAACAGCCGTTATTCGAGCTAACATTTTGAATGTGACATAGGATCGGTTTTTGTATAACTTTTTGATTTTCTTTTACTTTCAGCGCCACCAATAATTGCAATCGCTAGAGATAAGTTGTACGACCACCATAGCTGTGCAATTATTGGTAAAGGACTTGACGTTGATGTGACTGACGTGTGTGCATGAACCTATAGGGAGATACTAGTGGGAACCTCCCTCTCAAGCCCTGCAGTAGCTTCGTAAGTTTGAAACTCACACAAAAAAAAACTTAAACAAAACAATCTTAACAAGATCCAAAATACAGCAACAGTTCAGTATGGTAAACGTACAGTGGAATTTAAGTCGAATGTACATAAGTCTAAGATCGGCTTTGTTTGTCTGTGTAACGAGCATTAATCACACATTCTACTGTCAATTTGATAATCAATGACGATACGATGATCATTTTAATGACAAATACCACGTTATCAATTAACAGCACTAACCCTCAGAATATGTATTTTCACTCGTATTAAAACTCTGTGACTGTATATCACAGTATTTGTACGGCGACACGAATTATATCTATTCCCTGACCTACGTATTGAATTATCAGTTAACTAGTGCAGTGTCGGTGATCTCATCGCGACTACATTAAGTAACACAGCTTAGTAAAATCAGCTTCTTGGAACATAAGGCATATTATTCAGTTAATTAATACAAATTATGTCGATTAACATTAATAAGAAAACATAAGATATGATAATATTTATTCATTATGACTCAATAATGTTGTTACCATCTTGCATGCAGGTATGCAAGATGGTAACAACATTATTGAGTCACATGTTTGCCACATGATGTGACGTGCAAGGTCAGGTACAAAAAAAAAGGTCAGTCTCAGTGTTTTATTTTTTTCCCTTTCATATAATAAAAAATAACAATAAACTAAGTAATTAAAGAATAATAGTAATATTTTGATAAATTTAAAATAACAATAATCATGTCAACAAAACATACTAAAAAGATCCAAAAAATAATTAAACTATTCCCTTGTAAATCAAACACAAACAATTAATAGTCAACTCAAATAAGCTAATATGTCAATATAAATCTTTTCTCTATGAACTCGTTAAGGTAAGAGGTAATTAAAATGTTTAACAGGAGAAATTTATGTTTAAAGAAAGATTTTGTATTTTAATTTTAATTAAATGTAATTATTTTACTAATGTGTATTTTTAGATAACTACTTTATTGATATTTGTACGCCTTCAACGGCAAAACACAGTTTATATATATTTTATTTACAAAACTGTTTTTACACCTACCTATATTTTACAAATAAAAACATTGACTTTGACTGTCTAAGTCGTCTGACTTTCTTTCTCTGAGATTCTTTTCTGAGATTGTGGTCTCATTACAAAATAATGTGACCACAATTTTTCATCCGTGCACGAACACAGTGGCAGGCGAGAGTCGCATTAGGGTAGTAGGTATTTCGGTAGGTATAGCGGAAGCGTGGAACTAGCAGTCGGATTTCAAAAAATCTTTTTGCTTTTGATATTCCTGAGGAAGGCTCCAGGCAATTTAACGTCATGATAGAACCCTTAAGTGCCGAGCAAATAGTCAGACAGAACGCTGAGCGATAACGAAGTATGTGGCGATGGGTCGCGGGAACCAGAAATTTCACTCGGACGACGACGCGGGCAGAAGCTAGTATATTATAGCTAGTATATATATTAGGGTGTATTCTTCGGATCTACTGATCCTATTCTGAATTGAAATTCTTTCACTGACAGAAAGCTACACTATTGCTGATTGCCATTGGATTTGTTTCTTCCACGCGGACGATGCTGGTTACAATCTAACTCAAAACTGACGGTCATGCGAAAATGAATCTTTGATCGATGAAATGTTCAACGTCTTCGTTCAAGTTGTTGTAGTTGGACTGGCTGTGCGTGGACCTTGATCTCGCAAACGTAGGTTTGCCGAAGGTGGCACCAGTAGTCCCGGAGGCCAGGGTTCACGGCGTCCATGCCGGCGCAGTGGGGCTCCTGCGGGTCATCGCTGTTGAATAAAAGGTTAGAATACTCATGTGCCTGCAAAGAGTAAGGGAAGAGCAAATTAAAGAGAATCCATCGGAATGTGTGGAAGAGGACATCGCTAGACAAATTATGACTTCTGATTCGGATAACAGCAAGATAATGCTGATGGTTATGATGAAGGGGGGAGGGGAGGGAGGTTAAAAGGCAACATGGAAACGGCAGCTACCTGTATCCAACATTATTGCTGGCCCACTTGCTGAAATCTGTTTTAGTGATGTCCTCACCTGAAAATTAAAGAGTATAATTAAATTACCGATTGAGGTCACGAGTTTTGCTGCGAAACAGCGATGGTAAATCAAAACACATGGTGATTTTAGTAGCATTCCCCGAAGGTTTGATCAGTGGTGTATCACACACACATTTCGTCAGTCAAGTTCAAGTCTCATTTAGCAGAAGGCAGGCCCATTGCCCTTAGCCAAGCATCAAAATAAAAAGCTAGACTCAGGGCTGCTACTGAATGGGCACGCCACAATAGCGGCGGTAAGTCCCCTCTTTGAGGAGTGGTTGGAGAGGCGCCACGGCGTCCTCACCTTCCGCCTGACACAGGTCCTCACCGGACACGGTTGTTTCGGGAGGTTCCTGTTTCGCATAAGGCAGGAGGAAACACCCGGGTGTCAGCATTGTGTGGATCGCCCGGAGCACACGGTGGAGCATATGGTGGAGGTCTGCCCAGCTTGGGCGGAGCACCGCAGTGTCCTCGTGGAGGCGATCGGCGGCGGCGATCTCTCGCGTCCGGCCCTGGTCCAGGCCATGGTACGGAGCGAGAGGGAATGGAAAGCCGTCACCTCCTTCTGCGAAGCAGTAATGCTCGCGAAGGAGAAAGCGAAGCGCGTTAGGGAGAGAGCCTTGCGCCCTCATGTCTCTGAAAGACAGCCGGGACCAACGTCTTGACGTGCTTTCCGAGGCACGGAGGAGTCTGGATATGGACTGGATGGTCACCCATCCCCGAGCCGACCGCGGCATGCGGCTTCGCCTGGTACCATTGTACCAAGAGCCCCTCTGTCCTCTGCGTCATAATGTTACTGTAAATATCGACGGGATCACTTTGGCCATATGAAAATTTTCACATAATGAGTTTGAAAAGTACTAAAACGTACTACGGAGAAAGCACCAATATTAACTACTATGCTCACTTCATTTTGCAAATATGTATTAATTCCTTGTAAGTGATAATTTATTCAATGCCACTCCCTTCTAACTCAACACTTTCTTTATTGAATAATATTTTAATATTCAATCGATTGCTTATTCACTTGTTGACTCTACTGGAGTTAAAATACGTATGACACGAATTAAAACGAGTGTTTATATTATAAAGATAATTTCTGCGCAAAAGCAAGGATGAATGCCGAGTTCACGACGATCTAACGTGATTGATTTTTAGAGGAAACGACAATCTTTGGTAGACATCTTAGATAAGCTTGAGGCGGTTTGAGACAAAAGCCTAGATGCGTGAGGAATTGAAAATCCTTAAATCCAAAATAGTGTTTAAAACGTGATTTTTTGGCATTCTCACGATTGAGCCACAATTTATTTTAAAATTGATGGAGTTCCTACTTTAAATTGATAATTAGGTATGTAGAACAGACAATTTAAACTCAAAACTCAAACTCAAAGCATTTATTTTAATTAAACCATTTACACTTTTGAATTGTCAAGGAGTCAATAACGGATCCATTACGACAGCAGTGCCTACATTGATGTATCTTCTGTTCCAAAGGTAAATGATTAAAATGTAAACAGATGGATCAGAAAACGTACTGCACCTTTGGAAGCCAATTCGTATTGTCACTTATTGCTTTGATTTGATTTTTTGAAGTAAGTTCTAAGTTGTTCATTTGACAATTGAGGTTTATTTAAAACCCTCTAGTATTTCTTGGATACTTGTTCACATCACAATTGAATCATGTAATTTACTCAAAATACGCTCTTTGGCGTGGAGTTGCGGACACCAGGTCGTATTACCAAACAAAATTGTTGGAAATGTAGAAAGATTAACCTAAAGTGAACCCCTTCTAAATACAGGCGAATGTGATAATAGTGGCCTTTAGTGAGTTTTGTGTATTTAAAGGGAAGTGTAAACAAACCCTTTGAACACACTTTCATCAGATTAATAATTTGACTTTGACTATGACATCAGAAGGTCAATTTGACAGATTGTATTTTTGATAGATGACACTGAGATTGGAATGCGAACGTTCTTAAAAATATGGGAATTTGCCCTCTGATACTGTTGTAACTGACATTACCTACTATGTTTCTTCTACTGTACCTCCTAACCCTTCTGGCTATGAAAAACTACGTCAACAAGTAATCTCGTAACGTCTCTAAGTTATTGTACAACAAGTCGGACTGCTGGCACAGTGACCCATTTGTTCACCCTTTCGGCTTTCAGTTGAGAGCAATCGTACTCAATCGAGTCTAAGTCGTGCGGAAAAACTGTCGCGTTCTGCTAAACGAATTGCTGGAGATAATAAGCTGATCCCGGCTGATTTTATTTTGCAGGTACGGCGCGAATAGCGAAGGGGATTATTAGGAACGTTTCGGTTCTAATAGGTGAAACTGAATATTATATCCTTAATTCTACCTGTAATTCACAATCACTTTGTCATTCTGTGTCATCTCAACGAGTAACGATTCTTTAGAACCTCCAGAAGAACCTCGACAGTCAGTTCTGGCTGCAACCTACATTGATAAACTCAAACTCAAAGCATTTATTTCAAATAAACCAATTACAGGCAAGATGAAACTAGTGAACTTGTTTAAATCATTCAATTTGTTAAATGTGTTTTTGGAACCAACCCGAACAACTACAACTTCTGTTTCATGTATTGATAATGTATTTTGTTGCTGCGACTATTTAGATAAAGCTATCGTTAATTATCTCCCTTCAGATCACAGCGGTCAAACCGTAACTTTTGAGTCCAACATAGCGATACCAAAAGTGCAGATACAATCCAGACCAATAACATTTGTCAATTTAAATAAATTTAAAAGCACTTTAATTTGTAAGTTAAGTAATCAGGACCTTACAATGAATAATGTTAATAGTTTGTATAAAGAATTCTTTTCGGTAGTTCAAACCGAGTTTAATAATATTTTTAAGAAGAAGTCTAAAAGTTTCAGCCCTAAGTTTTTATTTAGTGACTGGGCAACTAAAGGACTTAGGAAAAGTAGGGAAAAACTTTTCGAGCTGTATGGACTTAAGCCTTATATTAACACGGTAACTTTTAATAAGTATGTTGCTTCTTACTCAAAAATTTTTAAGAACACTTGTAAGGCTGCTAAAGCCTTATACATTAGCAACAAGGTAAAATCAGCAGACAATAAAATAAAGACGGTTTGGAAAATTATCAATAATGAAACGAACAGGATCAAAAAGCAAAATTCTGATTACACACTGGAGACGTCACGTGGTCTCATTTGCGATAACAAAAAAGTTGCTCAGGAATTTGTGAATTTCTTTACCACTAAAAACCACTGAAATCTTAAATTCTTCGCCCTCGCGTGCTTTTGATTTAATGAGGGCGAATGTTTCTGCCTGCCCGATTGAATTTAACTTTAAGCATATTAACCCCTTAACAGTAATAAAATCTTTTAAGCAAATCAAGATCAAATTGACCGAAGATCTTTGGGGAATGTATATTAAAGTCTGTACCTCCATAATTGAAACTATAGCACCTTACTTAGCCTTAATATTTAATTTGTGTGTGGATCAAGGAGTCTTCCCGGATCTAATGAAATACAGTAAGGTAATACCACTTTTCAAATCCGGGGACAGTAAAGACACTAATAATTATAGACCTGTGTCCGTGTTGCCGGTTTTCAGCAAGGTTTTTGAAAAGATAATGCTTAGTCAGATGCTCAATCATTTTAATACTAATAAAATCCTTCACGAGCAACAGTATGGTTTCACCAAAGGGCGTTGTCCGACCGACGCTGGTGTTACCTTATTAAAACATATTTTTAACGCGTGGGAAGAGGCTCAAGACGCCATAGGAATCTTTTGTAACCTCTCCAAGGCATTTGATTGCGTCGATCACGAAACCCTGCTTTTGAAACTTGAGCATTACGGACTTGGAAAACTTGCGCTTAGTTTAATAAAATCTTATTTAAATGATAGACAACAGCAAGTTCAAATAAATGGTGTCAATTCACTTGGTTTAAAGGTAAAAATGGGTGTTCCACAAGGCTCGATATTGGGTCCTTTCCTCTTTTTAGTATATATTAATGACCTACTCCATTTATTATTAAATCAACCACAGATGGTGTTATTTGCTGACGATACTTCCTTAATTTTTAAGGTAGATAGATAGACGTGCTTCAAATTTTGACGACGTAAATAACGCCCTACTGCTGGTCCAAAATTGGTTCACGGCTAATGGTTTAGTACTAAATGGAAATAAAACTAAGTGTATAAGATTTTCTTTACCAAACGTCAAGAGTAGTGATTGTGAGATAGTATTAAATCAAGAGAAGCTAGAATTCGTCGATAAAACGGTTTTCTTGGGGATCACGCTCGACTCAAGGCTACAATGGGGTCCTCATTTAACATCTCTAGCAGGACGGCTAAGTTCAGCAGCTTACGCTGTCAGAAAAATCCGTCAATTTACTGATGTAGATACCGCGAGGCTGGTCTATTTTAGTTACTTTCATAGTATCATGTCTTACGGTATTTTACTTTGGGGACGGGCTGCAGACATCGAGTCTATTTTTATTCTGCAGAAAAGAGCCATCAGAGCCATATATAATCTCCGCAGGCGCGATTCTCTAAGGGAATTGTTTAAGGATATTAACATCATGACTGTACCTTGTCAATACATCTATGAAAACATCATGTACGTAAGAAAAAATTTACATCTTCACATTAAAAGAGGTGAAAGACATAATTATAGTACTAGAAATCGGGACCTATTAGTTCAACCAGGTTTCAGACTGGCTAAAGTAGATTCATCTTTCATGGGGTACTGTCTAAAATGTTATAATAAAATACCTCCCCTCATACTTCAACTGAATGAGACAAAATTCAAATCCTTTGTCAAACGCACACTATTCAGGCAGGCATATTATAGGTTGGAGGATTACATAACTGATAAAAATGCCTGGCTTAATGCCGGTCCTGCTCCACACCACAACTAATTAATTGACATTCGAATCACTGTTGAAGCTGCTGAAGATAGTAAGAATTTATTTGCATTATATAAACTCAATCTCCGTTTTATTATATAGATGCATTGCACAGATGTGAGTACTTTGTACAATAGAGCTACCATTTACCGGGTAATGTCATAGATTGACTTGAATGTGCCTTGGCGGCTGATAGTATGTCATGCTCACTCAAATGTCTCGCTGACGGTGGCGCGTGTGTCGGATCATTTAGCTCCCTTCAAAATGGTTGAGCTGAATGGTGCTGATCCATGCGTCATGTTCGTGAACGGGCGCCGTCAGTTGGGACTGGTCATCTCTTAGCTGCCACGGCTTATTTTAATAATTAATTAGCTGGATTGTTTTTAATTATGTTTTGATGCACTCTGGACGCTTTTAACGTGTACGGTTTTTTGTACATCGTTCTCACTTATAGTGTCAACATTAATCGATGTAACTAAGATATATGTAAAAACATAATTATTTAAAAGAGTGTCCATGGAGTTTCTTGCCCGTTCTTCTCCATAGGTACCTACTACGCTTTGGAATGGGCAACTAGCTTCATATTTCTGACTGACCGACTCCTTGACAATTCAAAAGTGCCTGTAAATGGTTTAATTGAAATAAATGATTTGAGTTTGAGTTTGAGTTTAGTTGCCCATTCCAAAGCGTAGTACGTACCGAGGGAGAATAACGGACAAGATACTCCACGGACACTCGTCGGTACCACGCCGATCAAAGGCGATCATAAACACTGATAATCTTATTTCATGCTTTTTTTTTCGTGGGAAGTGGTTCAGGTAGCAAAAAAAACTCATAATATATTAGTGTATATGTAAATGAATACATAATGATATATATTTGATAATTTGTTAACACGAAAAGAATAATAAAATAAATATCAAAATATTAAGTGTGCTTGTCCCCCGTTCTGAAGCGTTTTCGACAATAAATCAAAACTCTTCATGTTGGGGTGTATTCTCTATGTGTCAAAAAGACACAACTAAATAGATAAATGAAAAAATAAAAATGGAAATCAATAGATATTTTACATGAAATCGACTTATAAAATTAGAACTTACATAACAGATTTAATTTATCTGATGAATTAATTTAAATTTAAATTATCTGATGAATTGTTTGGCACTTTATCTAAAACATCTTTCTCTGATTCGAGGATTCTGGAAACTGTATGATCTAACAAATTTTGCAGTTCAATTTCGGCTTTAGATTCTGAGATGAATACATTATCTGGGTAGCACTTCTTTTTAGCATTTAAAATAGTTTGGTAGGACGGTAAAATATTACGTGCAGTTTTACTATTAACAAAATTTCTAATTAGTAAATATTGGTGTTTAGTTAATTTAGCCTCTACAACAAGTGATAAAACCTCGTCTGCATTAATATCTGATGTAAAACTAGTATCAGACTTATCAGAAGTGTCGAACAATGTTTTCACAGCAGAGTCATCCACTTGAGAAAGTTGTCTCAATCGTCTACGTTTTGATCTCTGACTAAGCTGGGAAAAATCTTTTTTTGGACGGCTGCGAGATGGCCCCGCTTCTGGTTGAATTTATTCATGAACACGTTGCTTTACGCTCCTTCATAACTCAACACATTCAATGTCTTTCAGCCAATCAGAATACTTAAGTAATAACTTTGATTTACTCCAACCTACTTGATTTCAATAATAATCAAGACTTTACATAAACACAGTATACGATCATCTAAATCCTTAAAGTCTATATTTTCGAGATCACTGAATGATGACAGCAAAACTTCTAATATACCTTGGTGTTTTTTGGTTGCTTTTCCACTCACAGTACTCCAAATCTCAAAGATATACATCCTTGAGAAGGAACACTTGATCAAAGTACCTGAAAGAAAAGTTTGAAATTAGTTGCGAATTTCGTAGACCTTGCTACGATTGTGTCTACCCAGGCGTAGGCCCTATATAGCAGCCTTCGGCGCAGAATGGCGCAAATCAAAGTATAATACTTTTTAAATATACAGTCTCAACTACAATTTAAGATAGTTGCGAATGTTTGCAAAATCTTGTAAAGTTTTGTAGCTCTAAGCAAAGTTATAATATTAGAAAAAATATAGAATAAATTATGTATGGCGTAGCACGTAAATAGTACAAATATTATACTGACAATTTATTCAAAATACAATCAAATTGATGAGTCACCGATAACAGCGAGTGCAACGCAACGATGCGTTCACTTCCGAGGTCAAAAAGTAAGTGATAATTAAAACAAATAGGTGACATATTTGTATCACCGGATAGCTCGTTTTTTTTTTTTGTAATTTTTTTTTTTTTTTTTTTGTTATGGCATCTCGTAGTTGACCTTGAGAGGTCGTGACTACTTAACCGGACTATCCTGTGGCTGCCTTAAGCGGACTCAAAGCCTCCAGCCAGGGGCGTAAAACTACTTACATTACTAAGCGAACGCTCGCTAAGGGCACCCCCTGTGGGGTAAGGACCTCGGCTTAGGGCGTCGCTGACGGGAGGACAGCAAGATGGGACCGGCTGGATCAAGTTTTGTTGATAATTATTATTCGGGGTATTTAAAGCTACAGGCTCAGCTACGGCGCGGGCTGGCACTTCATCGAGCAAGGGTCGGGGGGGACAATTACGTCGGGATCTTCGCGAGGAACCTCGGCGGCGAGGTCGGAATGTCGGTCTGTGTTTGTGCACTGTACTGGTGGCCCTACTGCTCTCCTGAATGAGAGTTATTTGGTCATCGGGATCGGTGAGGACATGCTTGGGACGGCGGACATGACTAATGGAGGAGGGAATGTAGCTAGCGGCCTTGACAACCAGAGGGTTGCGGTGATTCGCGGCGGTCTCGAAGAAACGCTTTGAAATGCGTTTCATGAACTGGCGGATAGTGGGAATCTTGAGGTCAACGTGAAGGATCTCGTTGCGAACGTACCAGGGGGAGCCTGTAATCCTACGGAGGAACTTGTTCTGGAGGGTCTGCATTCTATTGAAGCGATGGGGCTTGGCGTGTGCAAAGACTGCACTGGCATATGTCATGATCGGGCGGATGCACGCTGTGTAGATACGCATTTTGCACTTTAGTGACAATTTGCTACGTGCATTGAGGACAAAGTGAAGTCTACCTAGAGCGAAGGCGGCGCGCGAACGAGCCGCCTTAATGTGCTCTGAAAAAGAGAGGTGTTCGTCTAGTACGACACCCAGGTATTTGGCTCGCTTCTCCCAAGGGATCGGCTTGCCGAACATGGTGATCGGTCGAGGGGGGCAGGGGTTGCGACGCGGCTTTGAGAAAAGAACCGCTTGACTTTTGTCGGGATTGACGTCGATTCGCCATTTTCTAAACCAAGCGCCAAGCTTGTTCACTTGGGTTTGGAGAATGCGAGCTATCGAATTTTCATCACGGCCGGTGTAGTAGATGGCCGTGTCGTCTGCGAACAGGGCCAACTGCGCCTTGCTGCACTTGGGCATATTGCTGGTGAATAGCGTGAAAGCTAGAGGAGAGATCACAGAGCCCTGAGGGACTCCTGCTCGAATAGGGTGGGGGGAGGATAGCGCTCCTTCGATGCGATAACGGAAGGTGTGGTTCGACAAAAAGTCCCGTAAGATGAGCACGAGACAATCTGGCACGCCGAGTTGGTACAGCTTATATAATAAGCCGTTGTGCCAGACTTTGTCGAACGCTTTCGCTATGTCGAAGAAGACAGCTCGTTTAATGGTCTATTTAAATATGTAACTTGTTTCTGGAAATTCGAATATGAGATTTATGGATTTACGACCTATGGCGGAACCACTGTGGAATGTGACGAACCGAGACGGCTGGCTATCCTTTTCAATGCAACAAGATACACGTTGAGTTCGGACTGAGTAGTCTACTAACGAAAAAAAATAAGTCTAACATACATTCTGGCAAATAAATTAATTTGAATTTATAAAACTGTAACCCGACTTCGGAAAAATTCAAGTGATCTAAGAAGTACAAAACAAGAAAATATTTCAGACAGTAATCATAGACATAGACAGGCATGGGTACAAAAATGGTCTAAAATAGCCTTCCTTTTGGCTTTGCCAATGTCGGGTAAAAAAAAATTCTTTTTTAAAACATAACCAAACTTCATGACTTAATATCTTAGGAAACCAGTCTCTGATAATCGGCATCACATGTGATTGAAGCGTGTCTGACTCGCTCCATGATATCACATCTTTCCGCAGACAGATAGAGTCAGACTTTGATTATCGGTTTACATGACAATTAAAGTGACCTCACTATCTATCACAAATGATCGAGCCGCCTGACTGCATTTGTACATAACGTTTTTATGTCATATTTCACGCATTTCTATACAGTCCGTGTACCGGCCTATTGCAGATTCTTATGCAGAAAATGAGAGCAGTGGTGCCAAGTGGTAACGGCCGCGACTTACGAGTTGTAGGTAGTAGGTTTGAACCCAGACAGGCGCTTTACTTTGTGTAAGTTATTTCATCACCTCTGCTCTCAAAACGGTGAAGGAAAAAATCGTCAGGAAACCGGCATGTCTTAGAACCAAAAATTCGAAGACATGTGACATCTACCAACTCGCACTGGGCCCGCGTGGTGGATTATGGCCACTGTAGCTACGTAAACATTTGCTACTTCCTAGTAGCATGGAAAAGTGCAAAAAAAACAACAAATATTTCAGTGACCACTTTCAGCAGAGTTGCGTTTAATTTCTACCTTTTTATCTCTATTTTTTATGGTGTAAGTAATAAAGAGTATTCTATTATATCCTAATACTTCTCTCAATTATTACTTCACTGTTCGCCTGTTAAATTTATCGAGGTTATATAGGTTTCAAAAATTCCTAAACTAACAATAAAAAATTATCACAGGTCAGAAAACTAATTTGCTAACGGCACACAGACTCGCGAACTTGGCCAACTCACAATTATTTAGCAAAACATAAATTAATCATTCGCACACTTTATCTCGATACCTCGTTTAATTTGAACACACATTTCTAATTCACACAAATATTATCAAAAAAAAATGGCTTTGATTTCAACCACGAATTGCAAATTCATCGCTTTGGACGTTACCAATTGATAATTTTATTTATTATTGATTTTTAATTTAACCTTTGACTATAGAACAATTTTACGATTAAAACTACATTGTTGGAAATGTGGACACTCCTAAACGATGTCGGTGACTGACCGTTACCGTTGTCCCACGGTGAAAGTTTTGCAGAACAAACTGGCCATAGGCATGTCTGTACTTTACATACCAATACACAATTAGACATGCATTGTGACGACATTGTTGTTTTTACAACCAAGGAATAATGAGTTGTTTGTCTAGAACCAAAAGAAAGTTAAAGTTTGCTTTTGGGGGAAATACAGTTATTGTTATTTTTCATCATCACATCAATCACGACTAGTTGATCATCAGTCTGCCAGAAAGTATGTAAGTAACTATTGTTTTTTGGTGAATTTAACGATTACTGTGTCATGAAATCTAATTGATGCACGCTCTATTGAAAGATGTTGATGTTATTTTATTTTGTTTTTGGTGAAACTGAGGCATCTCAAATTAAACTGAATAAAACGACTGATTTTGATTAATTTTGTTCACTTGTTATGAGAAAGAGAAAAATAATTTAAACTAAATTATTTGTGCTTACGAGTACAAGTCGCGTTCGTAGTTTTACATGATTGTGGCTGGATCGGATTTTATGTAATGAAATAATAATGGAAAATCAATAATATTCGCAAATAGTTTTCCGACAAATGACGCGAGACGTCTGTCTCGCGTCATTTGTTAGAATATTGTTTTACAAAAAATATTTTCAACTTTATTATATGGTGCACGTGACTAGACCCCTTTTTTCAAACTACGATACAAAATATATAGCAGATTTTTTTTTGTTTATGAAAGTCTGTCAATTATTTTTATATTTATAAATTTTTCCGATTAATAAGCAAAACTTGCAATAAAAACACACTTTAGTCTTCAGCTATCCTAGAAATAAAATCGACTGTTACTCTGATTGACATAATTATTGCAATCCTGGTTCAATTACATTTTATTTCCGTTTGAAATTATATAGCCTTATTTATGTTTACTTCTGTGACCACGCTGAAACTTTTATTTATATTTTCGTATTTCCACTTATTTTTTTATTTTTATTTTAAATTGGAAACCTTCGCATGCCCATGTGACGGTAAACACATTACCCAAGTACCCATACCTATGTACTATATCTATGTTTGCAAAGAAATAAATGAATGATTTGATATGAAAATAAATAAATTATATCATGAAATTACAATATCTTCATTTAAATCAATGACGAAACGAACTTATTTCCGAAAGCCCTAATTGATGAAACTGTTAACAGGTACTGTGACTGATACGAATGATTTGGCGCCACGAGAACTGTATTTTTATAGTCACACAGACCTTTTCTTTCAATTATTTCAAGCTTTATCACAATTATATAATAAAATGGCAAAACAGGTTTTTTTCGTGCACAGCATCATAACAAAACAAAATTAATATAGTATATGAATTATGTGTGATGTTTCAGGATTTCTACTCTGTTATTTCTGATAGTTCTGTTACCACATTCAAAGTCAAATGACGGACACAGTCTCTCACAAATCACAAATCGAGTCACACACAGCATCA
Source organism: Dasypolia templi (assembly GCA_963555695.1). Classification (NCBI taxonomy): domain Eukaryota; kingdom Metazoa; phylum Arthropoda; class Insecta; order Lepidoptera; family Noctuidae; genus Dasypolia; species Dasypolia templi. The sequence goes on from OY743150.1 coordinate 1,271,616, forward strand.
TCAAGGAATCGTTAGGAAACCCACAAAATATAAATATTTCACGACCAGGAACTGAAACAGGACAACGGAAGCGGAAACCACAAGTCAGAACGATACTGCAAAACGCAAATGTTTCTTTAATTCGAACCAAATGATGTGGTTTTAGTCAATATCAGCCATTTATTGTCCAACTCGGAGGCAAGATCATTTCATATGGAGAAGAAATGAGCAGTGATAGTTGTGATAACTAACCGAAGTGTTAGTTATCACAACTATCACTGCTCACACAGGTACCTTACACAGGTCCTCACCCGACACGATTGTTTCGGGAGGTTCCTGTTTCGCATAAGGCGAGAGGAAACGCCTGGGTGTCACCATTTTGTGGATAGCCCGGAAGACACGGTGGACCATACAGTGGAGGTCTGTGCAGCTTGGGCGAAGCACCGCCGTGTCCTCGCGGTGGCAATCGGCGGCGTCAATCTCTCGCGTCTGGCCCTGGTCCAGGCCATCGAACGGAGCGAGAGGGAATGGAAAGCCGTCAACCTCCTTCTGCGAAGCAGTAATGCTCGCCAAGAACGAGACGGACCGCGTGAGGGAGAGAGCCTTGCGTCCTAACGTCCCCCTTAGTCGCCGCAGGAGACGCCCTGGGCGTTGGGAGTCGCCTGCAGATTCCCGGCCACCGTAGGTGCGGGCGTGCGGACGGGAGCAATGGGTAGCTCGCCTTCCGGTAAGGACCAGGCCCAGGTCAACGGCGCGTCGTGTTCCACGCGCGCCTCAAAGAGATGTCAGCACTAAATAACGGGGTCCGATAGGGCCAACGTCTCAGGGTCGCGGGAAATTCGAAAGAGAAACCGTGGCCCTGGCACAGGCAACTGAAGGAATACGGGTGGTTTTTAGTCGGTAAAAATCAAACAAAGAAAATCTCATCCATCCCTGCTTTTCAAGGGAGACCCATAATTCCTCATTTATTCTGATGGTCTTGTCAATTCATATTTACGTCTCATTATTTGGTATGCAAAGTACATCATTATTTTGATATGTAAAAAATGTACGTGTCCTTTAATTTCAGAGCTCCGTAGGAGTTTTCGAATAAAGTCATTTGATAATTAACTGCAAGTGACTCAGAATATATGAGTGTAGCGTTTTACATCTCTTACATGTGATTACAGTCTCTGACTGTCCTCCGACAAAACAAAAATATAAAAAATAATACGGCGCGTTCGCTGCATGTTCAACACGTGTTCTAGTATCGGGCATCCAAAGTGTTTCTCAGTGTTTCTGTAAATAAGCTTTGTGTCGCTAAATGAAATTCCTTGTACTGTGCACCTGATCTAAAAGCTCGGGCCAATGTAACATGCGAGGATCTGCCTACCTGCCAAAGGATTTTAAGCCCTGGATCTGATAGATCAATCCATTCTGCTGTAATTGTTAAGGTAAAAGAAGGCTAAGTAGGCCTGGGGGACTGAGTTTTGACTTTCAGCTGTATTTCAATGTAGGAGGGCTTAGAGTTGTTGAAGTTTGGCGGTTTTTTAAAGTTCCATTCTAGTTAAGTGTCTGGTATTGCATCAAGTTAGATATTTATTTATTTATTTAGAAATCGGACATAAAGTGTTTCCCATAACACTTACTGCCTTGACTATCCACTAATCTATACACTACACGCCAGGCACCCGAATCTATTCTTTACATTATCTATGTCGCACCTTCTAGTGCGAAATATAGCATAGAATAGATTTTTTCTATAATGGAATAACCAAGACTCAACAGTATTATTAGTAAAAACCGACGACTAAGTTAGTAAGCACAGACACTAAACAAAAACAAGGAAAAAAAAAAACAAGGGTAACGGTTGGTCACTGTTGCGACCTCCCATGAGATACTGCACAACAGCGACCCACGTATAAACAGTACCATCGACTTGCAACCATGCTTAAGACACTGTTGGAGCTGTCGCACACCCTGCGTACCAGGGAAGCACACCTTTTACGCATTGTTGCGTAAAAGCAATCTACATGTGCATCCGCAAACATCCCTGACGCACTACAGAAACGGGGCAGCCCCACCAGAATCCTAAACGCATTGTTGTATTGAACGCGGAGAGCACTGTATGATTTTCGCGTATATCTAGCCCACAGGCTGCACAGGTTCGAAAGTGCGTGATTTTAACAGGAAGAGAGCATCGTGCAAACCTGCGAGCCAGCATGTTCGCTCTAACCGACAATGCCCTCCGTTCCCGTTCAATGTCATCATCGTCTTTGAGGTTGGCAGTCAATATATGACCAAGATACTTAAATCTGTAGACTCTCAGCAAAGGTGTACCATAAAGTATTACAGGTGGTACTCCATCAGGACTTTTACCGTCAGGCTCAAAGACCATGACCTCCGACTTCTTGGTGTTGTATGCCAAGCCATGGATTTTAGCATAAGCTTCACATTGAGCAACCAATTTTCTCAACCCGCAAACTGACGCGTTCAGCAATACCATGTCGTCCGCGTAACTAATATTAATGATGCAGGTACCATCTATATAACATCCGATCCTGGTACATCTGAGCCCGCCAATTAGCTCGTTCATATAAAGGTTGAACAGCGTTGGTAAGCTCAATCCACCCTGCCTCACCCCGTACTCCAACCCATAAGGACGAGAAAACGCCCCAGCCCATCGTACAGGTTTCCATACCAAAACTTTAAAATGTTAACAAGTTCTGTAGGTAAATTTACCCCACAACACATCATAGGAAACCAGATCAAATGCTTTTGAGAGGTCCAGGAAGCAAGCATAAATAGGCGTCCCGCGCCACGCATAGTACGACATAGCATGCTTAAGACACAGCACCGAACAATAATAATCCTACTATTTAATTGTGTATTAAGCATGGTCCTATACTTACCGCTATCGGCGAGGTCACCAGTTTTGTATTTAACAATTGGCACTACCACTGTACGCATCATCTCACCGGGCAGGTAACTATGAGTCATACAAGCCATATAACATAGCAAGCACCCTTGGTAAGCGAGGGCCAGCATATCGAAGGTGCTCGATGCTAAGCCCATCATGACCGGCGGACTTACCCTTTGACATACATCTAACAGTCCGAGCAATCTCCGGGGACTTAAATACCCCTATCTCCATACCGGGCACAACATCGAGCGACGAACGTGATGGTCCTAGAGGTGATTTTACTAAAAATGTTTCTTTAAAAAGATTTGCAATATCCTCAGGCTCACTCTTGCTACCGACGCTCAAAGGGATTCCCGGTTTGGTTTTCAATTTATTTGTGTGTTTCCAGAAACTACGAAAATCATTTTAGCCTGGTGTGAGGCTAGAATGTCCATTTTAACTTGGTCTTCGTGATCCTGGAACCACTTGAAACTTGACTTAAAGGCCTTTCTGGCCTCACGCATTTCGTTATAAAGTAACCCAGTAGAAGTTTGCCAAACGTCCACGTCCACGTCCACCCTATGAGCTTCTGCAACATGTTTCTTCCAGGCAACTATTACCCGCTTAGAGTACCTCCCCGACCTATCACAGCAGCCCACATAAAGCATGTACGATGTCTGCATACAGTTTCTCAATAACACTCTTATGACTAGGGTTGTTACACATACTGTCACAGCATTCACCAAGCTCGTGCGGGAAGTCAATTAGTTTTAATCTTTCATGGCATTCACGGTGATAGGTTTCTATCTGATTTTGACTTCTCACTCCCCACACAACCTTGTTCACATTTGCAACATTAACACATTTCTTTGGCAGCATAACATTTCAGGTCACAATCTACTACCAGAGGCAAGTGGTCTGACCAAAGCACATCATAAACTACATACACATTCCTGACGGAGGCCACTGCCGCTTCCGTCACTACGCAGTGATCCAGCCACCTCTTTGACCCATGAGCCTCACTCAAGAATGAATATGTGTTCGAACTTAAACGTAACATTTCTGTATCAATACACGATCAGGATTGCTCTATGCCTGGCGAGGGTTTTTTTAAGTTCAAAACCTTTAGTGTCGCACCAAAACAGCATTTTTTTTACTTTGTGAGTGTATATAAGAGATCTACTCGTATTAAATGAAAGCAGTGTTTCCAAAAGTTTGTATTCTGTAGCAACAAGCTTACAAGTTCCGTGCCAGGTAGTCGGTCAGGTACAAAAAAAAAAAGGTCAGTCGCAGTGTTTTCTTTTTTTTCTCTATCAAATAATAAAAAATTACAATAACTTAAGTAATTAAAGGGTAATAGTAATATTGTAAGAAATTTTAAATAACAGTATCATGTCAACAAAAAATAATAAAAAGGTCCAAAAAATAATTAAACTATTCCATTGTAAATTAACAAACACTTGAACAATTAATCAACTCAAATAAGCTACTACGTCAATTATAATCTTTCCTCTATGAACTCGTTCTGCATTAAGAGTCTGTTAGAGGTAGTTAAAATGTTTAATAGGAGAAAATATGTGTAATTTTATTTCATAGACCGATCAAATCACCGTATATTCCTACTATTTGTTACTGAACAGTGTACCATTTTACTAAATTATAATATCGATGAGGCCAATCTACTCACTAAAATAGCTCTTTAGACGACGCGGGCAGAAGCTAGTATATTATAAAGTGGTACAATTAGTGAGTTACAAATTGAGTGTAGGGTGTATTCTTCGGATTTACTGATCCGATTCTGAATAGAAATTCTTTCACTGACAGAAAGCTACACTATTGCTGATTGCCATTGGATTTGTTTCTTCCACGCGGACGAAGCTGGTTACAATCTAACTCAAAACTGACGGTCATGCGAAAATGAATCTTTGATCGATGAAATGTTCAACGTCTTCGTTCAAGTTGTTGTAGTTGGGCTGGCTGTGCGTGGACCTTGATCTCGCAAACGTAGAGTTGCCGAAGGTGGCACCAGTAGTCCCGGACGCCAGGGTTCACGGCGTCCATGCCGGCGCAGTGAGGCTCCTCATCGCTGTTGAATAAAAGGTTAGTATACTCATGTGCCTGCAAAGTGTAAGGGAAGAGCAAAGTAAAGAGAATCCATCGGAATGTGTGGAAGAGGACATCGCTAGACAAATTATGACTTCTGATTCGGATAACAGCATGAGAATGCTGATGGTTATGATGAAGGGGGAGGAGGGGGAGGTTCAAAGGCAACATGGAAACGGCAGCTACCTGTATCCAACATTATTGCTGGCCCACTTGCTGAAATCTGTTTTAGTGATGTCCTCACCTGAAAATTAAAGAGTATTATTAAATTAACGATTGAGATCACGAGTTTTGTTGCGAAACAGCGATGGTAGATCAAAACACATGGTGATTTTAGAAGTATTTCCCGAAGGTTTGATCAGTGGTGTATCGCATACATTTCGTCAGTTAAGTTCAAATATCATTTATTAGGAGGCAGGCCTATTGTCCTTAGCCGAGCATTAAAATAAAAAGCTAGATTCAGGGCTGCTCCTGAAAAAATCTTGATGGAAATCTCAAAGTGTTACTAAGATACGGTGAAGTGAGCTGCCATTCCATCGGAGGCTAGGGATTTATACTATATCACTTCACCTAACTTATCACGGTTAATTTTTTGCAGAAGAGACCGGCTGGATGGGGACCAGCCGGTCTATTCTGCAAAAATGAGCTTAGCAATCGCGCATGCGGCAGACCAGCGAGGCGGTCGACAGAACCATCGCCACGTTACCGTCGATGTTCCTCCAGACGGTGTGTGTACAACCTGGACGTTGTTGATACCGAGCCAGACCAGCAGCTTGTACTGTGTGCCCGTTATATGCGGGTAGAACATGCCACGGACCAGCTTCTGTAAGAACTGGAACTCGTCCTAAAACAAAGAACGGAACTGTAGTGCGCATGTTTCATGCAAAATCGAAAGTTATGAACGAGGATATTTATTGTATTTGTCAGATGGAAAACCTCCTAACACTGAATCGTTATTATGTGGTACCATAAATAAAATGTATTTCTGTGAGTGGATGCCTCACAAAATTTTCTTTACATTTACTTAAATTTGTTTAGTGGGTGAACCACCGAATCAGCCAGTCCCTTTTAACGAAACTCAAATCATAGTTTACCTAGTGAATGATTAACTATTATTTGAATTTAATTGATTGGCAACAAAACTGCGCTACAAAAGAATATAGGTAACCAGTACTTAATACAAAAGTAAAGATCGCATCGGCAGTCAAGTTGCGAGAGTCAACTGAAGACCGTTTAATGTTGCCGTGCCGCCATTGTACAATTTATTTCTTTAAACTCCAGCCGGAAAACTTGAATTGGTTCTCGTTCTGCTCGTCACTAACTTTTTCTTGCTAACACTCAAGTTACGCTGTTCAGTTTGAAGTTGTTTTCCGGTAGGTAGTGTATATATTATAAAGATAATTTCTGCGCAAAAGCAAGGATGAAGGCCGAGTTCACGACGATCTAACGTGGTTGATTTTTAGAGAAAACGACTACCTTTGGTAGACATCTTAGATAAGCGTGAGACGGTTTGAGACAAAAGCCTAGATGCGTGAGGAATTGAAAATCCTTCAATCCAAAATAGTGTTTAAAACGTGATTTTTTGGCATTCTCACGATTGAGCCACAATTTATATTAAAATTGATGGAGTTCCTACTTTAAATTGATAATTAGATAATTAGAACAGACAATTCAAACTCAAAACTCAAAGCTTAAACCATTTACAGGAACTTTTGAATTGTCAAGGTCGGTCGGTCAGAGAGATGAAACTAGTTGCCCATTCCAAAGCGTAGTAGGTACCGAATGAGAATTACGGACAAGAAACTCTACGGACACTCTTTTAAATTAAATCATGGTTATATCATTCATGTCGAAATTATGCATGTGAGAACGATGCAGATCGTTAAAAGCGTCCGTAATAAAAAGATAAAACAATTCAAATATTAAATTAAATTAAAAGCGAAGAGAGATTATCAGTCCCTACTGACGGCGCCCATTCACGAATGTGACGAACCAAGATGGCTGGGTTTCCTTTTCAATGCAACAAGATACACGCTGACTTGGGACTGAGTGGTCTACTGACGAAAAAATAATAATATTAACATACATTCCTATATTCTGGAAAATCACTTAGTTTGAATTTATAAAACTGTAACCCGACTACGGAAGAATTCAAGTGATCTAAGAAATACAACACAAGAAAACATTTCAGACAGTAATCATAGACATAGACAGGCATGGGTACAAAAATGGTCTAAAATAGCCTTTCTTTTGGCTTTACCGATGTTGGGTAAAAAAAGATTATTTTTTGGAACATAACCAACTTCATGACTGAATATCTTAGGAACCCAGTCTCTGATAATCGGCATCACATGCGATTGAAGCGTGTCTGACTCCGAGTCTAGACGTACATATATAGATATAAGATTATACATAGTAGATACCTACTTACTACTGTAATTTCTACTACGAGTACTTAGTACTTATGATTATGTATGCAGAAAATGCTTGGCGATTTCAGACTTAGGCCTTAAGGAATCGCCTCTCATGCACGGGGCTCTGGCTTCAAATCCAGGCAAGCCCCAATGTGGCTCTTTCAATTCATAGGTATTTTCTGAGTTCATCTTGGACTTTAATGAGATCTTTAAAGGTAAACATGGTGATGAAATCATCTGGTCTTATAGTTAGAAAGTCTGAAATCACCAAACCGTCTAGCGTCTTGAGCAAGCATGGTGATCAATGCTCGTGCCTTCTCTGTTTGAGAAGAGGCCTTTGCCCTGCAGTGGGACAATAATAGGCTGGTATTGTTTATAATAACGTATAACGTTTATAACTATTATAAGTTTCATGTACTAACATAATTAATTCAAATGCTTCAATCGTAATTATCATATTTTACTTTTATTTTAGTAGATCTTTTCCATTGAATTAAATTAATCGAATCGGGGGCGTCGGCCACAGGTTCCTCGACCACTGGGGGCCTACGCCACGCACCCGTGTAATCGATGTAGAAAGACGTACACGTGTAAAATACACTTATAGTCATTTCTGAGCCATCTATCCCGTGTGTTGCTCCTGCCATGTTTAATCTCTGCATCACCATTGGTTGACAGGTAGAAAATGCCTCGTCCGCCTTTATACAGTATTTTTTGCTTGTTCATAAAGATTTAATTAATTGGATTATTCTTACATTAGAAAACACCACGAACTCCACATAATGATAACAAAAAATCTTAATGGCATCATAATTATCGACTTTCAAATTTGGTATCTCCTTCAAGTTTATCTGAAGTTTCTTTGAAGTGTAGTACCCATGTAGGTTTAAGTGAAATAAAATATTTTGGTTTTCATTCAGTTTTTAGAGTGTACTTTTTTGCAGTATATTATTTTATTTTATTCTTTATACTTTGTCTGCGAAGTCAAAGCTAAACAGGATAAAAGTGTAAAGTGTCATCATCAACCTCTAAAACTCCAATTTTGGATATCAGTCTCTCCCTTCGATTGCTTCTTTGATTGATCACACAGGTTGATTTCAATAAAAAAGAACCGGCCAAGTGCGAATCGGACTCGCGCACCGAGGGTTCCGTACACACGCGTTCGTGAGGAAACGGGTAGTAAGTTTAAAATTATTAAACTATTTTATTATTATATTATGTGACTAAAAATATACGGTTTTCGCAATTTTTCCTTTATTGGTGTTATAAGACGTTGCTTCGTACCAATTTTCAAGATTCTGAGTTCACGGGAAGTACCCTATAGGTTTTGATTCCCTTTGCGTGTGTCGAAAATTTGCAGCATAAACGGCTGTACCTTTTTATTGCGTTGGCTTAGAAGTATGATTTTTTAACATCTCCAAGGGACAGTAGACCTGAGTATTTCATATGAACTCCAGCTTAATACCTCCATGCGTTTCTGAGAAAAAGGGTCTCTCAATCAAGACAGTCAGACGGACGGACGGACAACAAAGTGATCCTATAAGGGTTCCGTTTTTTCCTTTCGAGGTACGGAACCCTAAAAATTAATCCGTTATCGAATAGATTAAATTGACCTTATGGCAACCCTAAACTTCGCCTGAAAGTGAAACTCGCATTGCTAATCAGTCAAATAACTTATTTATTTGTTATGATCACGGCGTTATTGTTAGAGATAGAACTTAAACGAAAAAATCCCATTTAAAAACTTATATTTTTATTATCTTTCCAAATGTGTTTGAGGTGGATGGATAGATAGACATTATTCTTTTACCAAAGAGTCTTTTGATCCAGACAATCTCTCGGGCCGCTTTACTAGCAGCAGCCAATTCGGCTTTGGTTCTTGATATTGTTGCACATGTTTCGTCGTTTTGTCTAAGATATTGTTCTTCCAGACATAATATAGGTACCTGATTTTGATCGTCTGGTAGTTCGGTCTTCACGGTCATCAGAGTCGCTGAAGTATTCCAGAATTCCAGTTTTGCAACTCTTTTTCAAAACAATTCCAAAATCCAGAGTTCCTTTAATATATGTTAAAACACGTTTAAGCTATTGAATGTCTTCTTTGTAAGGGTTCTCTAAATTACCTTACATCAGGTCTGGTTCCATCAGTCAGGTTTATAAGTGTGGGTGCACTTATAAACCTGACTGTTGGACCCAGACCTGATGTAAGACAGTTTTTTCATACAGAAACGAAGTAGATCCGACCAACTCTTTATCCAGTTCGCCAGAACTCCAGTCCATCTTTCTGTATAGGGGTTGTAACGGGTTTGCAATCACTCGTACTTTCTGAGTGTAGTGCTTCTGTGACACTCGTACATTAACCATTCTGGTCCTTTATTTCTAATCCAAGAAAATATGTTGCATCTTTTATAGTGACTTTGCTTCTTTTTTTTACTCTATAATGATCTTTTTTTTACTCTATAATGATCTTTTCAGAATCATCTTGTTTTGTTGCAGCCACAAGGCCGTTATCTACGTAGAGAATTAGTGTTCTTTGGAGGAAAATAAAAATCCAACACTATTTATTTGTAGTTTTATTTTTGTTCCTTTAAATAGTTTAAATAGGTATTCATTCTGCTTTAAATCAGGAGACACGAAGACACTGTAATCTATATCGACAGTCGAAGTTGAGGCAGCGAGTGAGCACATTAATATTTGTCACACACACATGCACATCACACGCACACTGGTGTAATTGCTTGCCATAATCACCGTATTGCCAATCTCTATCTTGTTAACGATAGCCATATACAAAGAACGAAGCTTTTGTCGATGTGCCGTCGAATAAACGATTGGAGTCACATCTATATACATAGGTAAAAGCACATAATTTTTTAAAGCGTTTCGTTTAGCAGTAGGTAAGTAATATGAATGTGGAACTATCTATTTGGTTGTATTTATCAAGAGCCGTTTGGTATTGAGAATTTCTCGGGGATCGATGATAGGTTTCACTAGTGTACCGGTAAACCCATCCAATCCACCGGGCATACCTCTAAGTAGTAGCGTACCTACCCTTAAAATTCTATGTAGTCCAGATACTCGATCCTTCCGCTACCAAAACCTGGTGATTGTACAGTGCAAGCACAGCACAGTTTTCGTATCAATACCTATGTCAGCATTTTACCTGCACGTACATGAATATCATTCATGCCGCGTGCACTCAATCATACTTTTATCAATAAATATCTATCATTCAGTAATCCGTGTATCAATCAGCATCAAATCACCTGTAAGGTCCCTAAACCATACAGTGATTGCATTCTGAAATTTTACTTGCCGGTATGTTTAGATATATAGGTCAGTGACAGAATCTGACTCTTTTCATTTTTTCAATGCACTGGCAACCACGCTCTGCTCCCATGTTGAAACTTATTTAACCGATAAAATAAGGAACAAGGGGTAGAGTGACTGCCACTGGTTGCTATGCATTTAGATGACAAAGTAAAAGTTTACAAAATACTAAGTGTTCGTTCCCAGCGTCGGTCCGGAGTGAATTTCATACAAATTTCCAACTGACCCGGTGGATTTTTTGACAAAAAAAACTTTCATACAAACCCTGTCCTGACAACTAGAAAAATAACAAACAAGAATTAGCCAAACAGGTGCCGCTACTGTGAAGTGATGCACGGACAAGTATTTATGGCAATAGATTTTACTTGTATAATATGCATGAATAAACATAGGTTTCATTCTACACATCTTAAATTGCATGGTGTGTGATAAGCTTTAGCAGTTCATACAATGATGCCGCACTGCGCCTTAATTCGCGCCAGTTCCCCTGGGTTCCCTCGAGGTGCGTCGTGCATGAGCAGGTGCATTCTATATTGCCTATCTCTCACGATAGTCCGATGGAGTGGCATGGTATGTGCTTTCGAAGTACGTCGCGTTTTATTATATTTTTAATGTACCTATGATTTTTATTCGAAAACAGCTGCAATTTTTATTAGAAAAATAAGTGGTCAGCAAAAATCACAAAAAAAAACAAAATGTGGGAAATTGCAGCAATAGAAATGAATGAATCAAGTGAGTATAGACGTATAACTTCCTTTGATTTATGAAATCTACTTCATTTCAAAGGCCTCGGTGCCCTGTCGGTAGTATGTATTTTTATCATTGTCTAAAAACTTAATTACAAAAAAAAACAACCAACTTCCAGAAAAAGCACAACAATTTGAAAAATCTCTTTAATTTCGAGAGTTGGTGGCAAAAACCAAAAATACAAAACCAGACACACCGACTCAACTCAACATAAAAAGGAATACCATTATCAGTGTCATGTTGTTTTAGAGCACTTTTTATTGTAAGTTCGCGCTGTGACATCCAAATGAATAAAACAATAGGCAGCCACTGCTACTAAGCTTTTATTTCTCATACATTTAGAATTAAATTAAAAACTTCTGTCGTAATCCAGCCGAGTTTGATTGGGCCGCTTTGCGAATATTTGACTTTTAACATTTATATTGGATTTTTAACATAATCCATCCAAAAGTGAGTCTGTGATTCGTACTTGATTCCTATTTAATGTATATAAAATGTTGGAAAGGTTTTATATCTTCGGTGACCTTTTGATAATATTCTCCTCAGATGAAAATAATGTGTTGACGTTTAGTGAACGTAAATGCTTTAACGACTGCTATTGTGCGAGGTTTTTGTCGGCCATATAATGTGTTGGGTGACAGGCGAGATTCTCTATAATGAGTCCAATAACGTCTGTGAACAGAAAGCCTGGTGATTATTATGAATAATGTAGTGTCAACAGTTTTCTACAGGAGATTAACTTTTAGAGATGATTCTAATGTCTTACATTAGGACGGTAAAAAATAATACAATAGAGCTTAAATAATGAAAAAATTATAGTGCTTACAAATTTGTTTACACACTTCTGTTTCTCATCACTGATGTGCCGGTGTTGTAAGATAACGCGGCCGAAACCAAGCGCTAACCTAAACAGTACTAACCTATGTAATAAATCCATTTAGGTACCTAGTTTACAGACATCATAGATAGATAGATACATACAGAGTATTCTGTATATGATGAGGTCAGCTTCTAGTCTGACCGGATGCAGCTGAATACCAGTATTTAACATGGAGCGCCTGCGTACCTGACCATCACAACCCAGTTACTGGGTAATACGATACCCCTTTGTAAGCCTCGTTGTCAGACTTTCGATCTTCCGACGGGTTATTCCGTTTATGCATCCCGTTTATGTACTCCCCGTAATTGCGATCACTTTGTTACAAGCTTTTTTCATTATCTTTTATTTATAGTTTTAGTTTTCATTATAGATACAGTGGAATCTCTACAACTCGAATGCCAAGGGAAATGCAAAAAAAATCGAGTTAACGAGTTTTCGACTTAACAAGAACTTCGAGATACATAGACTTACTGCTGAAATTTCGACTTACAGAGGCGCGATTTCTAAGTCTAAGTGTATATTTCGATTTGTAGAGTTGAAATTGAATAATAATTCAACTTACGTTTTTTAATATTTTTTACATATTAAAACAAATTACATATTCTTCTGCCTTTTCGCGTAAGATAGGCCCAGATACGCTTATGTTTTTGTCCCGACACTGTTTGAACCAGGTGAGTAAGCATTCTTCTAAATCAGGAAACTCAGCTAGACGCTGTCTTTTGCTAGATAAATTGCTGCTTGATTCATATCTTCGCAATATTTCGGCTTCATTCTTAATTATTGTAGACAAAGTGCTTGCTGGCAATCCGTATTGAGCTGCGACGTCTTTTTTTTATGCCACTTTTTACCGCATTAATAACATCACATTTCACGTAGAGTCAAAGTCTTTAGTTTCCGCTTTGTACTCATGTTGTTGTTAGTTAACAGCCAAAATAATACTGACGGACAAGCTCCGCTATAAGTAATCGTGTCCTGTGTCGACAAGGAACAAACATCACGTTCACAGCTGTGTTACTTAGAAAGTTTCATGAATGCATTCATTAATTGCACGTGTACAAGACAAAAACAATAGATTAGAAGCCCCGAACCCGAACATTCATTTTGGATTTTATTGCAATTATTTCGGGGAATTCCAAGTAAGACGTCATTATATTTTACTAACTACGACTTACGGAGTCTCCTTTATGAAATTCGAGTTATAGAGTATAAATTAATATCAATAGTTCGAAGGGAAATAACATTTTGTTCGAGTTACAAAGTCTATTATAATTCGAGATACCGCGTATTTAGGTTAGGTGTTCAGCGGAAGGGTATGGCAATTTTTTTCGACTTACTGAGGATTTAACGAGGTTCGAGTTATAGAGATTCCACTGTATGAGGAACAGGGTGTAAAGTTCACTCATACTCTTGGAAAAGGGAGGATCCTCCGACCAGATGGATGTCGTATCTGGTGGGCAACTGCCCGATGTTTGTTGTCGGGAAGTTGTATATATGCTAGCCGCGTCGTAAACTCTGATTGCGCGATGCAGGATTTGTGTGACGTCAGTGTGATGTGTCGTTCGCATGTGGCGGTGTAGACGACATTTCTCTGGACCTTGGGGTCCCGGACCGTGCAGGTCTGCCCAGCTTGGGCGGTGCACCTACGTGTCCTCGCGGAGGCGATCTCACGCGTCCGGCTCTGGTCCAGGCTATGGTTCGGAGCGAGAACGAATTAGAAGCTGCCACCTCCTACTGCGAAGCAGTTATGCTTGCGGAGGATGAGGCAGAGCGCATGAGCAAGAGAACCTTGCTCCCTCACGCCCCTAGTCGCCGCAGGAGATGCCCTGGAGACGGGAAACGCCTGCAGATTCCCGGACACCGTAGGCGCGGGCTTGCTGACGGCGAGCAATCGGTAGCTCGCCGTTCGGTAAGGATCAGGCCCGGGTCGACGGCGCTTCGTGTTCCACGCGCGCCTCAATGAGATGTCTGCACTAAATGACGGGGTCCGATATACCGTGGCCATGGCACCAGCATTTGGAGGAACACGGGTGGGTTTTAGTCAGTAAAATCCCTCGCGCTCCACCCAGAGCGGGAGAAGGTAGAAGATTTGATTTTTTCCCATCCTAAAAATAAGGGTCCCCGAAGACTATAGAGCCATTTCAAATTGTAAAGATATTTTTCATAGAAAAATTGCATAGATATTTGTAAACCTAACTTTGTGCTAAATAATATGAACAAGGGAAAGCGAACAATCTTTCGAGTCTTTGTCAGTAGCAATATTATTGATATAGTGTTGTCACAAATTTATGATGTCACAGATTGTTTGCAACTTATTGTAAGGTAAAGCTGTTTAGAATTTCATGAAACTTACCATTACCTATATTTTTGATTCATGAACATGCTCAGATATTAAAGAACTCGACTGTACTTGTGACTATTCTATAATACGGAGAAGGTACGTGTGCCACTCTCGTTATCATCAGCTATATTTTAACTACTGTGGGCGTACTTTGGGAAGTGTTGGTTATTGCACAATAGAAGAACCGTTTGCAGTTGAAAGCCGAATATTTATAATAGTTTATGATCATAAAATTTTATATTACACTAGCAATTCACACACTGTAGGTACGCGACACAACTATACGGAAGGCGAGACAGTTTCTAAACGTGTTCATTGCTCACCGTTACGTTGTATGTTGTAGACTCCGCGCCGCTTGGTGGCGCTGGGGTCCCGATTAGTCAAACGAGTGAGTAACGTATTTACGCACATTTCGACTAACTTATCTGTCCAACGGCCGATTTTCGAGCTAACATTTTGAATGGGACGATATGAATGGTTTATGTTAAACTTTTTGATTTTCTTTAACATTTAGCGCCATCAATAATTGCAATCGCTAGAGCTAAGTTGTACGACCACCATAGCTGTGCAATTATTGGTAAACGTCTTGACGTTGATGTGACTGATGCGTCTGCATGAACCTATAGGGAGGTACTAGAGGGAACCTCCCTCTGAAGCCCTCCAGTAGCTTCGTAAGTTTGGTCTCACCCAAAAAAACTTAAAGAAAATAATCTTAACAAGATCCAAAATAAAGCAACCGTTCAGTATGGTACGTACATTGGGATTTAAGTCGAACGTACATTAGGCTAAGATCGGCTTTGTTCGACTGCGTAACGATCATTATTCTCCTACTCACATTCCACTGTCAATTTGATAATCACTGACGATACGATGATCATTTTAATGACAAATACCACGTTATCCAATTAACAACACTAACCCTCAGAATATGTATTTTCACTCTTATTAAAACTTTGTGACTGTATATCACAGTATTTGTACGGTTGATTACACGAAGTACATCTATTCCCTGGCTTATTATTTACCTACGTATTGAATTATCAGATACCTAGTGCGGTGTCGGTGATCTAATATATCAGCTTCTTAGAGCAAAAGGCATGTTATTCAGTTAATTAATACAAATTGTGGGGATACACATTAATGCGAAAACATAAGACAAGATAAGATAATATTTATTTTCTTAAACATGTGTCATACATACAAGAAAATACATGCATGCAAGATGGTAACAACATTATTGAGTACAGACATGTTTGCCACATGATGTGACGTGCAAATGTAAAAAAAAATTACAATTTAAAACATTATTTTTCAAATAATAATAAATTAAGTAATTAAAGAGTAATAGTAATATTGTAAAAAAAAATAACAGTAATCATGTCAACAAAAAATAATAAAAAGATCGAAAAAATAAAGAAACTATTCCATTGTAAATTAACAAACACAAACAATTAATAATCAACACAAATAAGCTAATATGTCAATTCAAATCTTTCCTGTATGAACTCGTTAGGTTCTGCATTAAGAGTTAGAGGTACTTATTAAAATGTTTAATAGGAGAAATTTATGTTGATGGAAAGACTTTGTAATTATTTTTAAATTAAATTTAATTCTTTTACTCATGAATATTTTTAGATTACTATTTTATTAATATCTTTTCGCCTTCAACGGCAAAACTCAGTTTATATATATTTTATTTACAACACTGTTTTTACACCTACCCATATATTACAAATAAAAACATTGACTTTGACTTTCTAAGTCGTCTGACTTTGCATTTGATATACTTACAGTATTACAAATGCTTCGTTACATAGGATATGATTTTTTATTTCATGAACCGATCAAAACGCCGTATATTCCGTGAACAGTGTACCATTTTACTAAATTATTATATCGATGTGGGCAATCTACTCACTAAAAATAGCTCTTTTAGTTATTACAAAACAATGCGACCGCAATTTTTCATCCGTGCACGAACACAGTCGCAGTCGAGAGTCGCATTAGGGCATAGTAGATATATCGGCCATTTTGGGTTGTTTCGACTGTAGGTACAGCGGAAGCGTAGAACTGCCAGTCGGACTTATAAAAATCTTTTTGCATTTGATATTCCTGAGGAAGGCTCCAGGCAATTTAACATCATGCTACGACCCTTAAGTGCCGAGCAAATAGTCAGACAGAACGCTAAGCGAGTACGAAGTATGTGACGATGGGTCGCGGGAACCAGAAGTGTCACTCGGACGACGACGCGGGCAGAAGCTAGTATATTATCAAGGGGTACAATTAGTGAGTATAGGGTGTATTCTTCGGATCTACTGATCCGATTCTGAATTAAAATTCTTTAACTGACGGAAAGCTACACTATTGCTGATTGCCATTGGATTTGTTTCTTCCACGCGGACGAAGCTGGTTACAATCAAAATTGACGTTCATGTGAAAATTAATCTTTGATGGATGTAATGTTCAACGTCTTCGTTCAAGTTGTTGTAGTTGGGCTGGCTGTGCGTGGACCTTGATCTCGCAAACGTAGGGTTGCCGAAGGTGGCACCAGTAGTCCCGGAGGCCAGGGTTCACGGCGTCCATGCCAGCGCAGTGGGGCTCCTGCGGGTCATCGCTGTTGAATAAAAGGTTATTAAACTCATGTGCCTTCAAAGAGTAAGGGAAGAGCAAAGAAAAGAGAATCCATCGGAATGTGTGGAAGATGACATCGCTAGACAAAAGATGACTTCTGATTAGAATAACAGCAAGAGAATGCTGATGGTTATGATCAAGGGGGGAAGGGGGTTTAAAAGGCAACATGGTAACGGCAGCTACCTGTATCCAACATTATTGCTGGCCCACTTGCTGAAATCTGTTTTAGTGATGTCCTCACCTGAAAATTAAAGAGTATAATTGAATTACCGATTGATGTCACGAGTTTTGCTGCGAAATAGCGATGGTAGATCAAAACACATGGTGATTTTAGAAGATTTTAGGCAGGCCTATTGCCCTTAGTCAAGCATCAAAATAAAAAACTACACTCATGGCTGCTACTGAAAATCTTGATGAAAATCTCACAGTTTCATTAACATGTTTTTTGAACCAACTAGGATCACGGCATCTTCGTCAACTTGTCTTGATAATAAATTTAGTAATTGTGATGCCAAAAATAAATAAGTGTTAAGTGACTTAACGTCCGACCACTGTGGTTTTTTAGCTAGCTACCCATGATATTACTTAGAAAACCGTATAAACTTGAATGCCTTATTTATACAGCTAGTCGTTGTAACAAGTTTAAAAATAATATAGCTCATAGAATTACACCATCGTTAGTAGAACACGAGAATCCTAATGAAATTTACGGAGCCCTTTTTGATTTTCTGCAGAAAGAATACCAGTCTATTTTCAAGACCAAAACCATTTACACTAATGGCACTTCCGTTGGCTTCAACCAATGGGCTACTACAGGTATTTATAAAAGTAGAGCGAGACTATACGAGTTATATGGTTTGAAAAAATACAAGTTTGATACTCCTTTCCTAGAGTATGTAAAAAAAAAACAAAATTATTTAAAAAGATTTGTGCTATTGCTAAATCAAAATTCTTAAGCGATTTAATTAAAAAATCAAGTATTAAAGTAAAAACCACTTGGAAAATTATTAACAATGAAATGGGTAAGTCGGTTTAACAAGAAAATCAACTTGAGATTATGGTTGATAACAAATTATTTTCATTTAATGAGTTTTTTGCCAACATACCTATAACTACGACTTGCTTCTTAAATTCGTCCCCGTCTAAAGCTGAGAACCTTTTGAATAGTAGTGTGCTAAAATGTACTCGCTTATTTAGCTTCGAACATGTAACGCCTAGTGATGTAATTAACGTCTTTAACACTCTTAAGTCTAAAAACACTGGTGATTCCTGGGGCATCTCTATTAAACTTTTAATTAATATTATAGATATCGTAGCCACCTATCTAGCAATTACTTTAAATAAATGTGTTGATATAGGAACTTTTCCTGACCTCATGAAGAGTAGTAAAGTCATACCATTATTTAAATCTGGTAATAAAAATATCATTAGCAATTTTAGGCCTATTTCTATCTTACCAGCATTTAGCAAAATATTTGAAAAGTTAATACTTAATCAGTATGCAGACTACTGTAGACAGTGCAACAGTACAACGTCACAGATATCATTTAAATAGAATGGTAAGTCATTGATATACACTAACAACAAGAATGGACCCAGTATTCTGCTGTGGGGCAAAGCCGCTGATATTCAAAATATATTCGTCCTTCAAAAACGAACGAAAGATTTTTCATCTCAATTCATTTTCGCCAACATCTTATTTATATATTAGGCAAAATATACACATACACTATAAACAGTGATTTTCACAATGTTAACTCTAGAAATAAGAACAAACTACGTGCTCCCTTTCACCGGCTTCATAAGGTCCATAACTCATTTGTTGGGCTTGGTATAACCTTATATAACAAGTTACCCTCTTCTTTACTAGATTTACCTTTTAATGCGTTTAAGGCTCAAGTTTAATCCAACCTTTGTTCAAAGGCATATTATTCTATTAACGACTACCTAAACGATAAGAACTGTTGGTCGCTGTGATTAACTCAAGACAATGTTCGTGTTCTTTCTCCAGAATCAGCTTACCTACTGACAGGGCATATGAGTTCATATATTTGTTTTTTTTAATTTTATTTGACGGTATAAGTCAATTATTTTGTAATTTTCATTTATTATTGACATGATCTACTCATTACAACGTTTTTTTAATGAGCTGTATTGCAATATGTGGTTAGCTAGCGACCTCGACAATTGATAATATTATTCTTGCCTGAGCAACCGGCAGCAAGTTCGTCATGCTCCCTTAGATGTCACTGCTTGCGGTAGCGTCAGGGGTCGGGTTTCCTCCTTCCCTCAAATATGTCGAGGGGGTAATGGCTGATCTTTGCGTTATGCTCGTGAACGGGTGCTGCTTGTGGTGAAAGTCGTCTTGCTGTCTTTGGTTTTATTATTGTTACAGTAATTGTTCTGATTTTTTTTTTACTTTGATGGTCCTAGTTTATCATTTATTTATTTTATTTGTTTGTATAATAATTCCAATATTGCATATGTAAGCTGCCATGCCCTTTAGACCTGGAGGCTTTTATTTATGTATTAAGCTTTATTTACATTCAATTTGTTTTCTCTTTTTTTGGTATTGGCATGGCTAGCTGACGTATGGCAATTAATTAATTGTTTTGGTAATTACTTACAACTGTTTAGAATTCAGTTCTTCTAAACGAACAGACAGCTGCTGGGGAGTTTGTTGCGCCACTTCTTCTTCCTAGCTAAAGCACTAGGAAGTGGTGACGGGCGGGCGTTTCGGGGGACTGTCTTATGTAATTTTGACGTTCGAAAAGTGCTGATTCTCAGCCTAATTTGAATAAATGACTTCTGATTTTGATTTGATTTTGATTTTGAATTATTACCAAGATAAGGTGAAGTGAGCTGCCATTCCATCGGAGGCTAGGGATTTATACTATATCACTTAACCTAACTTCTAACGGTTAGATTTTTGCAGAATAGACCGGCTGGACCCTATGCTTAGCAATCGCGCATGCGGCAGACCAGCGAGGAGGTCGACAGAACCATTGCCACGTTACCGTCGATGTTCCTCCAGACGGTGTAGTCGTCCAGGTTGTTGATGCCGAGCCAGACCAGCAGCTTGTACTGTGTGCCAGTTATATGCGGGTAGAACATGCCACGGACCAGCTTCTGTAGGAACTGGAACTCGTCCTAAAACAGGGAACGGTTACTGAAAATAAGGTTTGGGTCACACTAAAGGAAGCGCATATAACAGCCGCATCGCGCTGCAGTGCATTGCATTTCAATACAAAAAAGTCCACGTGCCTTTAGTGCGCATGTTTCATGCAAATTCGAAAGTAATTATTGAGGAGAATTATCGTATTTGTCAGATGGGAAACCCCCTAACAATGAATTGTTATTATGTGGTTCCTTAAATGAAATATATTTCTGTGAGTAGATCTCTCACAAAATTTTCTTTACATTTACTTAAATTTGTTTAGTGGGTGAACCACCGAATCATCACCCTGTCCCTTTTAACTAAACTCAAATCATAGTTTACCTAGTGAATGATTAACTGTTATTTGAATTTATTCGATTGGCAACAAAACTGCTCTACAATACAATATAGGTATATTGTTTTGTACTTAAAACAAAAGTAAAGATCGCATCGGCAGTCAAGTTGCGAGAGTCAACTGAAGACCGTTTAATGTTGCCGTGCCGCCATTGTACAACTTATTTCTTTAAACTCCAGCCGGAAAACTTGAATTGCTTCTCGTTCTGCTCGTCACTTAAGTTTTTCTTGCTACCACTCAAGTTACGCTGTTCAGTTTGAAGTTGTTTTCAGGTTGGTTTATAGGCTGAGCAGCGGTTCCTTTGATCAATTGCATCTCAGTTTAGATGCAAGTTTCTGCGACATTGACGCTGAATGATTGGTTTTTGAATTTATCATAATTTTCTCGCCTCTAAAGTGAGAATAGAAGCTGCTCTACTCTTGTGATACTTAGCTTTGACTTCGACTGCTCTCAGAGAGTCATCGAGGATTTTTACAATAGGTGCTGTTGCAGACTTACATAGGATCTTAAGTTCTAATTTTACCGATTTATCATAGACCTACCTGTGATTTAGGTACAGCCAAGGAACTGCCGGTTTGTTCACATTCATCTCTGGCACGTTCCCACTTTTGTGCTTGGTACATTACTTTGTACGCCTTGCCGACAGAGCTGTTCACGATGTACCCTGGGATTATTAGAAAGTTGCTTAGAACGACTGTTATAATTGAGCCTCATTATAAAAAAGAATATTGGGTGGAAATAACAAATAAAAACGAGATGTAAAATACCTAGTACTTATTAATTAATGATGACAGTTTTATTTAAAAGCGTCACAAATAATGAATAGGGTCATAATTAATTAGTTCAAAAATATTTAAAGCGCACGTTGTCTTGGTAGTAATGGGGATGATGACTTTATTAAAAATGTTCTTAAAAATAATGTTATTTCGAAGAAGGAATAGTAAAGACAGAAGATAATTGAAAAAATCTTAATATTTCGTTAAATCGATGTAAATATGAAGAAGCTACACGATTTAGTTGTTTCTGGAGGTGATTATTCCCGTCCTTGTCGCGCGGTACGGAAAGTGTATGGCGCTAGTATTAAGTTACATAGCAGTGACGTCACTTCTACGATAGTGCTGTCCTTGTGTAACAATTATTTTAAAACGTTTACCCATAACTTGGCAAAAAAATAAGCTTTTAAACTTTTTATTATTGTTTGTCCTATTTGGAAACAACATTTTTTTGTTACATAAAAACCCTAATCCCTATTAGTGTCAGTAGCTCTAGTGTAATACCTTCTGGGATTTCAGAAGAGACTTCTCTTGCAACGCCGGCCACCGCTGTCACAACCATGAACACGAGTACTCTGCGGAATAATAACGTTACATCAGTCGCACAGCGTCTTACCAACTCCGTTGAGGTCGGCTTCCAGTCTGACCGGATACAGCTGGGTACCAGTATTTACATGGAGTAGTCGCTCCATGGAAGCCTCTTAGACCTCCACACACACTGGGTAACACGATATTAGTCAGACTTTAGGGCTTATGACTACCCGTTACGACTGTCAAATGTCTCTGAAAGACACGGCACCAACGTCTTGACGTGCTTTCCGAGGCACGGAGCAGTCTGGATATGGACTGGATGGTCACCCATCCCCGAGCCGACCGCGGCATGCGGCTTCGCCTGTTGCCATTGTACCAAGAGCCCCTCTGTCCTCTGCGTCATAATGTTACTGTAAATATCGACGGGATCACTTTGGCCATATGAAAATTATCACTTAATGAGTTTGAAAAGTACTAAAACGTACTACGGAGAAAGCACCAATATTAACTACTATGCTCACCTCATTTTGCAAATATGTATTAATTCCTTGTAAGTGATAATTTATTCAATGCCACTTCCTTCTAACTCAACACTTTCTTTATTGAATAATATTTTAATATTCAATAGATTACTTATTCACTTGTTGACTCTACTGGAATTAAACTACGAATGATAAGAATTGAAACCAGTGTTTATATATAAAGATAATTTGTGCGCAAAAGTAAGGATGAAGGCCGAGTTCACGACGATCTAACGTGATTGATTTTTAGAGAAAACTACTAGTTAGTAACTACTGATAATAATTCAGACACTTTCGTTTTATCTTTGGTAGACATCTTAGATAAGCGTGAGACGGTTTAACACTAAATCCTGAAATCCAAAATAAATGATAAATAAATGATAAATGATTTTATTTCTGTAAATAGGTTTGTACAAACACTTTTACACGTCAATCATATTTTAAAAACTAGGTGAGATCGGCATTTCCTATCTGACTACTCTGAGAAGAAACGCCGAAACAAACTCAGAGGTCACAGTCTCTTTTAAAGTCCAGACATAATCTTGGTCAGGTCATGTGAAGACCATGTGGATTGATATCTGAAATGGTCTTTCGAGGAAAGAACCACACAGAATGAGTGGACCTGTCCAGTCAGTGCACGCATTTGTCAGTTGTCATGCAGCTCAACACAGAACTAAAGGAGCTAAACGATTCGACGAACATTACCAAAGAAAGGACATTTGGGTAGGCCGCATAAATTACTCAAACTGCCAGACCATGATTAAAACTAATAATTTAAAAAAAAATGCATTAAAAAAAAACAACAAATCCACAATGTCTTCACATTCACAATAATTAAAATAGTATAATCCTTTACAAAGTAAATGGCATTGCATATATAAAGTGCATCAATGTCAAAGTGTAAATAAAATATTAAAATAATCTTGGTCATATCATATGAGGACTATGTAGACTGGTGTCTGAAATGGTCTTTTGAGGAAAGAACCACACGGATTTGAGTGGACCTGTCCAGTCAGTGCACGCATTTGTCAATCATCGTGCAGCTCAACTCAGAACTAAGGAGCTCAACGACTCGACGAACAATACAAAAGAAAGGACACTTGGGGAGGCCGCGTAAAGTACTCAAACAGCCAGACCATCATCACTAAAAGAAGAGAAAAAAAAAACGCAAAGACCCACACAGTCCGCACATTCACAAAAATCAAAACAATATTATACTTTATACAGTAAATATATACATGTCATTGTTTAGATAAAAGGTAAAAGAAAAAGAAAAAAAAGTAAAAATAGCAAATTACACATCAATTATGTCTGTGTAAACTTATTGGAGCAGCTCAATCCCAAGCCTTCTTGTCCTCAATATAGTCCTTGACAGTATAGTAGGCTTTCTGGCATAATTTCCGCTTTATAAAAGTTTTAAATTTATTAAGGCTTAGTTCTTGAATGTGGCTAGGAAGTTTATTATAAAAACGTATACATTGACATTTAAACGAGCCACTTATTTTCTTAAGCCTGGTAGTGGGAACAACAAATTTGTGTTTATTCCTAGTATTTTTGTCATGGATATCACTGTATTTTTTAAACAGATTAATATTTTTATGTGCATATAAAAGATTTTCATAAATGTACTGAGAAGGCACAGTCATTATATTGATCTCTTTAAATTTGTCTCTGAGGGAGTGTCTGGGACTTAATTTATAAATTGAACGAATTGCCCTTTTTTGTAAAACAAAAACTGTTTGAATGTCGGCGGCATTTCCCCACAAAAGAATACCGTACGACATCACACTATGAAAATAACTAAAGTAAACTAAACGCGCTGTCTCTAAATCAGTTAAATTACGAATTTTTCTAACGGCGTATGCTGCAGAGCTTAGTTTTTTTGACAATTTATCTATATGGGGGCCCCATTGAAGCTTGGCATCCAAAGTTATGCCTAAGAACACTGTGGAGTTTTCGGGTTTCAACTCTTCACCCTTTAAAAGAACACTAGTTTCTACTTGTCTAACATGAGGTATCGTAAACTTAATACATTTCGTTTTTTTCTCGTTAAGAAGTAGGTTATTAACATTAAACCAGTTAACTACCTTAGCGAGGGCGCTATTTACAATGTCAGTAACCAGCTGCTGACGTTTCAGTTTAAATAAAAGTGAAGTGTCGTCTGCAAACAATACTATATCATGATTATCCTTTATGAGGTATGGCAAGTCATTAATATAAATAAGAAACAAAAATGGGCCAAGAATTGAGCCCTGGGGGACCCCCATTCTAACTACAGATCCAGGTGATCTTTTTCCGTTAACATCTACTCTTTGAATCCTATCACTTAAGTAAGAAGTAAGAAGATCCAGAGAGGCGTTCCGTATTCCGTAGTGGTGCAGTTTCCTGATTAATGTTTCATGAAGAACACAATCAAATGCCTTGGACAGATCGCAAAAGATGCCCAAAGCATCGCACTTGTCCTCCCATGCATTATAAACATGTCCTAAAAGTTCAACACCGGCATCAGTAGTCGAACGACCCTTTGTAAAACCAAACTGTTTGTTATGCAGTAATTTGTGTTTATTAAAAAATCTTTGCATTTGATCTAAAATAAGTTTTTCAAAAATTTTACTAAAGGTAGGTAGCACTGAAATAGGTCTATAATTAGTAGGGTCAGATGTGCTACCCGATTTAAACAATGGTATTATTTTACTGTTTTTCATAAGATCAGGAAACTCACCACGGTCAATACAATTATTAAAAATAACAGCTAAGGTAGGTGCTACAATATCTATAATTGACTTAGCAACGTCCACAGAATTACCCCATAGATCTGCGGTCTTTTTAACATTTAATGTGTGAAAGGTTTTAATTATATCTCTACAGGTGACATATTGGAAATTAAACTGAGAATCACAAACCGGAACGTTTCCTTTAAGCAAAGACTCTGCAGTAGTGGGCGATGAGTTCAGAGATTTAGTAGTCGATACGGGAATCTCTGCAAAGAAATTTTCAAAGGCCGCGGCGACTTGCGAATCTGATTTAATTATGTTGCCATCAAGATCAAGGCTGAAGTCACTACTTCGGTTGCATGACCTTCCCGTTTCGCTATTAATGATATTCCATGTCGTTTTAATTACATTACTACTATTTTTAATTTTTGAACTCAAGTAACGTGACTTGGCCATACAACAAACTTTTTTAAATAATTTTGAATAATTCCTAACATATAAATTAAATTCAGAAGTGTTTATACAAGTCCGTTCATCATACAACTCATAAAGTCGTTTTCTACTTTTATGTATACCAATGGTAGCCCAGTCACTGAAGGAAGCATTACTGTTAACCGAAAATGTCTTCGGAATGAAAGTATTATCAAATTGTGTACAATACATTTTGAAAAAAGCATTATATTGTTGATTAGAGTCATCATTAGTTGAAAAAAGTGGTAAATTACTTAGAAGTTTAGTTTTAAATGTTTCCAAACGATTATTAGTTTTTGGATTAACAGTGATATCTTTTTTTTTAGTTTTTTTGTTAATATTTGAAATAGTGACCAACTGTCCACAATGATCTGAGTCTATTAAATTAATAATTTCCTTGTGGGTTGGTATAACATCTGTATAAACATTATCTAGGCATGTGGCACTAGTGGGAGTTATTCTAGTGGGCTCCAAAAATTGGTTAGCAAGATTGTATGACTGAAACAAACTTATAATTCTAGTACTTAACCCAGAATTTTCTAACAAATTAACATTAAAATCACCACAAGTGATAATAGACTTATTAGAATTACAGATTTTGTTCAACACTTCATCCATAACCTTTTCAAAACAATCATACAATCCTGAAGGCGGTCTGTACACACTTAATATAATGAACTGCTCCAATTCGATACAGGCTATCTCAATTGTTCGCTCAACAGAGAGGCACACAATATCCTTACGGTCTTTAAATTTGATCTGGTTATTTACTATTATTAATGAGCCACCATGTATAGCATTTACTCTGCTGAACGAACTACCATAGTGTTTAAAACGTGTTTTTTTGGCATTTTCACGACTGAGCCACTTTAAATTGATAATTAGGTATGCTTAACAGACAATTCAAACTCAATACTCAAACTCAAAGCATTTATTTTAATTAAACCATTTACACTTTTGAATTGTCAAGGAGTCAATATCGGATCCATTACGACAGCAGTGCCTACATTGATGTATCTTCTGTTCCAAAGGTAAATGATAATAAATGTAAACAGATGGATCAGAAAACGTACTGCACCTTTGGAAGCCAATTCGTATTTTTTTTTGTGGTTTACTTAACACCCTCGTATTTCATCGATAATTGTTCACATCACAATTTAATCATGTTATTTACTCAAAATACGCTCTTTGACGTGGAGTTGCGGACACCAGGTCGTATTACCAAAGAAAATTGTCGGAAAAGTGGAAAGATTTACCTAAAGTGAACCCCTTCTAAATACAGGTGAATGTGGCAATAATATCCTTTAGTGCGTTTGTGTATTTAAACGTAAGTGTAAACAAACCCTTTGAATACACTTTCATCAGATTAATAATTTGACTTTGACTATGACATCAGAAGGTCAATTCTCGTACTTAGAAAACGTGCGATTCAAGTCGCAATCACATCTCAACGACAATCAATGTCAAAATTGTTGGGAAGTTGATTGTATTTTTGACAGATTGACACTGAGATTGGTGTGCGAACGTTCTTAAAAATACGGGAATTTGCCCTCTGATACTGTTGGAACAGATATTACCTACTATGTTTCTTCTACTGTACCTCCTAACCCTTCTGGCTAAGAAAAACTACGTCAACAATTATTCCTCTAAGTAATTGTAAAACAAGTCGGACTGCTGGCACAGTGACCCATTTGTTCACCCTTTCGGCTTTCAGTTGAGAGCAATCGTACTCAATAGAGTCTTAGTCGTGCGGAAAAACTGTCGCGTTCTCCTATACGAATTGCTGGAGATAAGAAGCTGATACCGGCTGATTTTATTTTGGAGGTACGGAGCGAATAGCAAAGGGGATTATTAGGAACGTTTCGGTTTGAATAGGTGAATCTGAATATTATGTCCATAGAATTCTACCTGTAATTCAGATTCCCTTTGTCATTCTGTGTTATCTCAATGAGGAACGATTCTTCAGAACTTCCGGAAAAACCTCGACAGTCAGCTCTGGCTGCAACCTACATTGATAAACTCAAACTCAATGCATTTATTTCAAATAAACCAATTACAGGCACTTTTGAATTGTCAAGGTCGGTCGGTCAGAAAGATGAAACTAGTTGCCCATTCCAAAGCGTAGTACGTACCGAGGGAGAATAACGGACAAGATACTCCACGGACACTCTTTTAAAAGAAATTATGGTTACATCATTCATGTCGAAATTATGCATGTGAGGACGACGCAGAACGTTAAAAGCGTCCGTAATAAAAAGATAAAACAATTCAAATATTAAATTTAATTAAAAGCTAAGAGAGATGACCAGTCCCTACTGACGGCGCCCATTCACGAATGTGACGAACCAAGACGACTGGCTATCCTTTTCAATGCAACAAGATACACGTTAACTTGGGACTGAGTAGTCTACTGACGAAAAAAAAGTAAATTTAACATACATTCCTACATTCTGGAAAATTAATTAATTTTCATTTATAAAACTGTAACCCGACCACGGAAGAATTCAAGTAATCTAAGAAGTACAAAACAAGAAATTATTTCAGACAGTTATCATAGATATTGACAGGCATAGGTACAAAAAAGATCTAAAATAGCCTTCCGTTCAGTTTGGCGATGTTGGGTAAAGGAAGATTATTTTTTGGAACATAAACGACTTCATGACTGAATATCTTAGGAACCCAGTATCCGATCATCGGCATCACATGCGATTGAAGCGTGTCTGACTCTGTCCATGACATCACACCTTTCCGCAGACTCCGAGTCTAGACGTAAATATATAGATATGTCTGCAGATAA
Organism: Dasypolia templi; assembly: GCA_963555695.1. Lineage (NCBI taxonomy): Eukaryota > Metazoa > Arthropoda > Insecta > Lepidoptera > Noctuidae > Dasypolia > Dasypolia templi. The sequence continues at coordinate 1,300,238 of OY743150.1, forward strand.
GAATATACATAGTAGATACCTACTATGTAGCAGACATACCTATATATTTACTTCTGGACTCGGAATCTGCTGAAAGATGTGATGTGGATAGAGTCACACTTTAATTATCTGTTCACATGACAATTAAAGTGACCTCACTATCTATCACAAATGATCGAGCCGCCAGACTTCATTTGTACATAACGTTTTATGTCATATTTCACGAATTTCTATATAGACCGTGTACCGGCCTATTATAGATTCTTATGCAGAAAATGAGAGCAGTGGTGGCCCAGTGGTAACGGCCGCGACTTACGAACTGTAGGTCGTAGGTGCGAACCCAGACAGGGGCTTTACTTTGTGTAAGTTATTTCATCACCACTGCTTTCGAAACGGTGAAGGATAACATCGTGAGGAAACCGGCATGTCCTAGAACCAAAAAATTGAAGACATGTGTCATCTACCAACCCGCACTGGGCCCGCGTGGTGGATTATCGCCCACTCCCTCTCACAGAGAGGAGGTCTGTGTCCCAGCAGTGGGATCATAATAGGCTAATTATGTACGCAGAAAATGCTTGGCGATTTCAGACTTAGGTCTTAAAGAATCGCCTCTCATGCACGCGGTTCTGGCTTCAAATCCAGGCATGCTTTCAATTCATAGGTATTTAATGAGTTTATCTTGGACGTTACAGACATCGTTGAAGGAAAACATCTTGAGGAAATCATCTGGTCTTATAGTTAGAAAGTCTGAAATCACCAAACCGTCTAGCGTCTTGAGCAAGCATGGTGATCAATGCTCGTGCCTTCTCTGTATGAGAAGAGGCTTTTGCCCTGCAGTGGGACAATAATAGGCTGGCATTGTTTATAATAACGTATAACGTTTAGAACTATTATAAGTTTCATGTACTAACATTATTAATTCAAATTTTTGCTACGTGTCTACTAATATAAAATAATCTAAATTCGCTTGTAATGTAATGCTAACTAACTAATCCATTCATTTAACAGATAACAGTGTAACAACGTTAATTATGAATAATGCATAATCGGCCTCTAATGTTCCCACTGCTGGGACACAGGCCTCCTCACTGTGAGAGGTAGTGAGCCGTAATCCACCACGCGGGTCCAGTGCGGGTGGGTAGATGTCACATGTCTTCGAATTTTTGGTTCTAGGACATATTGGTTTGCTCAAGATGTTTTCCTTAATCGACAGTGGTGCGCCTGTCTGTGTTCGAATAAGTTTCTTTTAATTGGGGAAGATGACTCTGTCAAAGGCCAAAGTGTCAGTAGGTACGTCGTTTTATTCTACACCTCGATAACGGAATGAATTGATCCACAATGCACATGACGTATTGTACTTACTTATAAAAATATCTTATCTTATCCTTGTTGACTAACATTCAAGAAAAGCCAGAATAAAAAAAAATGGACCCACAATTTTATTTTATTAGAAATTTCTACTTAGGTCCTGCATGACTGGTTGTTAATTCTGTAGCTACGTAAACATTTGCTACTAGGAATATGGAAAAATTGCACAAAAATTTCATCAAAACATTTCACCCACCACTTTCAGCATAGTTGCGTTTAATTTCTACCTTTTTATCTCAATTTTTTATGGTACGTTATAAAGAGTATTCTATTATACTTTAATACTTCTCTCGATGATCAGTTCACTGTTCGCCTGTTAAATTTATCTAGTTATATAGGTTTCAAAAATTCCTAAACAAGAAGAAATATTTTGACATTTTCTCTACATACACTCAAAAATGTATCGCAGGTCAGAAAACTAATTTGCTAACGGTACACAGACTCGCGAACTTGGCCAACTCACAATTATTTAGCAAAACATAAATTAATCATTCGCACACTTTATCTTGACACTTCGTTTAATTTGAACACACATTTCTAATTCACACAATTAATATTATCCAAAAAAAAATGTCTTTGATTTCAACCACCAATTGTAAATTCATAGCTTTGTCCGGTACCAATTAATAACTTTATTTATTACTGATTTTAATTTAACCTTTGACTTTAGAACAATTTTACGATTAAAACTACATTGTTGGAAATGTGGACACTCCTAAACGATGTCGGTGACTGACCGTTACCGTTGTCCCACGGTGAAAGTTTTGCAGAACTAACTGGCCATAGGCATGTCTGTACTTAACATTCCAATACACAATTAGGCGAGGAATAATGAGTTGTTTGTCTAGAACCAAAAGAAAGTTAATGTTTGCTTTTGGGGGAAATACAGGTATTGTTATTTTTCATCATCACATCAATAATGACTAGTTCATCATCAATCATCATCGTCTGCCAGAAAGTAAGTAAGTAACTATTGTTTTTTGGTGAATATAGCTATTATTGTGTCATGAAATCTAATTGACGCATGCTCTATTGATAGACGTTGATGTTTTTTATTTTATTTTTTGGTGAAACTGGCGCATCTCAAATTAAACCGACGAAGTCGACTGATTTTGATTAATTTTGTTCACTTTTTTTGAGAAAGAAGAAAATTATTTAAACTAAATTATTTGTGATTACAAGTAGAGTTCTTAGCTTAACATGATTGTGGCTGGATCGGCTTTTTCAAATAATAATGGAAAATCAATAATATTCGCAACAAATTTTCGGAAAAATGACGCGAGACAGACAGTTTGATCATTGTTTAACAAAAAACATTTTCAACTTAATTATGTGGTCTTCTTGCACGTGACTGGACCACTTTTTTCAACTACGATACCAAATATAGCAGATTTATTTTTGCTAATGAAAGTATGTCAATAATGTATTTTCCGATTATTTAGCAACACTTTCAATAAAACACGCTTTAGTCTTCAGCTATCCTAGAAATAAAATCTACTTTTACTCTGATTAAGTTAATTATTGCGATCCTGGTTAACTTAATTTTTATTTCAGTTTGACATTTTATATTATTATTTATTTTTATTTCTGTGACCACGCTGAAATTTTTATTTACATTTTTGTAATTCCAATCACTTATTTTCATCAATCAGTCACTTATTTTTTGATTTTTTATTTGAAATTTTAAACCTTCGCATGCCCATCTGACGGTAAAATATGGAGAACTTTTTTTATAAAAACACCTATGTACCCATACATATGTACCTACTATATCCATGTTGAAAATCAAAATTTTATTTCATGACATTACAATATCTTCATTAAGTAAATCAATGACGAAATGAACTTATTTCCGAACGCCCTAATTGATGAAACTGTTAACAAGTACTGTGACTGATACGAATGATTTGGCGCCACGAGAACTGTATTTTTATCGTCACAAAGACTTTATGTTTCAATTATTTCAAGCTTTATCACAATAAGATAAGAAAATGACAAAACAGGTTTTTTTCGTGCACAGCATCATATCAAAACAAAATTAATATAGTATATGAATTATGCCTGATGTTTTAGGATTTCTACTCTGTTACAAACTTAATCCAACACCGATAGTTCTGTTACCACATTCAAAGTCAAATTACGGACACAGTCTCTCACAAATCACAAATCATTTTGTGGTGTACAATAAAGTATATATAAATAAATAAATAAAAAAATCGCGTCACACACAGCATCATCAAGGAATCGTTAGGAAAACCACAAAATATAAATATTTCACGACCAGGAAGTGAAACAGGACAACGGAAGCGGAAACCACAAGTCAGAACGATACTGCAATACGCAAATGTTTCTTTTATTCGAACCAAATGGCTGATATTGACTAAAACATCCGAGTTGGACAATAATGTCCAACTCGGAGGCAAAATCCTTTCATATGGAGAAGAAATGAGCGTTGATAGTTGTGTGTCGTGTGTTGACGATAACTAACTGAAGTGTCTAGATTAGGCACGCCACAATAGCGGCGATAAGTCTCCTCTTTGAGGAGTGGTTGGAGAGGCGCCACGGCGTCCTCACCTTCCGCGTGACACAGGTCCTCACCAGACACGGTTGTTTCGGGAGGTTCCTGTTTCGCATAAGGCGGGAGGAAACACCCGGGTGTCACCATTGTGTGGATAGCCCAGAGGACACGGTGGACCATACGGTGGAGGTCTGCCCAGCTTGGGCGAAGCACCGCCGTGTCCTCGCGGAGGCGATCGGCAGCGGCAATCTCTCGCGTCCGGCCCTGGTCCAGGCCATCGTACGCAGCGAGAGGGAATGGAAAGCCATCAACCTCCTTATGCGAAGCAGAGGAGAGAAAGAAGAAGAGGGAGAGACCCTTGCGCCCTCACGCCCCCCTTAGTCGCCGCAGGAGACGCTCTAGGTGTCAGGAGTCGCCTGCAGATTCCGTCCACCGTAGTAGGCGCAGGCTTGCGGACGGCGAGCAATGGGTAGCTCGCCGTCCAGTAAGGACCGGCCCGGGTCAACGGCGCGTCGTGGTCCACGCGCTCCTCAAAGAGATGTCGACACTAAATGACGGGGTCCGATAGGGCCGACGCCTCAGGGTGGGGAGTTCGAAAGAGAAACCATGGCCCTGGCACAGGCAACTGAGGGAACACGGGTGGTTTTTAGTCAGTAAAAGTCTGACACGCCCTCCCGCTCCACCCAGAGTGGGAGAAGTCATTTGATTATTTGAGATGGTCTCTGTGATGTGTAGTCAGTTTCATGTAATGAGTCTCAGAAAAATTATATTTTGTCGGCATGCCAACAAGTTAAACGCTAAACGGATTATAATGAAATTTGGCACAAATAAGTTTATAACCTGGATGCCTTGGGCAAAACCTAGTTATTTTATTATTACACTGGTTGTACGAACGGCTACATATCAAGCATTTCCAGTTTAAGCTGTCTCATTGTACGAAAAGCCCATTCAATGCGAGGTCAGCTCTAACTGGAAATGTGTAGCTTGATGTGTAGCCGTGTGTACGGTTTCAACATAGAAAATCTCATCCATCCCTGCTTTTCAAGGGAGACCTGTTTCCTCATTTATTCTGATGGTCTTGTCAATCCATAATTACGTCTCATTATTGGTATGCAAAGTTCATCATTATTCTGATATGTTTATAATGTACGTGCCCTTTAATTTCAGAGCTCCGTAGGACAATAGTTTTCGTATAAAGTCATTTGATAAGTAATTGCAAGTGACTCAGAATTTATGAGTATAGCGTTTTACATCTCTTACAATAGATTACAGTTTTTTTTGACTACTTATTTTACATGGAATGTCTACGTCTGAATGTTGTGTTATAGTAAGCCACAAACTCTTTTACAGAGGCAAAAGAGTTTGTGGTCACGTGGTCAAGGCAAATGGGTAAATTAGGGCAGTGCTCTTTATCTTCTTTTAAGATTTATGTTTAAAAAAAGCTGCTTAAATGTTTATACCGTGGATATGCTAGAAGGTTGGTCGTGAGACTTCGTAGAGAAAAATCGTGTCGGCTGTCCTCCGACAAAACAAAAATAATAATAAAAATTACGGCTCGTTCGCTGTATGTTCAACACATGTTTTATTATCGGGCATCCAAAGTGTTTCTCAGTGTTTCTGTAGATGTGCGCGAAATAAAATTCTATGTACTGTGCACCTGATCTAAAAGCACGAGCCAGTGCAACATGCGAGGAACTACCTACCTGCCAAAGGATTCTAAGCCCTGAATCTGGTAGATCAATCCATTCTGCTGTAATTGTTAAGGTAAAAAAGGCTAAGTAGGCCTGGGGGACTGAGTGCTGACTTTCAGCTGTATTTCAATGTAGGAGGGCTTAGAGTTGTTGAAGTTTGGAGGTCTTTTTAAGTGCCATTGTAGTGAAGTGTCTGGTACTACTGCATCAAGTTAGATATTAATTTTTATTTATATTTATTCTAGCAAAGGGAATGTATATTTATTTAGAATTCGTACATAATGTGTTTCCCATAACACTTACTGCCTTGACTAGCCACTAACCTATTACACTACACGCCCGGCACCCGAATCTCTTTTTTACATTATCTTTGTCGCACCTTTTAGTGCAATCTGTGCCGGGTGAGGGTTTTTTTTAAGTTTAACATTTAGTGACCGAACCAAAACAGTTTTTTTTTCTTTGTGAGTGTTTAGAAGAGATCTATAAAATAAAAGCAGTGTTTCCAAAAGTTTGTATTCTCTATCAACAAGCTTACAAGATCCGTGCCAGGTAGTCGATCAGGTACAAAAAAAAGGTCAGTCTTAGTGTTTCAAAACCATTGTTAAATTTAAAAGTGCTGCAACTAAGAGTTTTTTGTGAGTGCCCTTTCTATTTTTGAATATACGAAAACCGGAAACGATTAGTAGCGAGACCTCAGACGAAAACGACCTCACGCTGGGGTCGGTGCATTTCGTTCTCATTCATTAAATTTTATACAGTGGATACGCTAATTATCCAGCTACATAAATTTAGGGCGGACCAAATAGCCTAGTGGTCCAGCGTGAACACCCGCCGTCATTGCGGGCTGTAGCAAGAAATTGAGTTTTTTAAAAATAATTACTTGCACTTAAGTTCGCAGATCAAGAAGAAGAATCATCTCTCAGTCAATAAAAGCAAGAGCGCTGATGTTGAAGGCCATCAATTAAATTAAAGGAATATCTGTCGACTGCACATCTGGCCCAAACAGCCGCTCCAGATAAAAGGAGCAAATAAATCATTGCTACAACTTATTACAATTACTTGACATGGCGCAGGAGAGGCAGAAAGTCAATTTCGGGAAAAGGGAGCTGCTGTTGTAGAAAATAAAAGTTGCGGTTTACTAGCGATGGCCTTTATGCGGAGTCACAGGTTTGTCATTATTTCGTAGCTTTCAATTAATTGGTTAACATGCTGCGTTGGAGCTTAGATATCCACTTCCTCTGATGAGCGAGGCTCCGATGATCATGAAAGGTTCGTCAAACATTGATGGGCGTCACCTAGGCAAGAGAAGTCTATCTTAGGATCAGGAAAACACTAGCTCAAGGAGTTGATTTTTACTGTGGAAGGGTCCCAGCAATTGAAGGCGAAAGGCGAAAGGGTGTGTGGTGGTGAATATCATGTATTTGTATTTATTTTACATTGGTAGTTCTCCTTTGGGTGCTTTTACAGCCACGTAAAAGTCAAGTAAATAATCCGACATGTTGTGAAAACTGGGGTTTTTGTACCCGTTTTTATGTGGCGTGATACAAGTACACCGCGGGCTTTTGCGGTGAAGCCGAGTAATTTCGCGAGCCAAATATTTGGGAACTTCATCATTTTATTACTACACATCCGTGCAAGTGAATTTAGGTGAAAATTTAATAAGTTGGACGTTCTTTTTAATGTTACACTTTTATGTCTTAGTTTACAAATTTAATTCTTCTTTGTTCAAACAGGAATGTTAAATGTGTCCAGGTTTCCCTGTTCAGGGGCGCAAGAGAGGTTATTTATTCGTTTTCCGATGGAAAAGTTTTAATTAAAGTTAATATTACTTTTTCTAACTACACAACCGTTAACTGGGACCAGAAATCAGGTTGGTACTTATTGACAGATTCTAACCAGCTTTTATTCTTCTTAGCGTTTTTAGATCTTTAAAAAGTGTGTTTTGCTAACAGAAATTGTTCTGACGTAATTTAGGTACCTACTGCTAGTGTATTAAGAATTTCTTCACAATTTGGAATAAAGATTCAGGTTGTATTTTCACTATGATGAACAGTTGACTTGTTTTAGTAGGATGTCAGAACCAGAGTAGGATCATTCAGTTACATTGTCAGCCTGTAAATGTTTATTTTGTTCTATATTTGGCAATACATACATACAAACATAACATCACTCCTGTAATCCCCGAAGGGTTAGGCAGAGGTGTACCTATAGTACACCCATATTTCACCAGTTTTGCTTAAGTCCCATGTAACGGGGGGCGAGCATATTGCCATCAACCCGGCACAAATCCAAACTCCGGGCTGCTACTGAGAAATTCTAGATAGAAAAATTATGAATTTTAATCTAGTCATAATTCTTCAGGCGCCTCATGTAACAGGCATGGCATGAGATGAGGGCCGATAGTCAAGGAATTAAACAAGCTGATAAACTAGCTTACACGAATTAGTTAGGAGGATGAAATAACAACACGAATATAATAAATAATTTATTAAACAACAAATAGAACTACTTCCGTAATGACTGCTATCCAAATATATGGAACCCATGGCCCGCGCCCTGTCCGCCAAAAAACAGTCCTGAACCATAACCCCCGTAGAAAGTCCTGAATCTATTCACTTCATCATTGTTGTTTTCATCTTTTTTCTCCATTACCGTGTAATGTTCCTGCTTCTCGTCTAACTTGTGAACGGATTTCTGTAACGGTATAACCGACAAATCTTGTACCGGTACCAGGTTGTGATGTATCGGTATCAATATCGGTATTACCGATACGGATGTTGGATGAGTAATGTTTGAATTACTATGAGAAACAGTTTGGGAGATTATCGGGATTTTTATGTTATCATGTGTGATTATATGTTTGACGTCTGTATGTATAGCACTGTGGTGTATATTCGAGTGCGGTGGGCCGTGGTGGAGTTGTATTATGTGGAACTTCGGTAGAAGGAACTGATGTATCGGTATGGAGATGATGTTGGGGCTCTTCTTCTCTCTGGTCGGCGTGTGGATGATGGCATGTGGTATCGGTAGTGTTGAGTGGTGTTGGGGCAGTAGCGTCGGTATCTCCTGGCCAGATTTAAGCTCCCTGAACTGTCGCAACGGACTGTTGAGCGCTCGGTGAAGCTGAGCGATTATTAGCAGCAGAGTTAGTTTTGTCACCATCTGGAAAAGAAAAAAGAAGGTTAAAACAATATTTTTGGCAGTCTCAAGATGGCTTTCACCAATGAAACTGAACGCAACCAGTACATAAACTACGTTTAAGAACTGGCAGTGTCATTATGATCTTTGGAATATTGATACTGCCAGCTCTTGAACGTGTTTTAGATATGCTGAACGCGTTCAGTAACATTGGTGAAATAGGCAATAAATAACAATAATGGTTTGCTGAAAACAAAAAAAAAACTAAAAGTCCTAAGCGAAATAAAGTATCCTTTTGTGTAAAACATCATTGTTCGAAAATAGAACAATGTACGGGTAAGCGTTCGGAGCCATTTCTGAATTAGAAAAGTGAATGAAGGGAGCTTTAATAAAATGTTTTTGTTTTTTCAATACTTTTGAAGCCATCGTTTAAAAGCTGTATGTTGTAGATTAACACATATTATTGGATTATTGTGTTTTCCTGTCTGGATTTTCATTTACCTGCGCGCCCCTCATTAATTTATAAGAGCATTTTCACACTGACGTTATTTATTTATTTTTGAAAGTAGGCTTTCTTTGGTTGCACATTATCAGTGGCCCGCCATGGTGTCCCATATATTATTGATTATTGAAAGCACTCTAATAATACCTAGATTTTGCATCAGTGGTACTTTAAAATAGCTTAATGGTATTACCACCACCCACCTATCTAACTACATCATAGATTTAATATTTTATATACTAAATCTATGGATTACATGATTTCTTCCTGTTATAACTCGTCGTTAATTTCAGATGTAGCTGTTAATAACCGCTGTTAGTTACCGGTAATGACGCAGCCGCTCATCAGTCAATACTGTAGCGGCATCATCATCACAACATGCGAATTACCTGATGTCACAGAGTTTACCGCGCGACTAACATAAATACAAGGCAGTAACCTATCGGCGCTCTCCCTGGCTGGAGCCTTAATTTATTAGGGCAACCACAAGCAAGTCCGCTTAAACAGACGACAACCTCATAGGTTGACCTGCGAGATAACATACATAAAAAAATATCGGCGCTCTCGACGCTTTTAATACGTGAACGGTTTTGTACATCGGTCGATCAACATTAATGATGTAACTAATACGAGTATATTTGTAACAATATTATTTAAAAGAGTGTTCATAGATATGCTTGCCCTTTCTTCTCCATATGTACCTACTGCGCTTTGGAATGGGCAACTAGCTTCATATTTCTGACTAACCGACTCCTTGACAATTCAAAAGTGCCTGTAAATGGTTCAATTAAATTAAATGCTTTGAGTTTGAGTTTCACTTATTCCATTAAAATTAATTGTTGATTTACAGCAGGACTGCGGGACACACTATCACTGGACGGGATTATAAAGGTATCGAACATGTTCATATGAATGAATGAATGAGACTGATCGGTGATGTTTTTTCAATTTGTAGATTGAAATGGTTTGTGTGCCTATTGTTGATTTAATCTCATGCCATTCATTAGGCATATTTAGGCACCCTCGGGTAACAAGGTACTTAAGGGGTTAAATTATCCTATTATTAAATAAGGGTCGTTAACAGTTGTAGAAATCAAGTTATGGGACTGTTTTTTAGACCTTGCAAACATTTAAAGTGTCTTCCTGGCTTATGTGAAGAAATGAGCACATACCACACTTGTCAAATCCAGTCATTTCCCTGCCAGTCAATAAAGCAAAAGCGTTCTAAAAAATTGAACAAACTACATTCTACTAGATAGATACTTATTATTCCTATGTAATTTGTAACCAAATCCACCGCTGCGCTGACGAAATGCTCTAACCATTCCAAGAAGATTAGACCAAATCCACCGATGACGAGACGCTATAACCATTCAAAGAAGATCAGATTAAATCCACTGCTGACGAGACGCCCTAACCATTCAAAGAAGATCCGACCAAATCTACTGCTGGCGAGACGCTCTAACCATTCATAGAAGATCAGACCAACTCCACCGCTGACGAGACGCTCTAACCATTCTAAGAAGATCAGACCAAAAACATAATCCTATATGAATTTTAGAGAACTAGGGGATCACTAGTAAATAAGAGGGTTATATCTCAACTTTTACCAATATAGAGTTGGGAACTAATTAGTGAGTTCAAACAGGGTGGTCGATCGGCGCATAAAGGGTGGATAATCTTGTTCATATGGATACCACGGGTGCTACTATTTGTTTCAGACAGTAATTAAATTTAATTATGTTACATGTGTGGTAGAGGGTTTTATTAAATGAAGATTGTGACCGTAGAACTAGAGGGCATAGACAAAAAGATATCAGCAAAACCCCGATGGAAAAGTAAAAAATGCATTGGATGGACTTAGTTAGCTGTGTACCGAAAAGCTTATGTCAATCCTGTTGAAAGTCGTTGTAGAAATGTCGCAGATACAAAACCACTAGCTGTTTTACATAACAGCTCCGTTATGTAAAACAATTAAACGACGTTTAGTTGTTTAATATAATTACTGAACTTTAACACGTAAAATTACTGAAACATTTTGCGTTTATCAATGCAGCGTGAAATGGAACGTCACATTGTAGATTTTAGTTCTAAATTTTAACGCTCGCTCTGTGTCATTACAACAATAACGGAGTCCGAAACAGAAATAAATAAAATGAGTTATACTCGTATGAGTTAAAATTACCCTAATCAATTGTGTGAATACAATGATTTTAAGGACAATTCGATTATAAAGTTATCAGAGTTTTATGTAAGTTAGTCCTAAAAATACTAAATAGCCAAGTAACTTCGATCAACTTGGAAGTAGCGAGGTTGATCACAGTTCTAACCTTATTTTTTTTGGTTTCGGGTTGGAAAATCCTCATGGCTGTCCCCCCTCATGATGGGGGGGGGGGGTTCTGTCGGACTCTTACCGACTAAAAACCAACCCGGTGTTCCATCACTTCACTCACCTACGCCGGGGTCGCGGGAACACATAACTCTTCTTTTTTTTTTCCCGCCCTCGCTTCCTCGCGCCACCGATAAAGTGACGCGAGCACCTTCGCATCTAGGTCCCATGGCGGGGATCCGGCCCGTGCACAAGCCGCCTCGTAGGATCGTGCGATACCCCCTTATGACTCTGACGGTCATTGCTCTCTGCGGATTTCGCAGCACAGAGATGCTGGCGGCCGTCAGGTCAGCCGCCCAGATCGGGGCCCCGTAAAGGGCCATCGATCGCACAACACATAACTCTTCCGCAACCCCGCTTGGTGCCGGCCAGCTTGCGCGGGCTCCGTCTCGGGCGGGTGGAGTGAGGTGTACTCCCTCCGCAACGTCTGTGAGCGGCGCGCGTGGAACAATACGCGCGCCGCCTTCTCGGGTCCTGATGTTTGGGGGCGACGGATGTCCCCGAATCCGTCGCCCCTGGACCCATTTAGTTGGGCCGGAAAAGGTCGTTGTCCGCCCTCCTCCGACGTCCGGTGCGTCTGCTGCGGGCCGGGTCGAGAGTCAAAATCTCTCTCTCCCTTTCCGCAGCCTCCTTCTGCGAGATGACCGTTTCGCAAAAGGAGACCACTGCGTCCCAGGACTCCGCGCCGCCGACCATCGCGTTCACGACGGCTGGCAGCGACAGGTCGTTGCCTACTTCGGTGATGAAGGCACGGCGCGGCTCCTCCCAAGCGGCACACGCTGCCAGCTTGTGCCACGCCGTCCTCCCGGTAGTCGACGCAGTGGTGACACCGGGCGTCCGGCTCCCTGTTTATGCGACACAGGTACTCTCCGAAGCAACCATGCCCCGAGAGCACCTGCGTCGCCCGAAACGTCAGGAAGCCGTGCCTTCTCCCGAGCCAGCGGTCGAGCACTGGCCGGATCGCCTCGATGTTGCTGAGGCCGGCAACATCGACGCGGTAGGGCGTGACAGCCTCACCCGACATTCCGCCACCAGGACCTCGCGGAGCTGCAACCGACGCTGCTCGATATGTTGCTGCATCGGTCGCTCGCCCCGCTCCCGCGCTTCCTCGCGCCATCGGTACAGTGACGCGAGCACCTTCGCCTCCAGGTCCCAGGACCCGCCTCGAAGGAGAATCACAGTTCTAACCTAACTTAACCTAAAACGAAACCGGTTGGTCAGGAGCTTAGTTACTGCGTCCAAATCGGCATTAGAAGCCACACCAAACGCTTATTGTGACTTCAGATAAGTAATTATGCATTACTTCTAAACGTCGGTAGCAGTTTTGTGTGTCCCACATCTGGCGAATGCGCCACAAATGGGCGGCTCGCGAGCTGCTCTTGCGTGCGCCTCTTTAGCGCAACTCACGCAGTTTTGTTCGCTTTCGTACGGTATACGGAGGTACGTGCAGTGCACGGGACGCACGCGCGCGGCTCTTATGCCGTTCGCGCACGGCGCGTAGCTAGCGCGCAAGCGCCGCGCGTGTGGCACCCTTAAACGTAACGCAATGGCAATCCAGCTGAACGTTGTTCAGGTTTAAATCATGATAGGAAACAATTGCAGTGATTATGGTAATGCTTGTAGGTCAGCAGCAGCCCCTGGTTTAGCTGTGATGGATTCATATTGATTCTAAAATTCAGGTGTTCCAGAATTCTAACAAGTTATTCTACTTTTTGCTTAGTAAGTAATAGTAGGTACTTATATTTGCGGTATTCCCTAAGCATACGTCAGACGCAAAATAGTTGGGCTTCACTGGCCCCAATCGAGTCCGAGCGTTGACTGTAGGCGGATTAATACTCCAAAATCGTCGAATGTTTTGAAGTACACTAATGGATCTTGTGTATTCAAAATATCAAAAATCAAAATACCTAGAACTATGTAGTTTCACATCAATGGCATTTAGAAACGTTATTAAAACCTTCAGTATTCAAAACAAGTTACAATATAACAAATTACAATAGGCTGCTCCTGCTAAACAAATCCTTCAAAAAATCAGAATGATAAAATTATACTTTGTTGTGTATTCAATAAAATCTGTATTTCTCTTAGTATCTAGCTGTTTGTTTTTTTTTATTCCGAAAGGTCTTGATGACGGAACAAACTGTGCCCAAATTAAATACATTAGTCTTTTGATCGGTAATATATGTCCAGTTTGTCCACACACATCGAATTATTCGTGACCTTGTCAATGATAACGGAAACCATTCATCAAGTAGAAACTTACAAATTACCTGCTTGTCTAGGATTTGGAACTACATTTATATGTCTACATTTATGTGTTTCTAAATTCTAAATAGAATTTAGAAAACTAGATTTATGAGTCTAATGTGTGTTAAGACTTGTCAGCAGTGAACTATACAGCGGGTTATTTAGCTGGTTACTATTACCACTTCCATAAGTATTTACAGGTGGTTGAATTATGCCGTTTAAGAATATTTAAAATTGTGACATATACCTGTCGATTACGTGCATGGTGGAAATGACAATTATTCATGCAGATGCTTGCATTCAGGATAGCTAGGTTTCTAGAATGGTTACAGTTTTTATTTGTTTATCAGAGAGGGGCTCGTGGCCAAATCATAATAGCCGCAGATGTCGGTCCGAGGAAGGGCGGAGAACATCCATTACATGCCGAGATGCTACCTATTATAGATATTCCTATGCTCAGGGTCGCGGGTAATTCGACAGAGTAACCGTGGCCCTGGCACAGGCAACTGAAGGAACACGGGTGGGTTTTAGTCAGTAAAAGTCTGACAAGCCCTCCCGCTCCACCCAGAGCGGGAGAAGACATTTGTTGATTTCCCAACCAAAAAAAAAAAAAAAATGGGCGTTTAAAAACGCCACATCTTAAAAAGATTCTGTTCTTGAATTTCGTACATATCTTTCAAACAGATGAATTGCGTGCTGATTTATAATCTTAGATAAACGATTGGTCTCGTCCACCAATCATTTATCTAAGTTCATAATATTATTGTTCTATCCTATTTAATTAATTTATTAATCTTCACCGACTATCTGTTTGAAAACATGGATAGACGTTTGCAAGTGGACGCTGTTTACACAGACTTCAAAAAAGCCTTCGACAAGGTCGATCACGAAATTTTACTTAACAAACTTGCATTTAATGGCATACGGGGAAACTTGCTCCGGTGGTTTTCATCCTACATTAAAAATAGAACACAGAAAGTTGTTGTTAGTGGCCATCAGTCAGATACAGTGTCTATAACTTCTGGTGTTCCACAGGGCTCAATTCTGGGACCACTTCTATTTAATATATATATAAATGACATTGGGAAATGCTTCTTAAGTACCAAATTTCTTATGTATGCTGATGACTTGAAAGCCTTTAAAAACATTGGTACAATAGAAGATTGTTTAAAGTTTCAAGAAGACTTAGATAGACTCTCAGCATACTGTCTTGACAACAAACTACACTTGAGCGTCTCCAAATGTCATTATATAAATTTCACTAAAAACAAATTTATAACAAATTTTAAGTATAAGCTAAATAATGCCTTGCTGAGTAACAACTCTATTGTAAAAGATCTTGGTGTTCTACTGGACAACAAGTTATCGCTTAATCAACACGTAGAGAGAATTGTTAATAAATCATTCAAGATGTTTGGTTTTGTCATGAGATCATCTACTGAGTTCAAGCGGCCCTCCACCTATCTTTACTTATACAAGACGCTTGTACGCTCGCAGCTCGAATATGCGGTCCCAATCTGGAATCCGTTTTATAAGAAATATACAGATATGGTCGAGAAAGTCCAGCGTAAATTTCTTCGCGCCTTGTACTATAGGTGCTATAAACGGTGTTTGTCATATTCACAATTACTTAGCAAATACAATATATTATCTTTAGAATCTAGACGTAAGTTTCTAGAAGCCAAGACACTACATGGTATTGTTCATAATCACTTCGATTGCATTGATCTCACGAGTAAGTTATGCTATGTGGTCCCCCGCACCGTAAATAAGCGTAGTGTCCGAGCAGGAACATTGTTCGCTGTAAATGCCTGTCGGACTAATTCAGGATTGCGTTGCCCTGTTCGTCGTATAGTGGAGTCTTATAATCGCAACTTCACTGATATTGATATTTTTGTATGTTCGAAATCGAAATTTAAGACCAATGTTTATAAAATCTTATCTAATGATAATAAGAAATAGTGTGAGTATTTTATTTTATTCTAAATTTATTTAGTGTTACCATTCGGATTATTGTTATTTAATTAATTGCATTCTATTGTCAACTCCTTTATTTAATTTTTTGTTTTTTTTAAATTTAAATTATGATTTGTGATAATTAGGAACAATCCCAAATTTTGAATTTTTATCGAACAAATTATGTATTGTTCTTTTTCTTTTTTAATAATTAATTAATTTTATGGTATTTTAATAATCAATATTTTTTTTTTTTTTTTTGATAATTTCAAATTTCTGAGTAATGCTTACCTAGTGACACTTCTTACCTTATTTTAATTTTGTTAACATGAGGATAATGTAGTGGGCTGCAATATTGTTAATACTACTTATGTTACTGTAATTTGTAAACATTTTATATTGTAGCTGTTTATTGTCCCATACTAAATAAATAAAATAAATACTATTATGATCCTGCCTAAGTGGCCTTTTTGGGCTCCCAGGTATTATATAATATTGCATTTACATTGTAATTTTTAGTTTTTTCTGAAAAAAAAAACTTATCATAAAGGCGTCATAATAAAGCTTTGCTCGTAAATAATAACATAAAAAAGGACCTGCTGACAGTACAATTTGTTTGGAATATGGGAAAGTTGTGCGGCCTCTGACTTTGAGCACAATATTGATCGCTGTTGACCTCTGGCTAAAAAGCGCTTTATTTCACGTTATGGCGCTAAACATAATCAATGTTAGCAGGTAATATGGTAAGCAGGTGTGACCTAATTACTTTGAGGTTAAAGCGCGTTCAGCTGCTGGATGACCGCTATCAACGCGACGCATGAGCTAAGTTTAACTTATGCACCGGGTGAACTTGATGTGGGGTTTATGAAAACTGATTATGATGCATTTTCAACAAATAGATTTTACAGCATGGTTTTCGAAATGGCTTAGTAATTGGCTCTTCGGTACGTGTGGAAGGATCGATTTTCGGAGGGGGTTTTTATTTTACAGATGTTTGACTGTGGGTCTGGGTGGATTTTCATGTTAGGTTTGTGTGTTATAAACGTAAGTATACCCACATCATGAAGGAAAAAAAATTAAGTAAGATATAACTATTTAATTAAAGAGTACAAAAGATTAACTATAAATCCTTTTCAAATGTTGACATACAAGTTTACGTTAGGATTCTGTACAAATCATCATTTTAAGTTTCCGATTTTTTATTCGTGAAATAATCAACCGCTGTGCGTCATCTGTATTACTGTTACTATGAAGATTAATGGCTATATTATTTTAGTTCAGAGACATTAACATTATAAATTTCTGAGTAACGAATCAATTTCGTTCTTAATTAAAAACAAAACACCATGTGAACTCATTGCTTTCCTAGCAATGAAATGATCGACTAATCTATTCCGATTTGTTAAATTAACTAAACCAATAGAAGACAATTTGAACCGGATATTAGGTAGCTGATTTACAATCAAAATATTTGTGATGCAAATGAAAATTTTGATTGGAGTGTGGCTCATGTTTTGAAATAGTTACTTTCATTGAACTAACCCAGATAACACCAATATTTTAACAATATTATCATAACTACCACAAAGTAGGTTGTGAAGCCGGAAAATAAGGAAATGAATCTAATTAGATACAATGATAAATAAATGATTAGTGATTTTATTTCTGCAAGTAGGTTTATACAAACACTTTTACAAGTCAATCATATTTTAAAAACTAGATGAGGTCGGCGTTTCCAATCTGACAACTCAGAGAAGTAAGGCCGAAACAAACTCAGTTAGGGCTTTTCTATAACTACAAGACCTGGTCAGTTTTCGTTGCCCAACCCGGGAACCGAAACTAGTACCTCATACGTCTGTGTGCATGAGAAAACTCCACATAAGTATCGCCTTGCCTATGAGTTGAAAAGTGCTACATAATGAGCATATAATGCTCCAACTGCTCCTATCGGTGAGAGAGAGTGGGCCGTATTCCACAACGCTAGCCCAGTGTGGGTTGTTAAATGTCACTTGTTTTCGGATTTTTGGTTCTAGGACATGCCGGTTTCCTCACGATGTTTGAAAGTGCTACGAAGCCCAAAGTCCACGCATATCGTAAGCTAACTAGGCGTCGATAATATTTGCATAATATCAATAATGGTCAAACAACAGGTTTCACGCGAGCGCTCTATTCTGATCCAATTGGGTGACACTGACGCGAGGACGAGCCCTAGAGTAGGTGGGTGGAGAGGAGGCATTCTTTTTGATGACAAGACGAAAGTATTAGTAGTAGTAGTGCTATTTTTATTATCACATCATCTGGGCATTCTTCAAAAATATGTATACAGGGTGGGAGGGACATCGACGCACAACCCTATACCATGGATTCAGTACATGATTCTGGACCCCTTGGAGTTGACATTTTTCATCGGTTGTTAAAATTGCATTACCTACGCGGTAAAAATGTATGGCAGAGCAATTCTTTTTTTTAAATAACCGACAAAAAAAATCAACGCAGGTGGGTTCAAAATCATGTACTGAGTTCATGGTATCAGGTTGTGCGTCGATGTCCCTTCTACCCTGTATTTTGCTAAAACTTATGTCCTAGTTTTAGCAAAATACAGGGTCGATAAAAATTTGAAAACTTTAAAATGTGTTTGCGATTTTAATTGGTAAGCATGCCACCATTAATCAATTTAACAATAATCAGTTTACCTTTTCCATAAATAGCTCAGTTTAAATTTTGGGTCAAATGCCAGATTCTCTTGTTTCCTGTATTTTAGGCATTTCTCATTCAAACCTTTTTTTTTGTGAAAAGGAACATGATATTATTTTATAGGGGTAGAACAAAGAAATGTGACCAAATTTTCTCACATTTGTCTACCAAAAGCTTATCTTTCATAAAACAAGTGTTAGTACTAGAGTGGTCATAATCCACTCTTCACCGCAAAACGGTACCAGAGTCGTCATGTTTTCTACCGTCATTCCGTGTGTCGTGTCTGCGCCTGCGCCTTCACTATCGGTCGCGCTCGATATCCCGCACGAGGCGTTTAATTACTGCTTGTTACGCGCCGATCATTTACTGCTGTTTTACGTAAGGTATGCAGGACCTTCAAGATTTACTGACTTACTGGTTTTGTCTGTATTTTGTGTAAGGATGAATTTATTTGTGGGCGAATCGACAACTCCAGCAATATGTATAATAAATGCAAAAAAAAACGGAATTTCAGGAGTACATTTAGTGGTGCCCAGTGAAGAATATATAATTTACCTGTATATATGTTAGGATTGAAGCATGTCAGTTAATCAGAGAGAATCAATAGTTACTCAAGTCTAGGTTATTTTCTACTTTTTTTTACAATCAGCGTCACGAAAATCGCATCTCTCCGAAAATAGCATTCAAGCCTGTCCAGCCAACAACGCATGCATTAAACCCAGTTAATATTAGTATCCGTTGAAAGTATATTTAAGAACCTTTAGACTAACAACAGTTAGATTTCATAAATATCGCAATTCTTCGACATTGTGATGGTACTCGGCAACTGAATTGAAACCTTTGTTCCAACGATTCCAAGAGATGGCAAGGCAACACTAGAACTTAAGTTATTTTTAAGATTTTAATTGTATTTTGTTCTGTGGTAATTGTATTTGTTCTTATAAAACTTATTTTTTCTTTCTTTACAATTAACCCGTTTTATTTCATGCCTTTGTAAACAAAACCAAAAACCCTCAAGTTTTTCTGACAGTTCAATAAATTGTCTTGTATATGGTGTACCATAGTCATACAATCAGCTCTTACTGATTTAAACCATATTTATTAAATATAAATATGGTTTAAATGATTTTGAAGGAGATTTTGAAAGAGTTACGATTTTTGTGACACCGATTGTATTTAAATAAAGCTGAGTTTTGTTTTCTTTTGTTTGAACACACTAATCTCTGGAACTCTTTCTATTTTATGTCCCAATTCTTGAGGAAGGTTTTCGATTATATAACATTTAAAATCACCCTTCAGAGCCGGGTAAAAAGTCAGAAAGAACGCTACTCGAAGACGAAGCAATAATGCAGCCGGCGATGCAATACGACGCGGTGGGTCGCAGAAACAAGAAATTTCACCCGGACAAAGTCGCGGGCAGGAGCTATTATTTACAAATTTAGGCTGTGTTGCCCAAACTCTGAATCAAAGACAAACAGCGCAATAACAACTAGTCTATACATATTTCTCAAGTATAACTTTCCCTTGATTAAATTTGTCTGATTCCGAGCCCGGAATTAAGTTAAATATACATTACATTCAATCAAGAAGTTTGATCGAAACCAAGTTAGGATTAATTTCTGCGCGGAGTTTAACTTACGGTTTTTAATTATGATTTCGGTTTACGTTTGTGTCAGCTAGAGATTTATAGTGAGACTTGTAAGTTTTATTTATGTCGGTTGAGCAAAATAATGTAGTTTTGAGCATGGATTTTTTTTAAAAGAAAACGGTCTCAACCTTTTGTTTTAATAAAATATCCTGTTTATGGTTTTATTCAGCGATACTTTTTTTCTCATTGATGCTTGGTATCAGCAATCGTTTTTTATTTTTTGCTTACGTTATAGGAAAAAATCCTTTCTCTTGTGATTGGCACGCCATACCTACCACATTTTTAGCTGAGCTTTGTTTTCTCTTAGTCGTCTTTAGAACATCCTCTCGTCACTGCTGGAGATGGAGTGTTCTCTCCGTTACTGGGTTGGTACCCGGAAACACCCATAAACAATGTAGAGTTCAAAGACTGATACTGATACTTAACGCAAGACGTAATGACACCATTTTCCTTCGTACATAAGGAAGAGATTTTCAACTACTTATGGTCATAATAGTATCGTGATAAGTTTGAAGGTCTTCATCATATTTTTTATATTTTCCCTAACTCCTTTGTGTTTTAAATGATAATGTTTGTTATTAAGGTGACTGATAGAATACTAATCGGCTGCCTTTTGTTTTGTCTGAAGTGTGATATAGGCCGAGTACCAGAAGCGCTTATTTAAATTGCCCAGTTCATTGAACTCTGGACGTGTAAAAAATGGAAATCAGACAGACCAGGAAAAAGTTGTGGAACCCCTTGTGAGAGAGCTATTTGGGGGAAATTCTATCTATTATAAGTTTTATGTATTTCTGCTGTCAGACTTTTTTGATGGTGTATGTTGCTAGTATTCAGCTTGTGAAGGATATGGTTTCGAAGATATGAAAAAGGAAAGAAAAGAAAGAGGAAATATACATTTTTTACGCACAGATTAAAAGACACACAACTTATGCGGTGATGGGTGGTGGGTGAAGGGGGATGAGTGGCGGGTGATGGGAGACAGTGAAATTAAGGGGACATGAAACTTTTATACTTTGACTTTGCAAAGCATTCGTAAATCCGTTGGCTGTAAACACTTTAAATTACGTGGGCCATAGCGACCGGGCCACACAGCATTCTACCACTTATAAACAGCATTCTACATAGTTCCATGCAGAGACACCTTCCTACTGAAATCTTAAGCTATTTTCTTTCGTAATAACAGGCTTTCCGACAACATTTACCTTTACCAAGTAATTAGATCAAAGTCAGGTCCACTATGCACGTTATTAACATAAAATATTTATAAGGTTACTATCAAGATATTTTTATTAAGTGTTGGACTCACTTCCGCGTTTGTTGGCTAATTTAATTTTATTAATAGATAGAAAACACAAACTAATAATAAATATGATTACTTTCATGTGATCGGCAAGATGAAATTGCAAGCTATATGATTTGTATGTAAATATTTAAATATCTATTGGACCGCCGAATATTTGCAGTCTGTAGGTCAAGAGTGCCAAAACGATTGATCCTTGTGTGGAAGGCTAGAAGTGGATATTTGTTATGCTGGATATTTGCATAGCTATAAGGGCATCTAAATGGAAAATGGGCATACAAGGCAGTGATGGTCGACAATGAATTAACGATAGAATATTTATATTAAACGAACGCATGCGTCTAAAAGAGAGGTGAAGATAAATGTGGATGGATGGAGAAAGAGAGGAAGGCAAAGAGAAGATGGATGGATTGTGTTACGGATGATATGAAAGAAAAGGAAGTGAATGATAGCATGATGGTTGACAGGCGAGAATGGAAGAAGGAAACGAATTGCGCCGACCACAAGCAACATGGAACCTGGGCAGGAAGATGATTTACATTAATTGAAACGCAGAACGTTGACGTGGTTCAAAGGTGCCTAAGTACGGGCTATGCTGGAAGATGACTCTATAGATAGATCCACATAAAACCAATCAATCAATCATTTATTTTCTTAAGCATAGGTATGGTTACAGCTAGTTTGATGTCTAAAATATTTGCACAATATTTTTCCAATATATGGCGTACAAAAACGTATTTCTTTGTTAATCTCACTGAAACAATTGACATTCTCATCATGATACCATTATGGAACTTATTCATATAATTTGGCATTACGCCCGGAATGGCGTCCAAATGTGTTCCAAGCATTGTCTGTACGTCAAACAAATTGTTGGTACATTGACAAATAAGCGAGTGCAATGTCAAGAGATTGTACTACATAGTGTCAATAGAATATCACAGTCGTATCTATGACACTCAGTTATGACTGACAGAGATTATGAAGATGGGAGTTGATTATGGGCTTGCATTTTAAGACTATGCTGTATTTTTTTCTGGACGAACGGCACACTGACTGAGTTGAAAGCTGAGTCAGTAAAATGAGTCTAATACCTATCGACCTATCTCCTGAGAGTGGAAAGTGAAAATAAGGGAGGATCCTGTGATGTGCCGTGCCGTCATTATGTGTTATGTTGAAACTGTTTGTTATTTATCCGTCAATTGCCCCGAAGGAAGGTTTATTAGAAAACCAGCCTCAGTCAGCATCGGTCTGGCATTATTACTGAAATTGACCTTTTCTAAACCTTATTGGTTGCCTAATCTTTTAAACGCCAACATCGGTCATAAGATTAGGTAGCCAATAAGGTTAGTTGGTAGCTTAGGATGCGTTGAATGCAAAGTACTGTAGAGCTTCCACGATTGGACTCTTGTTACTCGACTACAGCAAATCCAAAACGGTGGTTATGTGTTTAAAAACTTGTGCTCTTTTGTATGGTGGTCTAGCTGTATGCTTGGTTACCAAGTTACTTATGTATGGTGGTCTAGCTATATCCTTGGTTACACAGTCACTTCTGTATGGTGGTCTAGCTATATCCTTGGTTACCCAATTACTTCTGTATGGTGGTCGAGCTCTAACCTTGGTTACACAGTCACTTCTGTATGGTGGTCGAGCTATATCCTTGGTTACACAGTCACTTCTGTATGGTGGTCTAGCTATATCCTTGGTTACCCAATTACTTCTGTATGGTGGTCGAGCTCTAACCTTGGTTACACAGTCACTTCTGTATGGTGGTCTAGCTATATCCTTGGTTACCCAATTACTTTTGTATGGTAGTCTAGCTATATCCTTGGTTACCCAGTTACTTATGTATGGTGGTCTAGCTATATCCTTGGTTACCAAGTTACTTTTGTATGGTAGTCTAGCTATATCCTTGGTTACACAGTTACTTTTGTATGGTAGTCTAGCTATATCCTTGGTTACCCAGTTACTTATGTATGGTGGTTTAGCTATATCCTTGGTTACCCAATTACTTATGTATGCTGGTCTAGCTATATCCTTGGTTACCCAGTTACTTATGCATGGTGGTCTAGCTATATCCTTGGTTACCCAATTACTTATGTATGCTGGTCTAGCTATATCCTTGGTTACCCAATTACTTATGTATGCTGGTCTAGCTATATCCTTGGTTACCCAATTACTTATGTATGCTGGTCTAGCTATATCCTTGGTTACCCAGTTACTTTTGTATGGTGGTCGAGCTATATCTTTGGTTACCTAATTACTTCTGTATGGTGGTCTAGCTATATTCTTGGTTACTTAGTTACTTTTATGAAATTGTGATAGTGATTGGCGCCTTTAACTAGTTATTGCTAAAACTATTCGCAACTTAAAGAGCACAGTTAAGTGAAGCAACTTCGAGCGTTGCTAAGATAATGGTAGTTACAATAAATAAAGGCTGGTTAACACTGACGATGTTATGTCATTGTTAATTATTGTGATGTAATGAAAGTTGCGTTGAGTTCTACTGACATTAAATATGAAATAATTAGGAGATTGTGTTAGGTGGTGGCTTTAGTTCAGTGGTAGATTCTGATAGGCTGACTTGATTAATTGAGTCAATTTGAATGGAAAGGATGCCTGGCGTGAGGTGAGGACGAGTTCACGCGGGATTTAAAAAAACCGTGGTTATATTGTTGTTTTTTTCAACTTTTGTTTTTAGTTTACAGGAGGAAGTATAAACATTGCACTTGCCCGATGGATTAGTGATCGTAGGGTTTTATCAAGAGACAGAAAAGAGAGCTCCGAAGTTGCCTTTTACGACACCCTTATTAAAAAGGATAGGGCCAAAAAGTAACGAGTATTTATCGGGAATTCCACATGAATACTTTGTTTGGTCAGAATAATTAAAAGCTAACAAACAAACGCCTTTAAAACCAAACAAAAAATCACAAAACCTACCTTTCCAAAACACTTCCTTAAAATCACTTTATTAAAAATGTATCAAAATATACTCAAAATACAATAAACTTGATTAGTGCTTGAGGCTAGTGGCATGGTCAACTCCTATCGAAACACTGCAGAGTTGAGTTCAAGTGAGGGACGGAGCGAGCGGGGAGGCCATTAAACGAGCGATAAAATGAGAGTAAAAGTTAGTTGATCATTAAAAGTGGTTTACTTTTAAAAAACAGTTTTATAGTTGGTGACGTAGTGCAGAAATAAACGTGAAGTACGGTGTCAAGCTCCACAAGAATGTTTAATTACGCTAACGGGCAATCTACTTGCTCTGTGGAAACTCTTTATCAAGTTGTTTTTGCTTGACAGTGTACACAGCATGCTTATTTGTGTGGACTCTTTGGATTGCTGGCGCAGTTGATGTACTAACATAGGAGCAATATCTTACAGGATTAACAGTATTCATTTGTATGTTTCAATACTGAACGCTGTCACACAATTGTTTGTGTTACTCCAAAGTTATAAAAACACTTCGAATGAAAAAAAATGTAAACTAACTAAACTTAAAGAAGGCTAAGTGCCTCGAAATTGTAGGTAATGCTGTGTATTCATGACTATTTGAGAACTTTTCAATTTTCTTATACCTAAAATCTAGATTTTGAATACAGAAGTAAGGATTGTTGGCTAATTGCATTGAATCTTAATATATACATTTTTCGGTTACTTGATGAAGTCCATGTTCGTCGCAACTCGCCGATCTTATGGCCTATTGCTCAGTTGCATGCTAGAAGCGTAACGCAAAAGGACACCATATAACTCCTTGACGCCTTTGAATATGTGCCATCGCGTATGTATGAATATTTTATGACAGATTCAACAATATCCTCATGTGGGTAAACTGGGGAAAGTAAAATCGCGCTTGGAGTCAAGAGTGGTCATTGGAACTCGTAAAAGTCGATGGAAAGGAAAAGTGGCTGTAACTCATTGGGGCTTAGGTTAGTGAACATAGTTGCTAGATATCGATTTACAAGATTTATGTAAAGAGTGGCTCACGATGACCTTTGTAATAAATTGTGAATACGAATCCGATCCGCTTTGAGAATCCATTTATTTTATTTTATACTTCTTTTAAGCAGTGAAAGTCACAACGAGAATATAGGTCAAAGGTCATTTGAGATACCGGTTTGTGAATCATCAAGTAATGGTTGATGAACATTGTAGTATACCTCCTTCCTACCTTTAATCCACAACAATAAACGCGACGTTTTCTACATTTAAAACTGCTCCACACAATTCTTCACCAACACTTAAAACCCGTGTCTCACCAATCAGAGCTTTACCAATATTTCTCCACGACAATAAAAGCTGCCTGTTTGCCCAGGTAGGCTGATGGCATTCCCGGTTATTTAGGTTATTTAGTATTCAGCCGGGCATCCATGATTGATGCCGAGCCGTGCCGAGCCGTGCCGTACCGTACCGTATAGGTACGCTGTACCCGGGAAATGCATTAGGATTTACGTGTTTTTGCCCAAAATTGAGACTGTTTTTTTTGGCAATTTGACGGTTTATTTCTTATTCTGCCGGTGCGCGTTTTCGGGAAGGTAATTTTGTACGTGAGGTGTTGGGTGAGGCGTTCTTTTAATTACGTAAACAACAAAACAAAAACATGAAAGAATCACTTGTGGACTGTGATCTAAAATTAAATCCTTTAGTCATATTTGTGCTTAAGCGAAGCAATTGCCATTAGCCCTATAGGACCTAATGAGACCTTAGTTTTTAGATACCACTTCGGCGAAAATCTTAAAGACACCTTACAACATTCAAAGGAAGCTTTGGATGAAAATGTATTTCACTTTCACATTCTGTGGTATTTTGTTACACCAAAATCACATCTTATTATCTATTTAACACCTGAGGAGCTGTTGTGTACAGCAATTCTTTCTATGATTCAATAAGTACTAAAGTCTTTATGAAAAT
Organism: Dasypolia templi; assembly: GCA_963555695.1. Classification (NCBI taxonomy): domain Eukaryota; kingdom Metazoa; phylum Arthropoda; class Insecta; order Lepidoptera; family Noctuidae; genus Dasypolia; species Dasypolia templi. The sequence goes on from OY743150.1 coordinate 1,326,579, forward strand.
TGTATGACACTCATTTAACTTACATTTGTTTATCTGATAATTGTTGTACTGCTGAAAAGCAAACCTTTAGCTACCTTTGTCTATTTTTCACATTCATTTATCTCATTTCATGTGATCCCTTATTATTTTCCGTTTATTGAATGTTGTGACATTTTGTATCTAACATTGTCATCTGTCAGTTTTTCTTTTTCTATGGTATATAGAGCTAAGAGGTCGTCTATTTTTGTCAAGGTATCGTAAAACTAGTGTTAAGCCAGGTTCTCACTGTAAGCCATCTTTATTGTTCCTGGCCGATAACCAATTAAGAAGTATTTGGATTTAAAACTAAAAAAGTAACTTCTAGAAGGTCTCCCAGGGCCTATAAAAGGCCACGGTTACTTTTCACTAGGTACTTTTAACTCGTTCTTTTGACTCTCTCTTTTGACTCGCCGTTTTGGCTCGCACTGTTGGCTTCTTTCATTTCGCAATTTTTCTTACTCACCAGTTTATGTTTTTCTAAAAGCTATTTAAATATAAACCATCCTAAAAGTTATTCTCAGTGAATTTATTATAAACATCTTGTGTGCGTAAAGGTGTTCCGACTTACTCGATCACCTCCGACCCTACCACTTGCGTCTACGGGAGGAGTTCGAGACGTATTGCAGAGAACTAAAAACGTGGCGTGAGACTACCCTGCCTAAAGAAACAACAACCGACGCTAGCTCCCTCGCAATGGGCTGCGGGCTGATGGAGAGTCTGCTGCGAGCTCCCACTCGACAGATTGCGGGCCGGAGGAGCGGCCGACGCGTGCTGCTCCAACCTCGAGCTGCTGCGCGACCGTGAGCATGGAGAGGCTGCTGCGAGCTTCAACTCGACAGACTGCGGGCCGGAGGAGCGGCCGACGCGTGCTGCTTCAACCTCGAGCTGCTGCGCGACCGTGAGCATAGAGAGGCTGCTGCGAGCTTCAACTCGACAGACTGCGGGCCGGAGGAGCGGCCGACGCATGCTGCTTCAAACTCGAGCTGCTGCGCGACCGTGAGCTCCCTCGTGGCAGACTGCGAGCCAGAGGAGGGGCCTACCCGAGCTTCGACTAATTCTTAATTTAATATCTTTTTTCCAACGTTTAGCCAGTCGGCTAAACGTTCCGTTACAACTCACATGCTCTCATTGAGTATTTGGGTATGCATCTTTCCATGACCGTCAGCTAAAGTTGCAAGATCCAATTCGTTCCACTTCCCCATGAGCCCCTCTGCTCATGTAATAGTCTGCGAAATATGTAAAATATGTACGAATTCATTAAAGTATAAAATTACTACTTTGTCAAGAAAGTACCGGGAAAAGATCAATAATACACAAAATTTTAGTAATTCCTCCAAATTTATTTTTTCGACTTCGAAGTATACCCTTCAGAAACTATACACTTACGCCAACGAATAATCCAACATCAAATCTTTAAACGCTTTTTCCGGAATTGAGTTCAGTTCTCGCCGCGAATTCTCCTTTATGTCTTCTACCGAATGAAAACGGGCGTCACTCCGAAGCTTGTTGAATAGTTTGCATGTAAAACTCGTACACCCACGTCTCGTCACCAGTAAGAATGCGTCTCATGAATGTTGGATAGCATGTCCTTAGCGACTCTTATGCGATTGAGTTTTTGGAGAAAATTCAGGTCTTTTGGGACTAGCCGAGCGGCAAAATTTCACACCCAAGTGATTATTTAAAATGGTACGGATCGATTCGTGAGACACAGAAAGTTCAGCGGCTATCTCTCTCAAACATTAATGAGGATTTTCAGACACTATTTCCTTCACTTTTGCGATGTTAACTTCAGTTGAAGACATTGATGGCCTACCAGAGCGAGAGAAATCTTCCATCACATCTCACATTTGATAAAATCTGTTCACCGTAAGCTTTCGGTGACTCCCATTGGCCATGCAAAATATAAGACAAACTCTTTGTACGATGTTTTTGTCTTTTATGAAATTCGTAATACACACTAGGTACTCGTATGTTCTAACAAATAACAGCACTGTATTCAATTTATACAACAGATGCAACTCAAACTCATCGCCAAAATGGAAAACAGTTGTGCCAGTCTAACAACAAAACAAAAACAAAAAATTATTTTGGAACATAAACAAATCATTCATTCCCAATACTTTTTTACCATATGTATATCGTTTTTCGTCCCACAAACATACTCGTATAGATAAATATCATTGATTGATTGTAGTCGACCTTAATCTATGCAGCCACTGTCGGAGAATTGGTTGAGGTTCCGAGAGTGATGAGCACCCATTTATTTAATATTCAATTCAAATAGCACACAAATGAAAACTGGAGATTTACGCAGAGCATCCTGGCCCTGACAGTGAGGTTTTGGAGAGTAACCGTGAAGCTCTGACAGGCATTAAAAGGGTATAAAGAATTAGAAAATCTAACTTAACATACCTACTGGACGGCATGCTTAGGCTATGTGCCCTGTTTTTACACTTTTCTCCTTATATTTTTATATATATTTCATCAAAGGGTTAATAATCAACGAGACTACGTTGTGATAAGTTCTTGTGCTTGTGTTTGTAGAGATACAGTAATCACCGAAAAATACATTACATATACATATCCAAAATAAACCAAACCAACAAGTCAGCCATATTTAAAAGTCATTTATTCAGTATGTAAAACAGAATCACAGTCCAATCATCGCGGAATTGAAAATATACGTCCGCGAAAAATTTAAGCAGATTACAGCTGTGTCCGATTTTTACATAATCATGTTGAGTCGTACGAAAAATGGGATGAGCCCGCATTTTATTACAGGATCGCCGAGTGTGCTTACATGGAGCAGATACGTAGCGTATGTGAGCGACGATAAAATGTATGGAGATGGGTAATATATCTACAGTTAGTATTTAAAGTCAAAGTCAAAGTATTTATTTCAAATAGGCACTAAAAGGCACTTTTGAACGTCAACATTGTCATATAGAATTGATTCTAGGCGCCCCTTCCAAAAGGTAGTTTCGTATGGAGAAGAAGGGGCAAGAAAATCCACCGGTACTCTTTTAAAATGTTTAACAATATTTTGTATACATTAATTATATTTTTACATGTGAAGACGATGCGCCCAGAATAAAAATACTATACTTACCACAAATAGGTAAAAATGATTTAAAATAAGCAAAGACAGATAAATCAATTACCCGAAAATTGCGAAAGTAGTAAGTATATGATTTTCCTAAAATATTAACTAGGAATAAGTCAGAGTGTCAGTAAAGTTAAAATAACTAATTATACAATTATTTAATTGCATAGATCCTCTAAAACACTCTAAAATCTCAATCTCTCAAACCTAAATTAATGTTGCGGTTTCTTACATAGTTTTCTGATTTTCTTATCCTGATAGAGTTATAAGATCAACATCAGTCTCTTCATAATTTTGGCGTCAGTTTTTCGGGCCTAGATCAAACTCAAACTCAAAGCATTTATTTCAAATAAACCAATTACAGGCACTTTTGAATTGTCAAGGGGGCGGTCAGTCGGAAATATGAAGCTGGATCAGTCTGAGATTGCGCACCGTCACTAATAACATTGCAGCTAGAACACATAGTTGATCACAAAACAATGAGCCGAGTTTGTCGCGAAGTTCATTGATAGGATACGACGCATTTAAGTAACACTGCATTGCTCTCTATTGGGATCAATCTGATATCTTCAAGATTCACTGCAGATGCAAGTCGGATGTCTCTCAACTCGAGATTATTCTCCACATCACACTTTTGGTTGAATAAAGAATCAAACGCCGGACCTCAACCACGTCGTTGCAACCAGAGCAAACGTCCGTATGTAAATTATTCGGCATATGTAAATGTTCGGCCTCCCACAAGCCCCCAGGCCTCCGAGCGACCTTATTCTTTTGTCTCTGCACTGAGGCCGCTATTTGACTTTCTTTGCCTCCAATTTTGATAAGGTCGTTAAGGATAGACTTTGGCGCTTTAAGTCTGAGATTTGTTTTGCTAGACTTTAGGTATCCTTTGAAGACGGCAGGTATTTAGATTTACGTATATAAGGCTTGTTTTTTCATTTATGTCTTTTTTGACAATAAATCGTAATTTTTGCTGGTTAAAAGTTAGTGCTATGGATGCTGATAGCCTGCTAATCTTCTCATTTAAACAGATAATGTATTAAAAAACATCCTGATATTGTGGTTTTCAGCAGCTTGTAGGTACAGTCAGTGCTCTGTATAATCTGACCCATCTGCCCCTCTTTATTTTTGGAATGCAGAGCAGGCAGTACAGAGCACTGACCGTACTAGACCACTAAAACTAAGTTTATTGCATTCCGGACCTGTGCATGTGTTTGCGCGCAAAATTAGTAAGTACTCACTTATTCAGTCAGCGGATTAATTTGGGTAGAAAGGGGATTTGTGGAACGAGGGTGTTATTAAAATAACATAAAATAACGTATTTTCATTTATTTTTATTTTTGGTGGGACACCGCCAACATCCATATTGAAATTGGAAAACTCTATTAAATATACGGTGCCTCGTTGGTCTAGTGGTCGCAATCGCTACTGCTGAGCATGAGGTCCTGGGTTCGATTTGCAGGTCGGGCAACTTGTTATTGGGTTTTTCTATCTGGAATTTCTCAGTAGCAGCCTAGAGTCTGGATTTGTGCCCGGTTGATGGCAATAGGCTCGCTCCCTATTACATGGGACTTAAAAACATAACTGGCGAAATGTGGGTGTACTATAGGTACACCTCTGCCTAACCCTTCGGGGATACAAGGCGTGATGTTATGTAAATATACGGTATACTAAAATTAATTGTTCAGTATTGAAAAGATTTATGAATAATTAGAAGTGACACATATATTTCCGATTTATTGCCCTAAAGAAAAAATAATCAAGTATTTTTGAATTTATATTATCTTGTCCCAGCAGTAACAAGTTATTTTGTGTTCAAATATTCATCGAACAAGTCGTGTGAAGTTTTGTTAAAACATTAGGTTTCTACCTAATTGTAATGTCAAACATAAAACCTTTATTTTCAACGTTTTTTTAAAATTCAAGAGTAAGCAAAATTATTTTCAATCAAGTTAATTTTGGAATCAAGTTTATTTTCAAAGTTAACATCCAGAGATGTTAACATGAAATAGTCTTGATAAGCAAACTCGGTTTTTGTCGACTTGTCATGTTGTGTAGGTGAAAACTTTTCGTTATAGTTTAGTCCATTTTTCAGTTATAGTTTATTTTGAAAATATGATTGATTGTAAGTAAAAATAGGTACGTTCCAATGTCAAAATTCCCCTCCACATTAAATTATCGTGTCTCATTTAAAAAATGGATATGCTCTGGGTACATTTTCGCGCTATGATTTTTTACGATTTCAAGTGCCGCCTGAAACCGGACGAACCGTACGATAGACTTCAAATGGCATTCTTAGATGAAGGCCCTGCTAAGGCTACTGTGTATCGTTGGTATAACGAATTCAAGCGCGGTCCACAAATTTTGGGCGATGAAGAATGAAGTGCCCTTTGACGACTGTTACGGAAAAAACGCAAGCAGTGAAAAATTTAATCCAAGACAATAGGCGAGTTACGCATCCAGAGATTCAGCACATACTGCAGCATGAAGGCATCGGGAAGCCTTCACTAAATTCTACAAGTGCATCTTCGCGTGAGGAGGATAGTTTCACGCTGGGTGCCGCACAACCTCACCGATGCTCAGTGGCAGGCCCATGTGGAATGGTGTCGTGAAATGGTAAACAAATTTGAAGCAGGCTCGTCTCAGCGTGTTTACGACGTCATTACAGGTGATGGATGAGTCTTGGATTTATCAATACGATCCACAAACGTAGCCCCACCTACCAAAGTGAAGCGATCTAGAAGCGGGGGAAAGATATTGATCGCGAGCTTTTTCAATTTGACCGGCAAGCATCAACGCTGAATGGTATACTACCAAATGTCTGGCTGAAATATTATCTGTTGTGAGTAACAAGCGACTAAACATAGGGCTCCGCGGGCTACTGCTCCAACACGACAACGCGCCTTCGCACACCGCGCTCAAAACAAGGGACTTCCTAAACAGCATGCCGGTCCACCTCCTGGACCACCCTTCTTACAGCCCTGACTTAGCACCTTGCACCTTCTTTTTATTCTCGAAAACAAAAAATCTGCTCGAAGGGATACAATTTTCATCGCCGGAAAATGCGCTGTCAGCGTTCGACCAGCAGGGCTAACATGCCAGACGCGACAATTACTCACTCTCGTATTTTCTCGTCGCGTCTATACCGTCACTTTACTCGTTTTCTGACAGCACTGCCATACAAAATACTTGACTTGTTCTGTAAAACTTGATGTTGATGTTTAACCTAATTTATCTCGCATTTTGACAATTCAACATGAGAAAATCGTGATGTTCTCTAATTTAGTCGTCCTCGATTTTGACGACGAGAAGAGTTGACAAAATTATGATACAAACAAAAAATAGAATATCCAAAATAACATGGCAAATTCATAATTATACTTATTTTCGTTCTAGTTCTATTAGACAACATGAAAAAACTTAATTGAAATACTGAATTATTTTGATTTGATTGAATTTAATGAAAATACTTAGTTTTAAACAGCCTACTATGCACATTCGAATGAAGTTCCTTTCGGCTGCCACGAGAGAAAGTTTGGCGCAGGGAAGCACTATTACGTAGATGAACATCAAGTGCAGTAATAATCAGTCTAGTTTGTCAATTATGGTAATTATCGAAATCTAGGGAGTTATGGCTGTACCTGCCTACGCAACATAATTACGAAAATCGCCAGTTAAGTCCGCAAAGTTGGTGAGTAAAAGCAATATCATGTGTTTTATGGTGATTGTTACAATATCAACCTTCGCTTTGTAGAAACGTGACCTTCGGCCGATTTATCAATTGTGTTGGATTATCTAGTGAGCATAATAAGTGCCACTAATTGCATATTTTAGTTTTAGCATGCCAAAGAAAAACAGTAAAAAAGTCGGTTTTATGGAACTAAACAAAAAATAAAAGAGTTGGACGTTAAATAAATACAGAACATACTTATTCCATGCGTAAAATCGACCGATGTTGCAGTTATAAAAATGATTTGTTTTTAATAACTTGCTACATCGGTTTCTCGTCGCGAGATACAGAAGTGTCAAAGAGCCTTTTTCGAGTTTACTCGAGCTTGGCGGTCATGTTAGGTGTAAGGATGACGTCAAAATCGTAGACAAATTTCGAGAAATCGAGATATCGAGCGTTCTCGCGCTTGTCATATTAGCCCTGCTGGCTGTAAACACGGTGTCTACGGAGGACTGGAAACAGTGTTTCGAAAACTGGTTCAGACGCATGAAACTTTGTATAGAGGCTAGTGGAGAGTACTTTGAAAAGATTTAATAAAACAATATTTACCTATAAAACATTTATTTTTAATTTCGCAAAACTTTCTGAGTGTCACTCGTATTTAACAACTGTCAAACAATATTGTAGGCAGCAGTCTGAGGAAGGTCAAACGGTACCTAATCAGACGGGTGAATATAAATGTACCGGGTTAGACAGTCTGGTACTCGTATTTAGGTATATAAAATGTCCCAAAACATTGTTGGACAGTGATATCAAAAGTGTCAGAAGTCTGGCTTTCCTGGCTAAAATTAAAAACCCTGACGCCCTTTCTGAAAAACCTTGAAGTGGATTTTCATGTTTTTTCCCCCTGAAAGTGCACATTCCTTTATAACGCCTAGTAGATCAATATGGCGATTAAATTACATAGTAACGTCTTAACCATTTCTCAAGTATTTCGGGCTCATCAAACAGTCCCAACAATAACGTGAGGGCCAAAAGGCACACATCCCTTTAGTCCTCAGGACACTGAGTACACAAGCCCTTTGTCAGGCCACCCATATCCCGGCAAGGCCAGGCCATAATAAAGCGCCCTTTTGTCTGACGTCATAATGGGGTTTAATCCCGATAACCAATAGGGATTTGTATCATAATGTCTGTTCTAAGACGTTTTTCCGTTTTACTTAATAATGAAGGAAATTGTGACGTCAACTAAAACGATTTACTTTGTCTTGTGGTGAAAAATTTATTTAGATTTTCTTAAAATGCATCGGCAAATGTGAATGATTTTTTTAAATTGTTGTTGCGTTAAACAGAAAACTTTCTAGCGTTTTTGACTTTGCAAAAGATACATTTGCGATTATATTGACACAAGTGTAAACTCAAACTCTAAGCATTTATTTCAAACTAGCTGTGTCCGCGACTTCCTTCGCGTGCATGTCGTGAAATAATCATGTGTCGCTTAGAGAAGGTGTAGGAACAATTCTTCCATTGAACAGGAATTGAGTCTTCCGATCTTTCCTGGCGGGAAGCGCTATCTGGTGTTCTTTACCACAGCGCTTTCGAATACAGTCACTGCGGCTTCAGGTCGACAAAGTGTCAGGCTGCACCTGCCGTACTCAATAAATCGACTGCTCGTCTGGTGGAGTGTGCTGAAGCAATAATCATGGTAAAGAAGGATCACGCTTTAAGAAAGCAGTGAAAAATGTTAATCATTAACAGGCAAACAACTACTGATTAAATTATAAATATAATATTATTGAGATTTGTATTGTATTGTATCCGTGTATATCTTTGTTGGAAATCCAAAAATAAATACCCAAATAATGTCTCAAATACTTGTTTTAATTAGGAAAAGGCTTCTCTGTAAATGTTAGAACGTCTAACATCTGCTTGCCCCTCGAGAGACCTCCTACATAGGCATAGTTGTCCGTGTGAAGAGCTACCCAGTTACTGAGATCTACCTCTGTTAATGGCTGCCATTTTGAATTTTGAATTCCATATTTTCGGCCCCGGCGGCGCCACCCGCCACGTGTTCGTTACTGAGGAGATCCGTGACAATAATGTTTCTTCGCAGTCAATGATCAGTTGACCACCGTAAGGTACTAAACCAGCTACTGTGTTTCATCTTCCGTACGATTATCCATTCATCAGGGACTACCACTTAAGTGATCTTTAGCTGCAAAACCTGCTTCGGACTGTAAAATGGTGCCTGTGATATTGTTTTTTCTGTTTTTAAGGAGTTTTACTAACAAAATGGACCACATTGTTGACTGAAATAAATAAATAAAAATACCCTCTGAATAAATTGGCTGTGTCTGTGTGACATACGGATGGACAGACGGACAGGACAAAATGATAAGACTTCCGTTCTACATGCCATTTGGCTACGGATCCAAGACAAAACGGACAAAAGATTTCTTCCTTTTGAAGTCAGTTATAAAGATGCCTCAATGAATCTTCAGTTTTTCTTAAAAAGATTCAATTGAAGAGAACCGAGTGAGAACTTGAATGAAATGCGAGCTCTAGACAACTCCAGAACCAGAACCAAATATCGAACCATGTCTAGATCTAGACTACGGAACTCCAGGAAAGTTTCTACCTACGAAACTAATTTATTTCCGAATTTCGACAATTTTATTATAAAACTTTTAATATACGAATAAGTGTCACTCTCCCGCTATTTCTTAACAACGCGATTCAGAAAATTATGGCATTTGCTTAGCGCCATCTATCGATTTCAGTGATTATCACGAAACTCGCTCTGCATACAATAAACGTTTTAAAATCAAACTGAAACCCAATTTGATTTAATAAAAAGTTGTTATGATTTAAATTAAAAAAAAAAACTAACATTGCATACTTTATCACTCAGAACACCGCATCAATTATTATGATCTTACATCACCAGTTTTTATTTGAAATTCTTTTAGTGCCACTAATCAACAACCAATGGAAAGCGATTTTATAACATTATAATCAATAGTATTACTTTTTGATATAAAACTGTTAACTTTATAAATATTATCAATGTTCAGAATCGCCTCGTGTACAGATTTAATATATGTATACATTTATAAGAAGATATAGATAATCCAATTACAGGCACTTTTAATTTTCATTATCGGTCGGTCAGAAAGATGAAGCTAGTTGCCCATTCCAAAGCGTAGTAAGTAAGTACCAATGGAAAAAGACGGGCAAGAAACTTCACGGACACTCTTTTAAATCATTATATGGAAACAAAATATTTGTTACAGCATTCATGTTGAAATTAAGATATTATCGTGTCTGTCACCTCTTTTACTAAAAAAACATTGATTCAAGTATAGAGTTATTTCGGTATTTTTTTATTTTACATAGACAGCACATAGGTTATAAAATAATAACAATGATAAATGATAAATGATTTTATTTCTGTAAGTAGGTTTATACAAACACTTTTACACGTCAATACTATTTTAAAAGTAGATGAGATCGGCGTTTCCTATCTGACTACTCTGAGAAGAAACGCCAAAACAAACTCACAGGTCATGTGAAGACCATGTGGATTGATGTCTGAAATGGTCTTTTGAGGAAAGAACCAAACAGAATGAGTGGACCTGTCCAGTCAGTGCACGCATTTGTCAGTAATCATGCAGCTCACACAACACATATGGAGCTCAACGATTCGACGAACATTACCAAAGAAAGGACATTTGGGTAGGCCGCATAAATTGCTCAAACTGCCAGACCATGATTAAAACTAATTTTAAAAATTAAAAATAGATTGAGATAAAAAAAACAACAAATCCACACTGCCTTCACATTCACAATAATTAAAATATTATAATACTTTACAAAGTAAATTTTCACGTCATGTCAAAGTGTAAAAATCCGAGAATAAACATGGTCAGATCATATGAGGACTCTGTAGACTGGTGTCTGAAATGGTCTTTTGAGGAAAGAACCACACTGATTTGAGTGGACCTGTCCAGTCAGTGCATGCATTTGTCAATCATGGTGCAGCTCAACTCAGAACTAAGGAGCTCAACGATTCCACGTACAATACAAAAGAAAGGACGTTTGGGTAGGCCGCGTTAAGTACTCAAACAGCCAGACCGTGATTAAAACAACTGAAAGAACAAAAAAACAATGACTCACATAGTCCTCACATTCTCAAAAATTAAAACAATGTTATACTTTAAACAGTAAATATAAACATGTCATTGTTTATCTAAAAAAATCAAAAATAAAAGTTTAACAGCAAATTAAACATCAACAATATCTGTGTAAACTTATTGGAGCAGCTCAATCCCAAGCCTTCTTGTCCTCAATATAGCCTTTGACAGTATAATAGGCATTCTGGCATAATTTCCGCTTTATAAAAGATTTGAATTTATTAAGGCTTAGTTCTTGAATGTGGCCAGGAAGTTTATTATAAAAACGAATACTTTGACATTTAAACGAGCTACCTATTTTCTTGAGTCTGGTAGTAGGAACAACAAATTTGTGTTTGTTCCTAGTATTTATGTTGTGGATATCACTGTATTTTTTAAACATATTAATATTTTTATGTGCATACAAAAGATTTTCATAAATATACTGAGAAGGCACAGTCATTATATTAATCTCTTTAAATTTGTCTCTGAGGGAGTGTCTGGGACTTAGTTTATAAATTGAACGAATTGCCCTTTTTTGTAAAACAGAAATTGTCTGAATATCGGCGGCATTTCCCCACAAAAGAATACCGTACGACATCACACTATGAAAATAACTAAAGTATACTAAACGGGCTGTCTCTAAATCAGTTAAATTACGAATTTTTCTAACGGCGTATGCTGCAGAGCTTAGTTTTTTTGACAATTTATCTATATGGGGGCCCCATTGAAGCTTGGCATGCAAAGTTATAGTATATATTATAACATATATGAAGTATAAAACACAATTTGATTAATATATGTAGCTTAAAACTATGTTAGTAGCACTTCCCTAGCTTGTTCTTGTGCCAGTCTTCGTCCTGAGGCCAAAAGTCTTCTTCCATGACGACGGGCAGATATAAATTCGGTACGCGCACCACGAACGCCTTGAAGTTGACGTTGCAGTGCGACTCCAGTAACTGCACCCTCGGCGTGTACAACATAACCAACCATGCTCACCACCATATATCCAACCATGGCTCAAAATATCATAACTTCATGTTAAAAACTCTCACCCCTCAAACAAATAATAGGACATATAAAATAATGAGTTACAATTTAGGCGCCGCTCCCCGAATTACACACAAAACACCTCGGCTGGCTCATTACCAACCTGTTACCAACATTTTCAGGTACTTTCAGGTACTTTCAGAGTACTTTCAGGGTATTTTCAGCATCATTACCGTCTACACCGTAATTATTATACTCAGCATCAAGCGATTACATCAAAATGACATGGAAATTAACTAAAATATTTTACGGATGGGAGAGAACGGTAATAGTTAAGTGGTGGTATCTATGTTGATGTGCTGTGTATGACGGCCCTTATGTGTTCTGTGGAATTTAATGTTACTTTATGAAATTAACATGTTCCTTGGTGGTAATTTAAATATATCACCCACCTGTTTGCACTCTTGATATAAGTATTGCGCGACGAATGTCTCACTTTTCTTATTAAAGCGATAAAAAGAAACTCACTTGTCATGCAGAGTATAAAGTTGCTATTAAATTAATGTCAGGCGCACGAGCTTCTTACGTTAAGACAGACGAGTGTGACTAAAGCCAAGATTACATTGATAGAGTAATCATTCTAGAGTTTTTGGTTGACTATTGAACATCTATGTAAATAAGGGTATGTGCCAGGAATGGAGGCTGAAACATTTTTCTTTGCGATAAATAAACCCAATTCTACAATGACTAATCCATCTGCAGACATATTGTTTCCATGTCACTGGTGCCTATTGTCTTTTACACCGAACTAAAACTAATTAAACTATCACTAAAATTCCTTACTTTTGACTACGAGAGATACGAGTATTCTGCAACAAAAAAGCTCTAAATTTAAAAATCGAATTTGACAATCGCGAGTCCACGTGGATAATTTTTTTCTTTTGTCTTCGCAGCGTGTTTGCCCTACCCCGCTTTGTTACAGCCATAGGCACGCATGGGGGCAGCCCCGACGTGTTTTATATTGAAGTTAAAACTTTTTGTATGGAAAAAAATATTACCTACATTTTCGGTTTTATGGGTTGCTATTGTATATGGGTATTTTTGAGATAAGACACACCGTTTTCGAGATATAAGCAATAAAAAAAACAGTACTGTTTTTGCAAGTCTGAAGTCGAGATGTTGGTGTGAATTTTAGTTCACAACAACTAATTTTATTCCACACCTTTTTAATCGCGATCTAAAATAGTCAAATACAGAATAGCAAAATTGCCATTTTCATTAAACTAATAACTCAGTGTCATCTTAGTGATGTCAAACCAAAATATGGTTAAGTTGTGTCACTTAAGTTAATTTCAGAATGGGAAATCATCGTTTGACAGGATTAAACCAAATTTTAGTGATTTTTTGTCTATCGGCACCAATGTATGTTTCAACTGTGTTTTAAATGTCTTGACAACTCAATTAAAACGTTTATCTATGTGCAGTAGTTATTCTTGACTGCTGCCGATATAATCAAAGCTGGCAGATCAAATCAATAAATTAGGCTCGAAGGTTTTGTTTGGCGATAATGTCAGTACACTCAGTACCACACTCGACTAGCCTTCTGACTCTACCAATATGAACTGTGCCTAAAATCCTAAATGTCGTGTTTATGACATGTATATTTATTATTTAATCTTAATGTTCAAATGGAAATGAAAGGAGAGGTGATAAGTAACAGCTGCGTCGAATTAACTCTGCCTTAACGGTACTGCTTAAGGTGTCTATTTTTACATTGTACTTTTCTTAAGGAAACCCGATTATACCGCGAGAAGCCAAGTATCGTATGTTTAAAAAATGTATTCAGTCAGCAGTGGTGGCCTTGTAGTAACGGCCGCGACTTACGAGTTGTATGTCGTAGGTTCGCACCCTGACAGGCGCTTTACTTTGTGTAAATTATTTCATCACACCTGCTCTCAAAACGGTGAAGGCAAACATCGTCGGAGAACAATATTTTGCAGACATGTGACATCTACCCGGATTTGAACCCAAACCTCGTGCTTGAGAGGCGAGGCCTTAACCACTGGGCCATGACAACATTGATCATTAAAACCTTCAAATTGCCACAATGTTCGTAAGCTGTAGACATTCTCCAGCAAAGAGTAAGCGTCATGTGTAAGTTACTGTTGCTCCTCACCAAGGGAGAATAATATGGAAAAAAAATAAGGAACATTAAAAGCTTTTTCCTTTCTGAAATGAATAGCTAGCTTCAAATTAACCGTAACTTTGTATTATTTCTATGGCTTTAGACCGAGGAGTCTGGTGTCTTTATAGTCTATGGTCTACTGTTTTCCGGTCCCGATATCGTTGTGCGGTATCGTTATTTTTTATTATTTGTTATCGTATTTTTACGGTTTACGAGATCGTCGTTGTGTGGAAGTTATTGGACAATGTTGCGTTTCTTTTTCAGATCTTTTCAAATAATCGTTTGAGGTTGGATAGAGAGAGGAGTGATTATGGACAATACAAAGATGATGACTTTTATAAAATATTCAATTAAATATTGTATATGTGTGGTCAGTATAAAAAACACTTTTGCAGCACCTATACATACAAGTTGGAGACGACAATGGCAATGCCGCCAGTCTCTTGGGTAGGTCATATTTTAGTTTTTCTGGTTTAACAGTTTGTTAGTTAATTTAGTTTATTATTGCACTATTTACATAAAACAATTAAATATATTGAACAGTTTAGTCAGTATAGCTAGTCAAAGATCGGCAAAACCCATAGTAGGCCCACCACTGCTATATAGTTCATATGAAAATACCACTTTTTAATTTCGATGCTAGGATTTATTTAATAGAACAGTTACAAAATTACATCTAAGCATTAGATTTGTTTTTCATTTATTGTCGTATCGTTGTCTCCACATTGTATACAATCATATTAATAATAATGACACTCTCTGTATTTCTTATTTTTCTGTGTACATTGTAATGGGGTAATGCTTAGAATTATAATTATGTTATACCTACTTACTGTCGGCTGTAATGCTACAATTTTATTTTTAAAGTCGTGTCGGGGGCCCTCGGCAGGTTCAAAGTTCATAATTAAAATCCAACATGACGGATGCGAAGATTGTAAATGAAGAATTAAATTATTAAGTTATAAACTAGGTGATAACACTACAAATTAACGATTTTCGGACTTAGTCCTTTAGGAAAATTTCACGATTCCAAGTCAATGGAAAGTACCGTATGGGTGATTTATTTACGAGTATCAAAATATGTGGCATAAGTGGCCGTTATTGCGTTGCCTCATTTTCCGTCCGGGGTAAAAAAATGCGTACTTGCGTAGGAATTTCCTTGCGCGTATCTACGTCTAGTGCTCTGCTGTCAGAAAATAATGAAGACTGACATCTGATGAAGTGGCTTAACTCCGATAAAAGTGTTTATTCGGTTTTTTCCTAATTTTGTTCGAATTGTAATAACTTTTCCAATTATTGTGAGAGGGTTTTCTAACCTTTTCTATTATTTGCCTGAATTTTCCATGATAAATAGGTTTGCTTTCGCAGGCACACATGGTAAGGCGATTAATAATCCCCAACTACAGAATAAATACTTACTTGCTATAGCTTCACATCTGTTTTGTAGAAGCTGTTTTTGAAAGTGTAGAGTTTCAAAACCTTTCTTTAAACATACGGTTTTTAAAGCGATTTAAAAACCAACTTTTTCTCTACAGTACTGAAGTCAGAAAAAGCTCCTATCTTTTTCTAAGGTCTAAAGTTTTTGTAGTAATCTCTATACTTTTAACGATTTATTGTCCGTGGAACAATGTTTCAGGTGTATTTTAATACTAATAAAGCACGAGATTACCTGAGACAGGGTTAGTAAAGTCTGCAAGTTAGCTGATAACATAACTCAGTAAGATGAGGTGAGGATGTAGGCTGTATTATCTCATATTTATGAGTTAACTTTGTTGTAAGTGTTTCGAGATAACCGGAGGATCGTTAAGTAGGCTGTGTTTAAAATACTTCTATGTCATAGTGAGGGGGTAGGTAGGTATTCAAAGAAAAAATATATTTCGCAGTTCATTCTTCAGATGTCCTATGTTCGTTTTCTTCTTCTATTTATTACTTTGGGTTTCACGAAGTAAAAATACTACTATACCAATGGAACGCTTAACATCTGACCATTCAAAGAAATGAAAGTGGTTATTTTTTAAACTTAAGTATAACCAGGTTCATTAAAGATTTTTCACCTATGAAAAACCAGTAACATGATTAAATTCAGTTAACAAAACCAATTTTTTTTTCAGATGGGAAATGATCAAATAACTTTTCCCGCTCTGGGTGGAGCGGGAGGGCGTGTCAGCCTTTTTCTGACTAAAGCCCACCCGTGTTCTCCCAGTTGCCTGTGCCAGGGCTATAGATTTTTTATGAGTAACCCGTGAGCCTGGAAGGCATCGGCCCTATCGGACCTATCTGACATCCCTTTGACGCACTCGTGGAACCCGACGCACCGTCATCTCGGGCTTGGTCCTTACTGGAAAGCGAGCTACCCATTTCTCGCCGTCCGCAAGCCCGGGCTTACGGTGGCCGGGAACCCGCTTGCGATTCCCGACGCCCGGGGCATCTCCTGCGTTGACTAGGGGCGTGAGGGCGCAAGGTTATCTCCCTCATGCGGTCCACCTCCTCCTTCGCAACCATTAATACTTCGCAGAAGTAGTGACGGCATCCCATTCACTCTCACTCCGTACCATGGCCTGGACCAGGGTCGGCCGCAAGAAATCGCCGCTGCAGATCGCCTCCGTGAGGACACGGTGGTGCTCCGCCCAAGCAGGGCAGGCCTCCACCGAGTCCTCCGGGCGGTCCACACAATTTTGACACCTGGGTTACAAAACTAGCTTGGTCTTCCGATTTATAATGCATCTAGCATAAAAACAAACGAGCGAGCAAGATTCAAAACAACTTTATTAAAATAAGCGATACAAGTCTCAATATATAAACATATGGCATCACAGTCGAGCACGCACCGTCAGTCCCACGACACATTCTATCAGGCACAGCTAATATAAGAATACTCATAACAATAACACTAACATTTTATGTACATAGCCTACATTTATCTTATTATTTACAGGCAAAAGTTATCTCCATGACTTTTTAGAACAAATTAATTTCAGGAGCATTGAAGTGTTTTTTTGGTATTTTCTGCAAAAAAAATTATGCCTTCTTTTGTATTTTTTTTAAATGTAATACAAAAATAGTTTTCGATATTCATTTTGATATCAATAAAAGCGAATTTTAATGATGGTGATTACCAAATAAAGTTTCCGCGAACTTTCCAAAATACTGAACATCTGAGTAAGATGGAACACCCAAAAGTGGACTATATTCAGGCTGGGCAACCAACTGTTGTTGGTGAGCATATATTTGAGGGAGATCCGACGAACTTAGAAGAGGACCCAAGTATGGTTGCTCCACATTAAGAGTAGGCTGTGATAAATGTTCTGGTTGCTCTTCAGGTTTTCCTGTTGTTGGCTGAAGACTCGACTGCTGCAGCAGTTGGGGCTGAGATTCTGGTGGTTGTTGTATTTCTACCGTTTCAGTCTGCTTCTCAGTATCTTGAGAGGGCTTAAGAGTGGATATCTGGATTTGATTGTTGGTATCCAAATGTTGTTGGTATTGCTGTTGTTGTGCTTGTTCTGATCCGTGTTGTTGTTGTTGTGCTTGGTCTGATCCGTATTGTTGTGCTTGTTCTGATGCCTGATGTTGTGCTTTTTCGGATGCCTGTTGTTGTGCTTGTTCTGATCCATGTTGTTGTTGTTGTTGTTGTGCCTGGTATACCTGTTGCGGTTGTTCTAGTTCGGATCGTTGACTCTGCAACAATTTTGGTTGGTAATGTTGAAGTTTAAGTGGGTGGGAATGCTGTTGAGTGAGATATTGTTGAGGCTCTCCTTGTTGAGGTGAATCCTGTTTTTGTGGAGATTTCGATTGTCTTGCTTCAATTTGATATTGTTGGGAATTTATATCTTCCTGCTGGAATTGCAGAGGCTGTAACTGTTCAAATAATTGATGATGTGGCTGAGTCCGTAACTGGTGTATTTCCCGTTCTTGTTGAGGAGCGATTCGGTGATGATTTTGGTAACGGGGTGTGCTGGAAGGTTGAGGAGCTGGTTCAAAAAATAATTCTTGAATTTCCTGTCGTTGAATCACAACATCATTTTGTGGTGACGGTGGGCGTACCGTTGACTGATGTACAGGCTGCGGAGTAGAATATTGAAAATATATTGGTTGTGGTTCATGGGTAACGAACGGCTGGTACGTTGTTGATTGTATCGGTGCAGGTCCAACTGTTGGCTGTGACTTGTGAGTTATTTCAGGTTTCAGCTGTTGGGATGTTTGAGACTGCGGTTGGATTTCTTTTTGTATCGGTTGTTCATTAGGGTCTTCTTGACCTTTTACAGTAGGTTGTATAGTTGTTGATGATGTAAGTTGATCGGAAACGGTCTGTAATTTTGGGGTGGACGTGGAAAGCGGTTGCAATGGGGTTGGTAAGAAAACCGGTAAAGTGTGAGACTGTGGTTCCAATGGTTTCACATATTTGCTGTAATTAGGCTTTAATGGAGGCAAAGGGGTTAACTGTGTCGATGCCAGTTCTAATGGTAGATCAAAGTTTTCTTGATTTTGCGGAAACTGATCTTCGAAACTAAATGGTTTTGGTGATCGTTCTGATGTCACTGGTGATCGACTTGTTTGTTGTAAAAAAGATTCATTTGAAATTAGTGGTTGAGGTAATGGCTTGAAAGCGGGTAGGCGCTGCAATTGAATAAGTGAAGGATTAGTTAACTGGCGAGGATCTTGGAAAAGTAAATGTTGTTGAAGTGCATTTAACATGCCAGGTTGATTTTGAATTTGTTGTTTAAAAGGAATGAATTGAGGTTGTTGTTGATAGACTGGTTGATACTTTTCTAGGTCTTGAATGAGCCTATGGAACATCTTTGGAATCTGAAATTTTTGTTCCACTGGGGCTAATTTTTGTTCTTGGGATTGCAGCATGACTTCAGGCTGAATTCGTGGTGGTAGCTGTACTGGGATCGGCGGTGATTGTAACTGTGCTGGTTGTGGATGATGAAAAGTTTCAGATTGCCGCGCTGTTTCGTACTGCGTGTTGACAGGT
Organism: Dasypolia templi; assembly: GCA_963555695.1. Taxonomy (NCBI): domain Eukaryota; kingdom Metazoa; phylum Arthropoda; class Insecta; order Lepidoptera; family Noctuidae; genus Dasypolia; species Dasypolia templi. The sequence goes on from OY743150.1 coordinate 1,345,692, forward strand.
AAGTTATGAGAGAAACTTGCAAAACTAATAGCGCCGTTTGGATGTGCATGATACCCCTGTAACAGAAAATAAATGAATAAGTAAGTACTTTAGTAGTCAAGTTGGAGTAAGGTGGTTTTTTTAATTCGAAGTTATTGAGGAATTTTCAAGATCTTATTAATAACTCTCTTATTCAATAATATTTTCATAAGGCTATAAGCCTACTAGAAATGTCTCATACTAACCTGCTTAGGCACTGATATGTCGATCTGTAACTTAGGTTGGCCAGCTATTAATTGTTTGTGATTTTCTTGATTAGGATAATTGTTGTCACGGTTTCCTTCCTGGTTACCGAAGCCAAAATCGGGTCTAACTGGAACAATCTGGTATACTCCATGCTGGTGTAAAAATTGCGATGGCACCACCTGTCCAGGGTATCTGAAGGGTCCAAGTTGATCGTATATCGGGAACAATGAAGACATGACCTTTTTAGGAACTTGGTGTGGCCGGAAAATCTCGTGAGGAAGGTTTTCATGTAGACGAGAGAGTCCGGAGTCCAAATGTTGGGGGTACGCTTCAAAACGAAGTCTGGGTTGGTTTACCGTATAGAGCGGTGTACCTAGGATAGGTAGCTCCACCCCTTTTGGAGAAACTTCTTGCAGCTTCTGTTTATTTTCTGGATCTGCCTGAAGTCTATATGCCTTTGGATTTGAGTAGGCTGACTGCGATGCTTCTGGTGTGGGTACTTCGAATGACGTTGGTGAAGAGAGCTGGAGAAAAAATAATATGTGTTACTTGTCTTTGAAGTAGTTGAACATTAAACAACAATTAGGTAACATATCCCATGTTTCTCGTAAATAAATGTGTCACAGATATTTAATGGGGTGAATAAGTATAATCATTAATTAATTGATTTGCCAGAGAACTCTCTTTTTAAAATAAATGTTATGGAGACTTTTGTAGGTATTAAAAGTGTATCTCAACAGTAAATAAGCTACAAAACTTTCCATTATCTACAGGACATAAACCTGATGAGGGATGATTTAATGCATTATGTAGTTTTGGCACGAGCAATATTTGAATCAGTATCGGTTTGGCACAGTCGCGGTATTTAGTGTTTATGAGCTTAGTTTAACTCGCCGATTGACTATAACTGATGCCAAATCTGATGTATGATTGTATTCTGTTGAATATATTGCGTTTCTGAAATATGGGTTGTGAAATTTACTGAGTAGTCTACCACCGTTTAAAATATCTTTATGTTTATCATAGCTTAAATACACTATGAATTACATTGTATGCGGATTGTTTATTTGTTTTGAAGTAGTTATTCAGAAACCTACCGATGCAGATTTCAAGATTCGCATTTATTTCTATACCCAACCATGTAGTTCAAATTTGTTTGTTCAAGATTTGCACAGCTTTTGTTTTCAAACCTAGTGTAGGTCTGTTTTAATTCTACGCCAGTATATACTGCAACTTACCCTGGCTTGGTATACGGATACAGGAGAGTAGAGATGTTTGGCGACCGCCGCCTCAAAGGACGGACCATGCCCACTCAGCACGTCGGATATCTTGGCGATTTGGGGCAGCCGCACGCCGAATATTTGCTGAAGAAGAAAACACTTTATCATCAATACCAGAAGGTTGGACTTGCAATTCAGTTGGTAGGATAAGTTTATTTTTTGGATGTTCACTGATCTATAATGAGTATGTGCGCAGATTTAATGGGCTGATGAGTAAGATGGTATCTTGGTGGTTTCGTTCAGAAATTGATTTTCATGAAACCAGCATCTGTAATTTTCAGTAATATTGGAATTAATTTAATGTTTTGAAACATGAACACCTTGCGTTTATTCAAAGACGCATAGAGAATTTGCACTTATACACATACACATACTATATCTCCATACATATTATATCTCCTTTATTTCATTATTTGTTTGCATACACATTATATGTTTAAATATTGGAATTAAAAAAAATTAAAACCATATGAACATATAAACGTAGTAGCCCACTGGTATCGAGTACAGGGTACAAGCTACCGGCGACGCCGCGGCGTCGGCAGTCAGGGCTCCAGAGAGAGAAACCTCCTTACAATACGAGCCGTGACAGAAGTACCTCTTTCTGAATTCAGCCCATGATCCAGCTGTCCAACGTGGGCCTCCTCAGGTGTTCGTCAAAGTTTTTAGCTATTAAGCCATTGGCTGTCACGACGTTCGGCACAATGTTCGCTGAGTCCACATCCCACATGTCGACAACCTCGCGAGCCAAGTCAAGCGTACTTGATTTGTTTATCATTCCCGGCTTTCACAAGGTTCCCGTCATGCGTGACTGCACGACATATTATTTATTTTATTTATTTATCACTACAAAATTTAGTCTGCATTCGTTAATCTAACACCCGGTTTCAGGAACGAAAATAGGCATCATGTGAAAATTAAATGCAAGTCAAAAGCCGATTGGCTGTTGATAATTCAGTACCTGATATAATTAATGTGTTTTTGTTTGACCTGATATAATTTTTAATTTTTGTGTTCTATTTCGTTCCAGAAACCAGGCGTTAATGTGACATAACAATAGCCAATAATCCCTCAACACCCAGTTGGAGTGACGGGCACAAATCCAGCAGAAATGCTGATTGTGTCTCGTCGAGCTCCGTTAATGACTGGTGCCGCTTTGTTTCGGCAAATTTTGGATGGCGTAGCTTTTGAGGCCTTAATATTATTGAATTTGAAAGCCAGTGTTTAAATGGAGATTTTGATAATTGTTGAATTAAATTTTGGATTTTTGGGGACTAAGTCTCATTGAATCAGCTGCTGTCTTATTGCTATGGCGTGGCTTAGATGGGACAGAGGAGAAACTAACCATATAGATGTGAATGGAAAAAGGTTTCAAATGATAATGGTGTTCGTTATCGTTGAGCAATAATTATAGCAGAATGTAATAATTATTTTTGTTAGTTGAATTTTACGTTTCGATTGCAAACAGTAGGCAAAGAGATCGTGTTCAGAAAAAGCTTCCCATAACTTCGAGATCATACGAAAGAAAAAATATCTTTTACCAACAGCAAAAACAAAAAGTCTCTGGTATTTGCCCAAACGTTGATCCTCGTAAATGGTAAAAACAAATACAATTACGAACGTTTAATGTCTTCCGGTAGTGTATCACGGCTGACATTACAAAATATATATTTTTTCGTCTTGCCTGTCCCCGCCTGTCCTCTCCTGTCTCTGCGACTAAGTAGAGAGTCACTTTTACGCAATTGGCACACAAATCACGAAGCAACAAAGTGGGGCGCCGCATGTGTAGTCCAGCTTGGTTGCGGATAATTGTTTTGATTGGTATTAAATTTTTACGCTTTTGTTTGCATATTCTAAGGTTCTGCTATAACACATTTATACGGATAATTCATAAAGCTGCTAGTACATGAAAGTTTGAGTCTTCGGCTGTTTGACCACCGAAAAACGTCAACGGGACATCAACGAGACACGAGATTATTCGAAAGGTGTCGTCCCGATGGTGGTGTGCGGTGGACGCGCGGTCAAAGTAAGTTTATGTATCGTTACTTCGGTGCCGTCATCACGTTCTCGTTGACGTCCCGTTGACGCCCCGTTCACGCTCCGTTGACGTGGCGGTGGACAAACAACCTTAGGGCGTTGCTTGTAAACCTTTTGTGAAGTACTACTATTAAATTTTGTATAGAGTACAATCACTTTACAAATGAAAACTTGAACGTAACCTGTCAATAGAACAACACATTCACAAGAGTATTCAAATTCAAGAGTAAACAAATTGCTAACCACATTTATTCCAATTCTTTACCCAGACCTGTGCCCAGACCATAAATACGTCCCCAAATGAGTGAGGACCGCGTCGACGAAAAGATTTCCCGGCGGGAAATAAAAAGGAGGCCGTCCTTAATACACAGCTGTAGAGGCTCCGTCCATTACACTCCACTTGATAAGAACCATCAATTTCATTCATTAAACCTTACTTACGAACGTATTGCTTGTGACTTGTGAAGTTGTGAGCAACTAGAGATGGACTTAGAAAGCTTTTTGATTTAGATGAAACCAATTGAATTTTTAAGAAGGCTTGTCCGTTTGGCTTTAAGTGCGATTTTTTATTTGGATTTTGGAGTTTGTGGTTGAATTTCGTGGAATCAGTTGGTCCAACATCATACAAAAATGTGCAAATGTGTTGGCCAAACGACTCGTGTAAATAATATTATGCCTCCGGGTTAGAGAGTAATAATTGCCTACATAATAAAGTAAAGACAACGTTCCATTGTATACTCAGAGTGTAATAAATAATTTCCTTTGTGTGACAAATACTATCTGTACGTCGTTCGAAATAAATAAGTACCGAGTCGTCAAATAAATAAGTCTTTAATTAATTATACTCAAATAATACCCAGCAAATCTCGTCTATTACGCTGCTTCAAAGTACACACATATACGCATACGCGTTAATTTGAAGTACTCGCATCAATGTACAATCACAAATAACGTTATTATTTAAAGCATTTTTTGCACTTTTTATCGAGAGCAGATTGTGCCGTTTCTGGTATTAATTCGCGCCAGTAAATTTTTCTTCACTGGGCGACACATTCTCTCATTCTGCTACAATGTCACGAAATGGTGAACCTACAGAAGGTTTATTTGCACGTAACTAGATGTCAAAGCAAACCAGCCTTTAACGTAAACCCATCGTTACGCTAAAGTGTGTGTTAAAATTGCATTACTTTAGATTTCATCGTCTTGTGTGTGATGTGTGATCATTCTTGACTAGTTGCCAACAATAATGTTACATTCGCGAATATTTACTTTTATATATTTTTTCGCGAAATAGGGCCAGTTTTAATCTCATATCTCATAAAAGCTAAATTAATGGTATATTGTAACCTTAATAAAAACATAACATCACGCCTTTTTTCCCCGAAGGGTTGGGCAGAGGTGTACCTATAGCACACCCAATAATGTATCCTTAATCTTGAGTGAAATAATAGATGTCATTAAAAAAAAAAAACATGTACGCTTACATGGCAACAAAATCGCATTAAAACATTTTTTAAACATGCCTACTGTTCACATACATACATGTTCTGTTTTATTTTATCACCCTTTCTAAATTTTACAGGCTTCGAAAGATTTACACATAATTAACGTTCGAAACTCTAGATTGGACCCGCGCAGGCAAGTACTTACACGTACACCTTTTTTCAACAAGCACAACATTTTAAAAATGAGAGCTAGGCGTAAACTTCACTTGGCGAGCCTATTCTTTGGTGTTATTAAGTCTCACTCCCCTTCTTACTTATATGACAGACTATCGTGGACAAGAAGACACAGAATCGGTGAGGGACGAAAATGTTCTCAACAGCTTTCCATCCCACAGCACAAGTCGGCGGCTTTCAGAGGCAGTTTTCGCTACGCAGCTTCTAAATGCTGGAATAATATCCCTCCTCCTATAAAGTATAGTAAAAGTTGCTCGACTTTCAAATTGAAATTAAAAGAATTTTTACTACACCATCAGAAGGATTTTGAAAGTGTTCGAGCCGACATATCTGCCATATAAAGCAATAAATGTATTCATTTTCAATTTTATCAATTTTACAATTTTTAATTTCTTTTAATTTTATAAATTATTAATTATAATTTCTTTTTTTTTTTTTTTTTCCATTTTATCAATTTTTATTTTGGTTACTTAATATTTATTGACAGTGGTGATGAATGAATTTTGCCAAGTACGTCGTGGAGTAGTTTTACTTTTTTATTTATTTATTGATTACTATTTTAATGTATGTAGGAAATACACAGAAACTGGGCAATTAATTTTAGTATTCCATTTATCCTAACTCAAACTCAACATACACACACATGTATGTCATTAAAACGGACACACACGAGTGCCATACGCCAGAATACTAAAACACAGTTTTAGTATTCTGGCGTATGGCACTCGTGGGTTGCAGCTGAAAACCAGCGTCAGATGTCACCTTGTGTTGTCATCTGACATTATGCTGAGCTGAGGCCCTTTTGGCATTACTTTGTTTTCTGTTTTTTATAGTTTTAAGGTGTAATTGGTTTGTGTTGTAATGCCAATAAACGCATTTTTCTTTCTTTCTTTTTTTTTTTTTTTTTATAAATGGCATCTCGCAGGTCAACCTATGAGGTTGTCGTCTGCTTAGACGGACTTGCCTGTGGATTCCCTAATAAATTAAGGCCTCCAGCCAGGACTTAAACTTAAATACTAACTAAAAACTAAGCGACTACACGCTAAGGGCACCCCCTGTGGGGTACGAACCTCGGCTTAGGGCGTCGCTGGAAGAGGGCAGCAAATGACTAGCTGGATCAGGAATGATATTATTTAGGGACGAATTTAAAGCTACAGGCTCAGCGGCGCGGGCTGGCTCGAGCAAGGGTCGGGAGGGGCGTAGATTTGGGCGTCGCGGCGGGCCTCGGCGGCGAGGACGGTAGGACGGCGATCGGGTTTTGGGCTTATGAAGCGTGCTGGTTGCCTTACTACTCTCCTGCAGGAGGGTAGTGGCGTCGTCGGGGGCGATTAAGGTATGCCTTGGTCGGCGAATACTACTAATACGGGAAGGAGTGTAGCGGGCGGCCGCTGAGATCAAGGGGTTGGGGTGTTTTATGCCACAGTCAAAGAAACGCTTCGATAAGCGTTTCATGAACTGGTTTATGGTAGGCATTTTAAGATCGATGTGGAGATTTATATTACGGACATAGAAGGGGGCACCCGTGACCTTTCTGAGGAAACGGTTCTGGAGGGTCTGCATCTTATGGAGATGACGTGGGTGAGCGTGCGCGAATACAACGCAGGCATAGGTCATGATGGGACGGATGACAGCGGTGTAGATGCGCAGCTTGCATTTAAGTGACAGTTTGCAACGGGCTGTCAGAATAAAGTGGAGTCTACCAAGAGCGAAAGCGGCGCGCGCGCGAACAGCCTTAATGTGCTCTTTGAACGTTAAGTTTTTATCAAGGATCACGCCTAGGTATTTGGCTTGCTTCTCCCAAGGGATTGGCTTGCCGTACATAGTGATCGGGCTGGGAAGGGGGGGTGGGACTCGACGACGTCTCGAGAAGAGAACCGCCTGACTCTTATCGGGGTTGACCTCGATTCTCCATTTCCGGAACCAAGCGCCTAAGACGTTTGCGGAGGTTTGGAGAGTACGAGCTATAGCATTGGGACAATGACCGGTATAGTAAACGGCAGTGTCGTCGGCGAAGAGAGCCAACTGAGCCTTTTTACTCTGTGGGATATCGCTGGTGAACAGCGTGAAAACTAGAGGAGATATGACGGAACCCTAAGGGACACCGGCGCGAATAGGGTGAGGGGACGAGAGTGCACCCTCGATGCGATAGCGGAAGGTGTGATTCGACAAAAAGTCTCGTAAGATGAGTACGAGACGATCTGGCACTCCTAGTTGGTAAAGCTTGTATAACAAGCCGTTGTGCCAGACTTTGTCGAAGGCTTTCGCTATGTCTTTCTTTCTTTCTTTCTTTACTTTATTTTATAGCCACTGTTCTAAAAGAGTGGTCGAGAACCAAAACTTCGAAGAAATGTGACATCCCCCAACTCGAACGTAAGCCTCGTGGTGTACGACGGTCCACTTCTTCTCACAGAGATGAGGCCTGTGTACCAGCAGTGGAAACATTTTAGGCTAAGTAGTTTTTTTTTTGTGGAATTACTGTAATTGGAAATTGAATTTTAATGACAGAAATTCTTATTTTAATTGACTAATTTATTTCATAACTTTTTTGAATTTTGACGAATATTATCACGGTTTATTCACCATCTCTTTCTTGCTTGTACGCGACGATACGCGGCTGAACATGTTAGAACTTTTCTGAACCTCATTATTATCTTGCATGCAATGTATCATGTACACCATGTTTAAACAAATAAAAACCTTACTTACTTACCTACCATATGTGTATTTTTGAGCTCGACATCTATTACTCGAACTAGACCTTCCAACCTCATCTACACTGTGACGTTATTACGACACTAATCGCCTTATCTCGCCGGCTCCCACAGGCCGCTGGTTCAGACACTTGCCGCTAGTAAAATAACTCACATAACCTTCAAGAACTCATGACTAAACAGTTTCTGTCGACTAGATCTTGTTCGAGACAAAATCACTTTTTTTTTGGTACTCTAAGGACAAGCTGGGTTTAGGTAAACTTTAGTCAGTAATCAGCCTATGTTCGAGGGATTTTCGATCGTGAGCTATCAACATGAATTAAAAAAAAAACATCTAAGTGCGTGTCGGACCACGCACAATGAAGGGTTCCGTAGTGTGTTGAATTAAACCCAAGAACAAACTTAATATTGTAATTGAAAAACATGTTCTCCCATACATTACAATTGCAAATGTAAGTTGGTCGACTATTACTCGTTAAAATGTAAAGCCTTCTCAGCTGTAATAGTTTTCCTGTTAACTTCGTTCTAGTATAATTTTAACTATAAATACTACTGCTATGAATTTTTTCACATATCCAAAAACAACTACATATTTAGCTGGCAGATGGTGGATCTGTAGTGCTTTCTGTAACCATCTCACCGTGAAAACTTAGGTGAAGTGAGTGTGGAGTGAGCTGTCAGTGCCACTGATGCTACGGATTGACCAAGACGGGATGACACTGACAGCTCACTCCACGCAAGTCTTCACGGTGAGATTTTTACAGAATCGACATGCTGACTCGTAACAAAAATTAACACTTTTAAGGTTAATACTTCGCAAACGGGTCCCTGAATCGAAAAATGGTTTTGGTCTCACCCGCAATGTTTTTGAACGACCTTTCCAACGACACCCTACACCATGTCAGGTAGTCGAGATAAAAATAATTTATCCCCACTTTACGTGTAGGTGAACTGGTGAAGTACACAATTTTATTTTTCAAGATTTTATTTTGCCCCTTTGCCTGCGTGACTAATACGTAGGTATATCTATGACAAATTACAGTTTTCTGGTACTTAGTTACGAGTCAGAGCTCAGCGGACAGACAAAACGGACGGGCGGACATGGCAAAACTGTAAGGGTTCCTTGTTGACTACGGAACCCCATTGAGATGAAATTGTAACCGTGACCTTTTTTATCAAAAAATGGCTGAAACTAAAGTAATGTTCTTCCTTCCAGTCTTCCAGTAGTCAGTCTTTGTAAACTAATTCTCTACTCGAATTTGAATAAAACATTGAATGGCACTGAAAATAAATCTTGAGTACTTATTATTTCTGGATAGTGTACATTCCACTTTCCATTTATTTTATGTCATGTCAACGTTTTTCTTCAAACCTCCAATTTCTCCTTCATAACTCCGAAAGATGTGGTCTATGATCATTGATTAAAGAGTAAAATCAAATAAATCTGCCTGAAAAAACCCACATAATCAGTTACCGTTAAGCAGTGCAAAGCATCGGTATATAATATACGCTGACGTTTATAATGATAACTTGCAATATGTATTGGACAGCGTCCAACTCTTCTGCCCGTAAACCGTACACAATTTATAGCCGTTTAAAAGTTTGTGTCAGTTTTACGAAGTCACTGTCGTTTTGGATGCATTACTGAAATTCTTGCCAGTTGTCTGGGAAATGGCTGTGTCATTAGTGGCTGGAAACTATAGCCCCAGAAATCAATAGTGATTCTTATTGAGTTCTTCTTCTCTCGTATCAGCATTATTAACTAAAACATGAATAGGAATAGCTTTGCTATAGTAAAATATTTGCCAGTCACCAAGGGTGTTTCGGTACCTACGAGTGAGTAATGTCAGCTCTCCCGGACGCAATTTTGACGCACTTTGACTTTTATGGCTTGAAAAAGCCATAGGCATTTTTTCAGTTGTCAGTTTTAGTTTTTTGTTGGCCGATAATGCCGATATCTACGAGTACACATTGAGAAATCATACAGCATGTCGATTCAGAATAAAAATCTCACCGTGAAGATTAGCGTGGGGTGAGCTGTCAGTGTCATCCCGTCTTGTTCAATCCCTAGCATTAGTGGTACTGACAGCTCACTCCACGCTCACTTCACCTAAGTTTTCACGGTGAGATGGTTACAGAATAGCCCTACAGATCAACTAAGAACCCTCGAGGTCCACAATTGTTTTACTTTCATATTTATAAAACCTGTTATACCCTCTTAGGCCCATTTCACCAATGAAACTGTACGCTATCAGCACTTTCAAAACCAGTTCAAGAGCTGGCAGTTTCAATATTTCACAACAACTTAGGGCGAATTTCACCAATGAAACTGAACGAGCGCCGTCAGTGTCAAAACTGTTAGTCAATAGATATTCCACAGAAAATAATGACAATGACAGCTCTTAAACATAGTTTATGTCCTGCGTTCAGTTTGATTGGTGAAATCAGACCTAAGACACTGACAGCTCTTGAACGCGTCTTAGATGTGCTGAACGCGTTCAGTTTAATTGGTAAAATTCACCCTTAGTGGGATATAAAGATCTTCAAACTGTGAAAGAGGACTTGGACCTCAACTTAAATATCTTTCTGAATAGCTACACCACGCTAAATCCTCATAACTCCGACGTCACGGCAGCATCAGTCTCCAACAATTCATACAATGACATCATAAGCTCTGATGGGCTACATAACGCGTTTATTCGCCATACTACACCCGGTTGCACAGCCGTCAGTGGCCGGTAATAGGCCGTCCCTATGCATAATAAGAGGTCGTTAGTGTCGGGACCGACGAGCTCTTGTCGACAATCCGACTATGTTTGAGTAGTTTGAATTCATTTGAGGTTGTTCTCGTCATTGTCTTGAGTGGGAGTGAATAAGACAGTATGTAAGCAGGAACAAAGCATTATTATTTTATAATAGAAGAATGAATCCGTAAATCCTGCCTACGAGCGTCTTTCTTAAACCCACATTTATCTATCTTCTATAGATATTCAGGATATCCCGTAACGGTCAAACCCAATAACCTGAGACAGATCGCTACCGATGGTAGACAGTACCATTCTATCTATCGCTGTCAAACAAATAGCTGTCAACACGTTATAGGGTCGCATACGTTGGCTAAATTGGGCCGTTAAAACCAGAGACTGATAGGTTTTCCATCTTTAGTACGCCACCATTGTAGATAGATACAAGATAAAATTGGATCTTAGTTTCAGTCGTAAGTCGACGTCAAGCCTGAATCGGGAGATAGGTCAAGTCATAATAGTTAACAGTTGAAAAATATAAAAAATTACTTATATATGTATTTTAAAATTTATGGGTTCTAATAAAAAAAAACGAGAAAATCTACTGCCTATGACGGTCTTTTAACTCCTGTTGCTACAAATTTCAATTTTTATAAATGTTTTTTGTTACCCGACGTATCCCGAAATTCAACCGATAAGGAGGTGATAAGGAGGGATTTTTTTAGGATGTATAATCTCATTTCTTGAGTTTATTAACTTGAAACTTTTAAACCCTTCCATCCCGTGTGGAATTATTTTTTGAAAAACCATAACACAAATACTTATTGTTTTTTTTTGTTTTAAGTAATAGTTCCATGTTTCCAGTAAATCCGACGGGGCGTAGAAATTTTTTCTTACTTTATTACTTTGTCACGCCCTAAATAATCTGTGAGGGATTTTACTTAAACTAAAAGTGACAATCTTTATTATTTAAGCAAGTATTTGTGCCAGGTTTCAAATTTATTAACCAAAGGAATAACTGCATACATTTATGTTTATCTTTCGGAGGTTAGAGTACGGAATCCACGCAGACGTAGTCGCGGCCAAAGAGTTTGTTCGCTTATAAACGAATACCTACTTTCTGTCCCAAACACTTTTAAAATTGATCTTACCCGCTTTTATAACAAGTGACATTCTGTGTATTAGGAGAACCATGCTAAAGACAAAATCATCAAATACCTATACAAAAAACTACATATCATAAACTTTTCATTTTGAGAACTTAAAGGGTGTAAAAGTACGCATCACAACGCAAAACGTGCTAATGGGTGCATGCAAAGTTACATGGATCGTTAGAGTATTTAAAGTCCAGTATAAAAAATATATCATAATAATGGAAAAAACAACTGACATTCGGTTTCGTTAAGGGGTTTTTGCGCCCATTAAACTATTCACAGGTGTGTTAACGTCTCATTGGAAAAAATAAGGTAAGTGAAAGAAAACTTAAGTTTCTATCTAAGTTGTTTTGATAGTTCGTGAAGGTAAGTATTAAAAGTATTATAAGTTGTAAGCAACAGGTCGCCCAGCTGTGAGCAGGTTAAACTTGCGAGATTACTTACATACTGCTTTATTCAACATGACACAGTTCTACTTTCGTATATGTTCCATAATATTGAGGATTTGGAAGTATTATTCAGATTCTTATCAACAATTCTGGGAAACGAGACTTGGTACAGAAACTATTCAACTTTGGCCTCTCAGAAAACAACAATTTAAACTTTGACAGGGTCCTTTGAACTTCTCATAATAACAGCAAAAAATTGCCACACTAAAATAGGTATAAACTTGAATATCGCTACAAAGCTACAAGTCTGCAAAGAGATATAACTTTACAGATATTACTTTTTTCTTATTACGAAGTGCCACGGACGGAGCCGTGATTTGTCGCTGGCCAGTTCGCTAACTTCTACACAATAATTTTGACTTGTTGCTTGTAAACTTTACATAGTAACTGTAAGATACAGAAGACCCGCTTTATACAAAAAGCGATTACCTCACTTAGTACGGATAAAGTAAAATATGATAGCATAAGCTGAAAAGACACAAGCCTGTAACTTGCAAAAAGTATGTATTTAGCTTGTATGCCATTGTGCCATTACAACTTTTGATTGTTGAATGTAACAATGGTACTTAAGTAACAATGGTACAAATGCATACTTTTGATACAGTTACAGGTATGTGTATAAAGTTTATTAATACATATACCAGTTGCGCCCCGCGGTTTCATCCGCATAAGTCTCGATCAAGCATTTTTATCCCAATATTCCTTATATTGTGATTAAAATGCCCAAACACGGGGTAATCTTTGCCCTAACCCAGGTCATGGTCTACCCATGTGTGTGTGGAACATACATCCAAAACCGTTCAGCCGTTTGAGCGTGAAAGCGTAACAAACAAACATACAAACAATCAAATCATTTCTCCTGATGATATTAGTTTAGAAATACACACTCCTATAACCGAGGCTTGGTGGTAATGGCGGTCACAGATACACACTCCTATAACCGAGGCTTGGTGGTAATGGCGGTATGGCGGTCACAAATACACACTCCTATAACCGAGGCTTGGTGGTAATGGCGGTAACAGATACACACTCCTATAACCGAGGCTTGGTGGTAATGGCGGTCACAAATAAACACTCCTATAACCGAGGCTTGGTGGCAATGGCGGTCACAGATACACACTCCTATAACCGAGGTTTGGTGGCAATGGCGGTCACAGGATTATGTACAGTAGAGCTTGTGATTTATTGATTAACGGTTATTGAATGCGTATGCCCGATCTGGTTGTACATCAGCAAAAATAACTCCCATTAAAACTTTCATTCTCAATAAAACCCTTTAGAGGATGAATTATCAAAAATCCTTCCTTAGTGCTCACTTTCGTTATACATACCGGGTGTAAAAAGACCCATCACATAGCCATCGACTACGCAAGACAAAATCATACTGGTTGCTAATTTAATCGTATAATTTGATATTTTTACTCAAACTCTGACTTATTTCTAGTCCATATTTTAGGAAATCATATACTTTTACAATGTTTGTAAATATGTGAGCACCATGTACCTATCACGTGTTTGATTAATCTGTCTTTGCTTTATTTATATTCTTTTTACCAATAATTGTGGTATAGTATTTTTATTATTGGTGCATCGTCTTCACATACAAAAATATAATTAATGTATACCAATATTGTAAAACATTTTAAAAGAGTAACGGTTGAGTTTCTTGACCCTTCTTCTCCATTCGAAACTATCTTTTGGAAGGGGCGCCTAGAATCAATTCTATTTTTAATGTAAATGTTGACGTTCAAAAGTGCCTATTAAAATAAATGCTTTGACGTTGCAAGTAACAAAGTACAAATATAGGGAAACGAATTTTATATTTAGTGTGAGAAATCGCTATTTACGGCAGCGCCCTCGTAAAAGAGTGTGCTTGCATGCAACAGAACAGGCGTCGTAAGGGTATTTAAAGTTGTGATATAACATAAAAAACTTTTTTTTCGTAAAAAACACAGTGAAACAGTGATATTTGGATTTGACCTTCAATATCTCCCCAGGCATACCTGGTCCACTACAAAAAATATATTTCAATGACGGTAGTACAATTAACTCTCGGTTTCGTTAAGTGTATTTTTAAACCTGTTATAGGTCTATACCTATAACAGGTTTAAAATTTTAACAATTTAGGCTGTGTTGATGTGAAAGTAGCTGTTCCTGCTTTATAACGTGGGCTTTCTGCTTATTTACTTACTATGTTCAATTTATCCATAACTTCGGCGACAAGATACCTTAGTATTTTTCTTGTTTTTTATTAATGTAAGGCGCGAATGAATGTCCTTAAGAATAAAAAGGAGAACATTTAGATGTCCTTTTTTTTATTGATCTGCTTTATGAAATAAGTTACCGATTTTTATCTCGCTCTTTGGGTTTAAAATCACAATCACTATGGAAATAGTAGCTGCTGCAGCCTCTAGATTTTTTTTTCTTTCTAATCAGCAAATTTTCAGTCATAAAACCAAAAACCCGACCGCAACAATACATGCCTAACTGAAAAGAGAAAGCATTAAGGCTCGTACACACTGGCGCGATGTGACAGAAAGGCATGCTAGCAAAGCATGTCGTGCGACGAGCGGTGTCTTTATGTCACGCTGTCGCTTCGCGCCTATTTGAGGAAGCCTCTATTAGCTATTGAACTTTTTTTGTGTAAGTTTATCGCAAGCGCCAACACCATATTTCATTTATTCGTTCATTTAACAACATTTGGCAAGACAGAAATAATTAGGCGCTGCTGTTTTTCGTAATTTAAATGTACCCAGAGTCACACTCACAATTAAGACAAAACTAACGACACCGAACGAACGAAGCCGTTTAGGCTACAAAGCGTGCCAAAAAATATACATACATACACTCGAAAAACATAACCGTCCTTCTAGCGCAGTCGGGTAAAAACAAAGGACGGTCACCGTCCATTTGATTTAAACAAAAAAAATTAAAACAAAAGAGCATTTCTACTAAATAACGTCCCATTTCAAGTCATCACAGTCCATTGACCTAACAAAACTTCTCAGTTTGCAGCCCCAATAAAGCTCAAAGGAATTACGCATAGAAGACATACCCTCATTTTCACTTCCCTTTTAAGTCGCACCGTGGAGGATAATACAAGTAAATTGTATGGTTACGAGCTGTTCCGGCGTCCGTGTCGTGTTACACAGCTATTACTCAATACTTCCCTTTATTTATCGCTCAGGGAAACATGAATGACTCGTCTATGGAGCACGTGAAGATAAAATATAGTTAAGGGTGGTCTTTTCCTGTCTGATTGTTGGGAATTTAGAAGAAAAAAAGAAGATTTTTGAGGAAATGAATTGCTTGTAGCTTAATTGGTGATGAGCTTAAACGATAAATTTTTTTTAAATTGGGTGGGTGACCATTGCGTCCACATCGATCCCTGTGATCCTCTGTTCCGAACAGTATGTTAAGTTGTCAGTTCAGACTGTCGTACGCAAATGACAGTCGTCAAACAAAAGCCAAAAGTGTGGCAAACGACAAACAATTTCCGATTTTGAAATCCAATTGAAAAACCTTCTATTAAGTAACAACTTTACGCCTAAATTTCTTGAAGGGAAAGACAGCAACTTGTCGCCAGTTATGTCAAAAGTCCCAAAATCAATGTACCTAGCTACGAGAACCTAGGATTTAAGAGCGAGCGAAGCGAACTCTAAAACTTTTGCACCCCGTCTCGGATAAATATAATAAACTTTGTCGACTCGCACGCTGAGAACGAAAGTGACCTATCTCAAAATTTTAGTAAAATGAGTTAAATATACAAAATGACTCAAAAAAGTACACTCCATCACAATTTTATTAAAAAACAGGCCATTTATGGTCAGAGAGGGATAGAGGTATTTTCGGTCTCTTTGTCTTTGAGCGCTTCACGCTCCTCGCGCCGGAGTGAAAAGGACGCAATCAGTTCTGCAGCGAGAGTGGTTGTTGCAAGACGTGTGAAGTTTAGTACCGTAGTGACCGATTACACTTTACGTCAGTTTTGTGCCAATTAGTGTGGGTAAGTTTTGCAACAATTTTTAATCATAAAGTGACTGATTTAGGTTAAGGTCAGTTTCTTGTTTCTAATATTAGCAACATGGGTGACATAAATCAAATTCGGTCACTTATTTATTAAGGCATGAATTAAACTCATAGACCCATTTTGAAACCGGTCTTTTTAATTTTAAATAAATTCTTAATTATTTGTGCTATTTGAAAAAAAGTCTGTTTAAAATTTTTACGATGTGTTTTATGACTGACATATTGATTAATAGTACACTTCAATATTTTTTCAGAGTTTTATGAATCCTACTGGATTCGGTAGTTACAAAAGTTAAAATGAAAAGTAGTGCTTTAGTTCTTCAAATGGTGAAAGTCAAACAGAAAAATAAGGTAACTAAGTATATTATATATTATGATTTCACTTTCATCTTGTTGTATTTAGTTGCTAAATACTTTATATTTTATAGTTTTTTCATGTTTCATATTATTACGTATGTACCGAAAGGTTGTAAATTAAGATTTTGTTAACAGAATACTAATGAGGCTTGTGAAATCGACAACGAAAATATACCATCTAGTCCTTCCATTATTGAAAATACACCACCACGTCGGGGACACACACACATCACATATTCCTAGACTCAAACAATAAACCCAAACCTTTGAATGTAAGTGATTCTCTAATCGTGTGGGTGATGTTTGAAACCTTAATTATATTTTGATTTTATTAATCTTATTTATTGTTTCAGGACTTTTAAAAAGCTCAACAAGAAATAGTTAATGAAACAGAAGGTACTGAGAAGATCTCTGGTACCATATCCACCGTCCGACCGCATTCAAGAAGTTCGAGTACGAGCAGTTCATCTTCATCATTAAGTAGAAGGAGTACTTCATCATCTTCAAGTAGTTATTTCAAATATGAATTTGAAAATACAGCTATCCCGGGCCAACAACGTTCATACGCTCAATCACCAATCAACCCGAATGAAAGTGATGTGGATCTAAGTGATACAGATCCAAGATAGAAAGCGGAAAAGGAACCCTGGTATCTGGAAGCTAAACCGAACTAAAATATTAAGAAACTCCGGAGTATGCTATAGGTCTTTGTCGAAATCTACAAAAGTCATTCCAGCTAGGCATGTGAAAGAAATTAGTACAAGTAAGTGTAGACTTCAATGTTTTGATAAAGTTAGTCAAAATGAGAGATCAAATCTGTTTAAAAACTATTGGAGTTTGTCAAATTTGGAATTAAAACGGGCTTACATTAGGGCGTGCATGATGGAAGTGCAACATAGATACAGGTACTCAAATGCTCAAAAACTTCGCCTGCGAACAACGCGTTTTATTTCACCGTAAATGGCAATAGGATCCGGGTTTGTAAATTGTTTTTAATAACACTTTTGACATATCGGACAAACAGCTTAGAACAGTTAAAAGTAAAACTAGCAGCCATGGTTTCGTAGGGCCTGAGTGTAGAGGAAAGCACGAAAACACAAAGAGGGTAGACCCTGATCTGCTACAATACATCAGGAATCACATAGTATCTATACCGAGAGTCGTATCTCATTATTTAAGACCAACTACTGGCAGGGAATACATAACTGACAGCAAAACTATTAGGAACCTCTGGACTGATTTTAATAACGAAAAAAATGAAAAAAACATGCCGCAGGGCGACTATTGGTTATTCTTGAACACTTTTTAACAAAGATTTGAATATAGGTTTCTTTCAACCGAAAAAAGACAGATGTGAAACGTTTGTAGCGTATCAACTTGCACCCGAAAATAATAAAGCACTACTTAAATCTAACTATTATAAACACCTCGAAGAAAAATAACTGTGTCGCAAAGAAAAACGAATGGACCGTCAAGTATTGGTTGGTACAAAATATGGGTCTCTATTTGCGCAATTTATGATTTACAGTCCGTCATGTTATGTCCTAGTACAATTGCACTGGCCAGAATAAAAACAAAGTCATTGCAAGCTTATACTCTTACACACTCAAAATTAAGCCGATAATGTGCACAGCTTGATCGGAAAAGAAATTAAAAAAACGTCAAAGGTGGTTGATTAAAAGCGCCCGGAAATCCGGAAAGACTTTCATAGTCAAAGAACTTAGTTACGAATTCTTCTTAGATGTCAAAAAACTACAAGAACAATGGGCATATAATTTCAAGGAAAACATAAATATTGTGGAATGTTCTTGAAACAATAAAAAATATGTAAGTTACAAGAAAACAAAAAAAGAGATCTCAAAGATTTGGTTAGATTTTTTTTTATTCCTAGCATTTACGCCAGTTTTTTTCATTCTTTGAAGATAAGCAAACTTACAAAAAAAAAATGACAGTGGGTACATGTAATAACAAAATCCAATGATTAAGTGATTATTACAGGCTAAGAACTGAATTAGTGGAGTAAGCACAATGTTCCTATTTGATTATAAAACTGAATCGTAAATGAAAGACTTAGAAATAACATATTTTTGTTGTTTCCTTTTATTTTAGAATTACTTTATCTAAACCAGTGTAAGGTAAAAGAATACTCACCGTTCGGTTTGATACCAATTTTTTATACTACTTTGATGTAATATTTTGTTTGGCGTGTTAGTTACAGATACTTATTATGACGTAGAAGTGATGTAATAAATTTCATTTGTAACTATTTTTTACTGTTTTATTGTCCTTGTTACGGAAACAGCGTACAATCATACGAAAGAAACTGACATATTTTGGAATAGGAACATATTTTTTTTAGTACTGCTAGAAATAAAAAGACCTTTAACACAAAAAGTCAGTAGTAATTACAATATTTCTAGTACTAAAGCGACCTATAATTTTCAGTTTTTTTCTAAAGTTATTTAATATAGAAAAATAAGGTCTTTTTTTTGGGTTTGTTCGTATATATAAAGCGATAAAACCGAATAAAATTATACAAATGAAATTCGTAACTTTCATTTTTATATTAAAAAGTTATTGTAGAATGAATAAAAATGTTCAATCCGCCGAACACATTTTCCTCTATTCCCAAAAATCCTAAATTTCGACTTGGGTCACTTTCATTCTCAGCGTGCGATAAATACAATATAGTGTATTAAGAACGAAAATAACAAGCAAAGAGAAAGATAAGAGCAAGCGAAGCGTGCTCGATTTTTTTACGTCCCTTCGCGAATAGGTAAGTATGCAGATACGTTTATTAGATACAAGAGAGAGCGAAGAGAGCATCATAACTTTTGCACTTTATTTTGTTTTCTTATCATTAGAACTTTATAGTTAGTTTTTTAATAGAATTAAGGCCAATTTCAAGTTTCCACTTATAACATATTTCATATTGCATTTGGTTTTGTTCAATCGCAAAGTATTGCGCCCCTAGAATGCATGCCCCCTTAGAATGCAATAAATGAAAATGTCAGCTATATTTGTCTGACCGACAACGAACTGTAGATGGCAAATTGTGATATGTCATCAATTGATTTGATTTGATTATTTGAATACATGAACATTAAATCCTATTATTAAATCATCATAAAGATCTTTTTCTTTTGGTCGACGATCCTCAATTTTATTATTTTATTCACCGAAACCTCCCTTCATTCCATCAGTAACAATCACTATTTTGGTTAGTTTAATAGTCATTAGGTTCGTAGATTTACTTTTTCCCTTTTTTTTTTGGTTGGGCTTAGCCACTTTATGACAGATCGTAATTAACTTGTGACCCATATTGACCTATGACACTCTGAAAGTTGCAAGGTCAGAATAAAACTGACGATTACGGGCAAACCTTGAACAGTTTCCTTGTCACAACTTGTATTTTTCATTACTTCGAAGACTTCAAATTGTACACCGCAAAATTCGTTGAATAGACTCGACACGTTATCTGTGAAATAGTTGTGCCAGTTAGTACAATATCTTTGTTATTTAGAACGACTTAGCGGCATCAGTTGTCATGGTATAGGCATATGATGCAAAGGAACGAGGAACAAGTCGTGATAAAAAGTTTTGAATATGAATGTGGATTTATGAGTAGGAGAAGATCAAAGAAATAATTATTGGAATGTGTTAGAGATTATACGACACGAAAGGGGTGACTTTGGAGACGACGGCTACTATAGATGTATGATAAATGCTTGCTGTGTCGACCACAAAATAAATTGGAGTAAGGAGACAATACGAGATATTTTACATACGGTCAATCGTCGTCAGCTCCATGCTGGGTTCCAGGCTTTGGCTGATATTGTTCGTAACAACCGTGAGACCCATATCTATCTATGACAGACTGAAAGAATTTGTACGAGAACCAGAATGAAACTGCAAACTGGACCGCATCATAAAATACGAGCCTCGCCATTACATTCACTCAAAATTATTGGGTCATATTATTTTGCATTTATTTTGATATCATGTTTATTTTGCTGTACTGCTTATTTCATTGAGTCAGCACCAGCTATATTAGCACAGGTTACCACAACATTTGAGAAATCACTTCAGAAATGAGTGGTGCTGTCAATGTCAATGCCACGAAGTCACTGCCAGCTGTTGACCACTGACAAGTGTCTTTTGCCCAACATAATCTTTTTAGAGATATTACTTATTCCACAGAATAATCTAGCGAGAGTTGTCACTGGTTGTCAGTAAAGTGGCGTCTTCCTACGATACCCATATAGGTAAACACACGTTTTTTTTCTCCTGAAAGACTACGGTTTATTCGCCGTGTGTAAGTACGGCCGTCAGTGTCATATGGATCACTATGTTGACGATACAGCGGCTCCACGCGCCGTCACCGTGTACCATAGAAGCATGTCATAATGTCATATTCAAGCTCACACGATTATTTTGCTACCGGGCCTAATAGTACGGCAGCTGCGGGTTGTTAGGTACTGCGGGTATTTTGAACAAGTCATTTCACATCGGCTGAAAATCATAACCCCAAATTTTCGTAACACTTTTCACCACATTCCAAAGGATCATGAAGGAAGGTTCTACTCCGTTGCTTCAGCAGTTTTCCAATTTTTGGTACATTCAGCTGCCAGTGTTTTTTTTGTTGTTGCAGTGGAAAGTCAATTAACTGAATCAAGGCAAATCCTTTTAAGACAGTTTTAAATAAAGATAGAACTCGAATTTAAGTTTGTAATCTCATTTTATAATTAGCATGCGTGTCCGTAAACGAGTGTACGAGAATTTTTACGTGAATACGTCTTTAAATTTGTTGTCATAGTAGCATGCCATTAGAAAAAATGGATGATAACAAAATCGGGGGATACAGTTGGGTGCAGCAGCTGCATATCTATCATCCACAGGCCAAATATAATTACACCTCTCGATTGCTAAACAATCAAAGAATTTGTGACGTGGAGCCAGGATTGTGACGGCACGACCTCTACCCACCTCAGAAAATATTACTCGTTTCGTTCACGCATTCACGTAAAACATACGGCCGTGATTATATTTTGCATAACAGATTATACAAATGTAATGAAACACTTAATTAATAAAAGTCCGGGCTAGAATCTCTATGACTCCTAAATCGAGAAAGTTTTTAGTATTTAAGCACCAAATTTCCACATCACTTAAAACCTTAAATATTTTCTATTGTTTGCCACACTAGTTTAGCACCGAGTACGTACCCCTTCCGCCACGTTATTTAAAGGTACGGCTTCCCAGAAGAGCGTTTCCGACATATTTATAACGGACGTCATTTAAATTTGACATTTTCAAAGTATTAAAGTGTCAAAAAATGCTCTGCATTTGTACATTACGGACGCATGTGGCGGCCGCCGCTCTTCTAGGATACCGTAGCATAAGGGCGAGCGTAAACTATAGTCACGACAGTTTTAAGAAAGACTTGTCTCACATAGACAAGTCTGGTTTAAAATTTAAAAGAAACGGTCGTGTCTACCACGCGGCGCACACCACGTAAAACGAAACTGTTTTGTCTACGACGCACCGCACACCATTGTCTGCGTCAATTATTTTTCAGAATCAAAATGGACTTCACCGATGCTGCTGCATTTAAAGGCTGACAAGAGCTAAAGCGCGGTCACTGTAGTACTGCATAAAAAAACGAGAAGCGTGATGATACAACGCCGGTAACATATTGCAAAAAGTGAAGCAATTATCTACATATTTACAAAAAATCTAGTGATTGGAATAAAAAAATTAAACACTGTTACGTTAGTATGTTGCTTGTCGAATAATCTGCCAAAAAATCAGAATGATCGCATGTATGTATTAGTACGGTTTATAATCGTTAAAAGAAAATTTTACAGGAATCTTCGTATTTTTTTCTTTTTTTATTAAATTACTTGTATTTTGTTTTCACACATTTTTTTTTGGGGAATGGAATCTCGCAGGTCAACCTATGTGGTTGTCGCTTGCTTAAGCGGACTTGCCTGTGGTTGCCCTAATAAATTAAGGCCTCCAGCCAGGACTTAAACTTAAATACCAACTGAAACTAAGCGACAACGCTATAGGCACCCCCTGTGGGGTACGAACTTCGGCTTAGGGCGTCGCTGGAAGAGGGCAGCAAGGTACTAGCTGGATCAGGATTTAAGTGATTTTGGGCCGAATTTAAAGCTACAGGCTCAGCAGCGAGGGCTGGCTCGAGCAAGGGTCGGGAGGAGCGTGGACTTGGGCGTCGCGGTGGGCCTCGGCGGCGAGGACGGTAGGACGGCGATCGGGTTTTGCGCTTGTGTAAACAGCCACTATTAAGTTTAATGAAGAAGTTTATTAGCAAATGTTTTAACAATTATCAAAAATTATCTCTGCTAGCGACGGATGTGGTGAGGTGTGTACGAGTGTATTTACTGCGATCAAAAATAATCACCGCGTTGTCGCTGCGTAGATTTGCAACCGAAAGTTCAGTTATCCTGCCTACAATAACTTTTAATAATTCAATAGTTCTGGTTTAAGTTTCACCTGATTATATAGTACATGAGCTCAGCTTTGGAGTGATGTAGGTATAACCTTGCTGAATTAAACATATGCATATATCCGACGACATAACGGTAATTTTCTCACTAACCGTTCTAACGTCCGTTTCTAAGTAATTTACGTCTAGTGGCAGGCTAACAAGTTTTTATTAAACCACGTTTTGTCTAGTACCCCACCCAGACCTAGACAAAAAAGAACACTTTAGAAGGAAGGCATTTAGTCAATTTTGTCTTGAACACATTACCCTTTAATAATTTTCATTAGTTTGGTAAGTTATTGTTAACTACAATACACATATTGAAAATCCCACAAATCCATTATCGCCATTGTGCCTTATTTTGTCTTTTTTTAATGTTTTGATGTATTCGAAGACTTCATCGCTACATTACGCTTCAAGGCTAGGATAAGAAAGACACAGATGTATCGTGACCTATTTTCAAGACATGAAAAAGAAGTACGTTGGTCAACTATGTCAAGACTCATTTCATCAGCTTCTATGCAAAACGATGACAGACTTCGAGCGTCGTACAATATCTCACCGTTGATTGCTAAAACTGGCAAACCATTGGATAAGATTTAATTTTCAGTTGCAGATATTATCTGAAAAATTCCTTTATTGTTCTTCCTTTGTTCTATGCAAAGACGAATTGAAAAGATTGTGCAATCATCTGCAAACTTGTCAATTTTCAATTCATCTGGATGAGTCCACTTTACCAACAAATGAAGCATTGATAATGTCATAAGTAAGGTTCATCAGATCAAGTTTGAATCTGTTAATGAATCTGTTTCCAAAGTAGCAAACAATAGTTTGTTACTTTGGAACCAGACACAAATGGAGAAACCATCTATACTTCTATGCTAATATTATAAAGAGGAAAGATTTGATTGTTTGTTTGTTTAATAGACTCAAAACTACTGGACCGATTCGAAAAATTGTTTTACCATTTGAAGCCGAAATTATGTCTGATGAACATAGGCAACTTTTTGTTTTCCGAAATCCACGCAGACGACGTCGCGGGCGAAGTGCTAGTATTTAATACACTGTAAAAGTTTTGTGACGAAAAAGTAATATCAGTCAGACGAAAAAGTAGTATCAGTAATAGCGCGCCTAAAACATAAAGTTCTTGCTGCTGTATTGCGTAATTCATTGTAGATATATGAGGAACAGGGTGTAAAGTTCACTCATACTCTTGGAAAAGGGAGGATCCTCCGACCAGATGGATGTCGTCGTATCTGATGGGCAACTGCCCGATGATAGTTGTCGGGAAGTTGTATATATGCTAGCTGCGCGGTAAACTCTGATTGCGCGATGCAGGATTTGTGTGACGTCGGTGCGATGCGTTGTTCGCATGTGGCGGTGTAGATGCCGCCACATCATCGCCAGCATTTGGTTGTACAAAAAATGAGTGAACGCCGCATACATCAATGCAATATGTTATCAGAGCAGTTAATAACATCAGAAGTAACGGATTGTTCAATGAAAGAATATTTAGTCAGCTTTGCATTGCCAATGATGAAGATTTAAACCGATCGTTGCCTTACACAGAGTTGGGCTGGGTGTCAAAAGGTACTTGTTTGACTCGATTTTACAATCTGTTTAGGTCTGTGATTGAGTTCCTAGGAAACAAAGACACCTATTTGCGCGACAATCTCATCTCATCAAAGAACGAAAATGCGTACTTGACAGACCTGTTTAGATTATTTAATGATGTCAATGTCAAATTTCAAGGCGACGACTAAAACTTAATTAAGGCCAAAAATAGCATTGCTGTTTTAGCACCCACACTGCTATAATAATAAAGAAATATAGGCAGATGGGAATTCAATATGTTACCAAAACCCAAGTTACTGTCAACACTTGGGAAACCTCCTCAGTGATTAATTTCTAGGAACGATTCCAGGATTTGACATGGACATGGACTGCGTTGTGAATCCTTTTTCAAATGTCAACAGAGCAGGATCATTGCAGTAAGAAAAATAACTAATAGCTCTGAACTGAAATTAAATTTAAGAATGACTACCAATAATGTTGGCTGTAGAAGCCGATTTTGTAACTGTACCAAGGATTACGATCGGTAAGTCAACGATATATGATAGTGTTCCCATCGTCCTATTTAGCTGAACGTGGATTTAGTGCTGGAGCATGTTGTAAAAAAATACACAAAGTGCCGGTGGGCAAAATACGCAGTGTCGGTGGGCAAAATACGCAGTGTCGGTGAGCAAAATACACAAAGTACCCCTGAGCAAAATACGCAAAGTGCCGTTTGGCAAAATACGCGGTGGGCAAATACTCAAAGTGCCGGTGGGCAAAATACGCAAAGTTTCAGTGGGCAAAATACGCAAAGTTCCGTTGGGCATAATACGCAAAGTGCCGGTGGGCAAAATACGCAAAATGCCGGTGGGCAAAATACGCAAAGTGCCGGTGGGCAAAATAAGGTTGAGAACCTATGGCTTGGCCTTTTCCTATAACTATGTCGGGGCAGCTTCCAGTCTACCTAATGCAGCTGAAATCAGTCTGTTACATGGAGCGGCTGCCTTCCTGAAGTCCACATCCCAGGGGTACTGGGTAACACGATACCCCTTGGTAAATATGTCTTATGTCCCATGTAACACAGACCTAACTACGGTGACACTACCTTCACTTACGTCTCTGTCCGTCACATAACGTGAATCGAGCGTGAAGTGTCACCTAGCCGTCGATAAATTACGGGAAACGGCTGTCTGTGGCAACCGCGTCAATGGACTAACAATCTTTAATTACTGTCTGTTGCAATACGACACTTACACGACGATTGTACAACGCTTGTGTATTGTATGGTTGTGTGAAATTTGAGTAACGGGCTACTTTGTTTTAGTAGCAGATATGTTAATATGATGTTATATCGAGGGTTATTGGTTGAAATTTATTTCGTATCTTAGGCAGTTTCTAGATTTTACAGCTTTGTATTAAAATCTTTTCATCATTGAGAAACGTTATCAGATAAATTAATACCCGACATTTGACTTTCCAAATTACCTCTTAGGTAAAGCTAGATATTAAATAGACAGGTTTCGGAAAATCTTTTAGTATATTCAAAATCTAATTTGGACACAACTCAACAAATAAGAATTTAATGATGTAAGAAATAGAGTCACAAAGTTTTACTATCTTTATATCGTGTTTCATCAGAATTAACTCAGTGCAATTTCATCTTAACTCACAAACAGACATAAAACTCTTTACAAATAAAACTTGAAATGAAATGGTGGGGGAAAAAACTTAATAAAGCGCCTGATTTCTTAACACAGTGTTTGTTTTGTCCAAGTTTGGGGAAACAACTTTGTCGCCGTCTACGTAGTGTTGCTATATTTACTGTGGGGAGGGTTTCTTTTCTTTTATTAACGTTGGTGTTCACACAGTTGGTGGAAATGGGTCTCTAGAGACTCTTAATAGGTGGCTGTATTAAGTCTTAATTGCAGTCTAGTTGTACATATTATTGGCTCTATTTGTAGCAAATTCTAACTTAAATTAAAACTTGAAATAGCATTTTACAAAATGTATTGTATTCCTAGAAACGTGCGTATAGTATTGTCTTACTCTATGCTTTTGGGACTTACCTGCGTTACAGATCTCAACGCTTACCCCTGCAATTAGATTGGATCAAAATTCTGCCTCCCAAAACAATACCCGAAGTAACACGACCGTCACCGAAATTAAACGAATTCATCTATCGACATTACCAGCGTTTAGCGGGCTGCACAAAGAGTGAGAAGAGAATTTTCCCGATCCCGCCCGAATCGCAAGCTCGTAAGACTACAAACGGGGCGGTTAATCGCCATCTCCTTAGACAAAATGGATCAGAAGTTCCACTGCTCAAATTATTTACCGTGTAATCAAGGCCAATGAAAAACATTAACTTTGTTCTCGAGAGAACCCATGAAATGAATCGAATTTAGGCCTAAATCACTGCAGTTACTGGTCTTGAACCCTCACCAGCATGAAATAAGTATTTAGGTATGTAGATGCTGGTAAGTTCGACCTGCTGAACAACTTGCCTGTCGTCGCAAACTCAATGCAAGTCGTAAACATGACGCGCATTTTGTTGCGTTACCGTAAGCTTGCAGTTATGTATTATTACTATTTTCTTTACTTAATTTGTCAACATTGGTTAACTGGTTAGTACAAAAAACTAAAACAAACTTATCAGCTAAGGGTTAGTATTTATTAGTAACCGTACAGTGTCTTAATATTGGTGCATCGTGCTGTTCAGCTAGGAGCTGCTAGTATTGTATGGAGTAGGATTTCTGTTTTATCTCTCGCATCCTTCACGATTGTAAAGCTTCCTACAATTTACCGATGCACACCAGCCCTAGTAGACGAAGTTTGTGTAATTTATCAAATTCACTGCACCGACCACCGCACACCGCGCCGCGAAGTGGCTGCGATAAACACAGCGATTTTACACTATTTAAAACTGAAAGTAGATAAATTATTGTTATAGTTTCAGTCTGGTTATCGGTTTTGTGTGGAAGAATTCTTAAATTAGGGGCAAAAGTTTTGAAGTCTTTCGATTTTATAGAATAGAATAGAATAGAATAGGTCTTTATTTGCTTAGAATGTAGGTACATACAAATAAGTTGATACATTAATAAAAGGATCCTTGTATAACATGAAATATAGGTTAATAAAAGATTACAAAAAACTGTCATCTAAGAAATCGTGCAAGCAATAGTAACATTTATCTACAAGTAGTTCTGCCCTTTTTTTTTTAATTTTTGCAATGGTCAGCTTTTAATTTTGTCAGATATTTTATTAAAAATTACCGGAGCCATACAAATCACATTTCTTTTCAATAAGCTAGTTTTAAATACGCCCGTGCTTAGTAGATTCCGGGATTGTGATCTCATAGGTGTACTTCGTTTTCTATATTCTATTAAAGTTGCAAAAAGAGATCGATTTGTTATTACAAATATTGCCAATTCAAGGATTTAAAGGCATGGGAAGGTTAATAATTTATGAGACTTAAATATAGGTACGCAACTGTCTGTTACTTTAAGATTAATTATAGCTCTCAGGCAGCGCTTTTGAGCTTTGAAAATGCTTTCTCGTTCACTGCAGTGACCCCAAAATATAATACCAAATCTTAAGATGGATACTACTAGACCATGGTAAGCCACTAATAGTGTCGGTAAATTTACTTTTTTGACAGGTTAAACGTTTACATATATCTTCTGCTTGCGGCTTCCAAGTTAACTGGCTGTCAATTATAATTCCTAAGAATTTTGTATTGTTTACTTTATCTATAGATTGACCATTGTAATTTATATCCATATCTCCCGTAGATATTCGTTGGTAAAAGTTCATGAATTTCGTTTTTTGGAGATTAATAACTAAATTATTATTGTCAAGCCACTTTATTAAACCACTAATTGTGTTGTTGATGTCATTGACATATGTTTCTTAATTTATACATGAAACAATCGATTTGCTGTCATCTGCAAATAATACCATTGGATAAAGTATATGACGACGTAGACGTTACGTCCGCCGCGGCGCTTCATAAAGGCTCCCACAAGCAGACGCGACGCGACAGCAAGACACAAGGGCACCGCTAGTCGCGCGACACGCGGTGCCTTTATGTGACGCTGTCGCGTCGCGTCTGTTTATGGGAGCCTTTAATCTTGCAGAATATGTGGCTTTCATAGGAGGTCAATAAATTGTTATGAATGTGCAAAATGAGTCATTACTATCGCGGACAGTCCACGATAGTAATATTGATCTTGACATCATTGACGTGCAAACACTGTGTTCACACACATGCGGTTAGGTAAAATGGACCTGCTCTGACTGACAGTACTACGTTTTAGATTACAGAGCAGCAATCCCCTTTTCTTTTCGAAACAAACGCATTCTATTCTCAGTCTGAATCCGTCAAAAATACCTCTAATTTACTTTCATGACATTGATTGGCTTTTGACATTGACTGTCGCTGAGATTAGTGTTTGCGTCTAGATTTTGAACGTTTATACGTGAATTGGCCCCCTTCAAAGCATAATCAGCCTTGAACATCCCCACTGCTGAGACACAGACCTCCTCTCTGTAGGAGGGAGTGGGCTGTTAACCATCACGTGGGCCCAGTGCGGGTTGATAGATGTCACATATCTTCGATTTTTTGTTTTTTTTTACGATGTTTTCTGCCTCGTTGGTCTAGTGGTCGCAAGAGCTACTGCTGAGCATGAGGTCCTGGGTTCGATTCCCAGGTCGGGCAAAGTGTTATTGGGTTTTTCTATCTAGAATTTCTCAGTGGCAGCCCGGAGTCTGGATTTGTGCCCCTATTAGCATAAGCATAGCATATGCTAAAATATAGCGCCCCCTATTACATGGGACTAAAGCATAACTGGCGGTTGGTTTTAAATAACACACGTCACACTACATCAACTCTAGTTACTTCACACCAAAATGGCGTGGCGAGTAGATTGCCGGCCGTCGGGCAATAAAGTCGCGAGGTTATCGTGGCCGTCCTAGCCGATAATGCGGCGGATTACCGGGGCTATGGGCAGCGGGGCTATTTTCCCTCCGGATTCCAAGGGTTTAGTAAGGTTTAAGTAAGTGGAGGTGTAAGAGCTTAAGTCACGTACGTTGTGCGAGGTAGGAAGGGTTTTTGTTTTATGTTCTGGAGTAAAGAGAGAAGAGAATTAACTAAGGTGAAGTATGGTTAGGTAATTATTTCAAAAGTCTGTCTCCGTTCTGACTGTCTATTTATTTGGAAGAGAATAGAAGATGAGAAACGAAATAAAGCATCGTAATTAAATATCTTCGTCTTAAAAATAAATCTTCAAACCGCATCCGAATAAAATAATTACACATTAAATGATGAATGTACCCAAGATGTGTAAATTAATTAGTGAGAGAACAGTAACTCTGGCAAAAAAAAATATTATCATTTGAGATTTTAATAACAGGATTCAATTTGAAAGAGCATTCACATCATTGTATAGTGTAATGTATCTCCAAAATGTGCAAATTTTATCGCCACTATTGCACAAATTAATCGACCGCACATAAAGCTCGGCTCACTCATTAAAAGAGAAATTAAAAATATAAATCATGTACATTGCGTACTTTGCACCCGTGAAATTATTATCTGCCGGTATAATACATCATTGTTACCGCGGTAACAGTCTTAATTCCGAGATTTAAATTAATGTTGCGCGAAACTTAGGAACTTCGGTAGTAAAAACATGGTCTCCTAACAACTCATCTTTGTCTGTAGTAAACTTCTGCGGGATAACGATCTTTTCTAATTGAACGAGTTAATATGCTCTCTGCATTTTGCTAGGCACACGGAATATAGTATAAGACGTAAAACCATGGTCAAATCTTAGCAGGCAGACCGTATATAACCCTCTGCCTTTCTCAGGGCGAAGGGATTGAGTGAGACTCGGATTATTAACAGGACAGGATTTGCATTTCAGGAAACTACAAGTTATGTAAATGCTACGCAACGTTGCGGTTTAAAAGAAGATGTACTGACAAAAATTTTAAAGAGTATGCTGAATGGTTTGGCCACGTTGAAAGGATAAATGAAAGGAGACTAACAAGCATTTATAAGGCGTTTCCACTCACAAGCAGTTGATAGTGGAAACACTGTGAGAGTACGTCCTAGGAGGACGCATAATATTATTTAGGGAACTTATTGGTGTTGTTATTCAGAAAGGTTTGGTGCGTACCACTCGCAACCGGCGTGCGTGTATAACCTTAACCAGATGTGTGAAAAAGAGCGGACAGGACAGCCTATCCCACGGGATAAAGGTGAGCGTTTATGTATGTACAAGCTATGTGTGTCACCTGTCTACTTGTACCTCAGGTACCACTTCCTGCCTGATCACATGCAGCTTTGATGACAATTAGTTTTTTACAGGAAGCTATGTGCCCACACAAACTGTAAGTTTAACAATTATATTCGTAAGATACAGACATATTTATAATTGTTAACTGTAACTTTTGTTTCAGCATTGTCCCCAGTTTGGGAACCAAATTGTAAAAACTTGAATAAACCTTAAAATCATAGACATTGACAAAATGGAAACCATCTCTTCTTGATAATCAGTTTAAACGAGAATTTCCAACGAAAATCCTTGGAATCTCACTTAAAAGCTCTGAACTCACAAAGTACTGTTTAAATTTTGAAGTAAGATACCATCCTGCCGATACAAATGTTTACAATTTTGAGCACAATTCAATGCTGATTTATTTGGCAGACGTCGGGGATTATAATATCGTTAAAGATGTTTCTGCGCAGATAGGCTCAAAGCTTTTATATGATTGCGTTGGTAACGTTGGGGCAGAAAGATGCGGAATAAACAGGCTAGTTACTGGCTTCAACATGTTTCAACCATAAATACATTGAAGAGAGCGTAAGGCCTACTACCAAATATGGTTTCGTCGAAAGAAAAGATTGTTTTTGCTTTATTTTATGAAATTTAATTCAAAGTCAAATACACAGCGTCGGTGTCCCCACTGACGCGCAAGCTGTTATCTTGAAGTCAGCACATGGTTCTAAAACCCCCATGGTTCTAATTTTCGTCGGTTATAGAGAAAACAGCTTTATCATCCAAAAGTGCACATGGTCAAAATGTACGAAAAAGCATTTTGCGACGTAAAATTAAACGCAGTTGGTTCTAGAATTATGTACTGAATTCATGGCGATAGTTTGCGCGTCGTTGTCTCTTACACAAATAAGTTCTAAAAGTGCCAATATTCACAATAAAATTGAGTGTACACGGGGAAATGGGAGGACGGTGCTGTACCAAAAATGAAAATTCTACGTCGATTGTCGTTTGTGATCCAGAATTACTTGCTTCCAAGTGTTAGATTATGAAAACAGTGTGTTGGAAATGGATATAAAATAAATGATTAAACTGGTAAGCTATCGAAGAAGACGATGAAAGAACGTTATTTGGAATTTTAGGTCATGTTAGCTGTCATCACAATTTTCATAAACGTTTAGTGTGCCCGTACCAATGAAAATAAATTCGTATGTTTCCACAGACATATGTATAAGAGTGGGCGGTCCATTTGCACTGATAACTTCTCTCCGATACCGTTTTTTTGAATAATCTAAGTTTAAGTATTTCTTCAGGCGGAAGTAAAACTGGATGTGTTTTGCTCTGTAAGAATTTATTAATGGTTTGGATTTAGGCATGTTGCATAACGGACATGAGGACCTAGGTTCCAAGTTTTGCTGTGATTTAATAACGAATTGTATTATAGTAAATACTAGACATAAACTATCTTTGTGCCTAATTTCATCTAAATTCGGTCAGCAGTTATTGTGTGAAATAATAATAAACCATCCATCATTCGCGTTTATAATATTATATTATGAATATGTTAGGAAGTAGGATCGTATCTTGTTGATAGTTATATGTAGTATCTCTCACGTCGGCATTTTGTTCACTTTACCTGGTAGAAACGGGTCCATGGCTTAGGCCCCCAATGGCCGAATTATTTATTAATACGCCAATAAATTAACTTACACAATGGAAAGAGATGATTTTGCTTGTATAAGTACTACCTATTTTTAAGGCTTAAGTTTTTATTTTTGTTTTTTATATTTGTTTAAGTTTTTTCAGTAGATTATTTGTATGCTTCCAAAATTTCAAATTTCACGTTTAAAAATTTGTTACTCTACGAGTACGTATGCTTTTTAAGCCTGATTATTTTGTTATGAAGATGGCGAGAAGTATCGTTGGCGTGGACATCGCACTGGCACGATATGAAGACGTTTCGACCGTTTGGATCCGACAGTTGACCTTCCTTCAGATTTATCCCCAAAAGTTCTGTATCTTTTATTGGAGTTTAGAATATATTGCGTTTGTACTTTTTGGGTTCTCTGAGTTATATCTAAGACTTCGAAGGATACGAAGGATCAAACTATTTGGTCTGATTGAGGTGGTATGGCAGTCAGACTACAGACTATACCTTTTTTTTGTGGGAAATCATCATAAGAGTTCTTCCGCTCTGGGTATCTCTTTCGAAAATCCCGCGACCCTGAAGCATCTCTCCCTCACGCGGTCCGCCTCCACCTTCGCGAGCGTTACTGCTTCTCAGAAGGAGGTGACGGTTTCCCATTCCCTCTCGC
The DNA here is from genome assembly GCA_963555695.1 of Dasypolia templi. Lineage (NCBI taxonomy): Eukaryota > Metazoa > Arthropoda > Insecta > Lepidoptera > Noctuidae > Dasypolia > Dasypolia templi. Next base: position 1,379,009 of record OY743150.1, read on the forward strand.
TCCGTACCATGGCCTGGACCAGGACCGGATGCGAGAGATCGCCGCCGCCGATCGCTGCCGATTGCCTCCGCGAGGACACGGGGGCGCTGGGCAAGTCAGACTATGCTTGAGAAGGGGAATTGCCTTGTAAAAATAGAACGATTTCATTCTAAACCTAAAGATACAAATTCACAATATATAGATGCCATCAAACTGAATGGCGCTATGATAGGAAAACCTGAAGAAATAGCGGAAGCTTTTAATAATCACTTCATTGATACTACAAATATAAAAACAAGGTCACAAAGAACACTAGCAATGGAAGTAACATTTTATATCTCGAACCTTGCACGCCCAATGAAATCAAAACAATAATTGCATCTCTAAATAATACCAATGCAGTGGGATATGATGATATTTCTACCCACATAATAAAATCATGTGCCGATATATTGTCTCCTATTATCGCTCATCTTGTGAATTTAAGTTTCTGTGAAGAAAAGTACCCGAATAAATTAAAGTTCTCAGTTGTAAAACCATTATATAAAAATAAAAATAAACACGAGTTAAACAATTATCGTCCAGTGACCTTAATACCTATATTTTCAAAAATATTTGAAAAAGCAATATATAATCGAATTGTATCATTTATATCTAAGTACAATATAATAAGTACGGAACAAAATGGTTTAAAAAGAGGAAAGTCAACAGCACTAGCTTGTTATCAACTAATAAAATCGATTACCGAGAATATAGATAAGAAAATACCGGTCACAGCAATATTTTTCGACATGAGCAAAGCATTTGACTTTGTTAAACATGATATACTGTTGGAAAAATGTGAGAGATACGGGATAAGAGGAAAAGCGTTAAATTGGATAAAAGATTACCTAACTAATCGACAACAACGGGTTGAAATCTTAGGCGTTAATAAAGACAGAGAAGTGATAAAGCATAAATCTCGATACAGGACCAATACATATGGCGTGCCTCAAGGTAGTATTTTGGGGCCTTTGCTTTTTCTTCTATACATAAATGATTTGCCAACAGTGACGGATAATAAGTGCGTGTTGTTTGCAGACGACATCTCATTGATAATAAATAAAGATAATAAAAATGAACAATTTGAGGATAAAATAAATGCTGCCGTGGAAGCTATAATAGAATGGCTTGAACAAAATAATTTATGCGTGAATTTGTCTAAAACAAAATATATTAATTTCTCTAATTACAAAATGACAAGTGAATCAATGAAAATTATTGGAGGTGATAATGACATTGAAGAAGTTGACCATACAAAATTTTTAGGCATAGTAATTGATAAAAATTGTAATTGGAAAAAACATATTGAAAATGTATGTAATCGGCTAAACAGCTTTGCATTTGCACTAAGAAATCTCAGAAAAACTATTGGACGTAATGCCGCTCTATTGTGGCTTATCATGGATATGTCGCATCCGTGCTAAGATACGGCTTGATCATATGGGGTAATTCCACTGACAGCAATAAGGCATTTATTGTGCAAAAAAAGTGTTTACGAGCTGTGTTTGGTGTAGACCCCTTAGAATCTTGCAGACCTATTTTTAAAAATAATAAATTGTTAACATTAGCATGCTTATATATAATGGAAACTGGAGTATTTGTAAAAAAACATCCTCACCTATTCAGTAAAGCCGATAGCGTCAATGTTTATAAGGTAGGAAAAATCTCAAGGGATCCAACAAAATTGGCAATGCCAAGATGTAGAACAGCGTTCTGCCATAAAAACACTAGTCGAATGGCAATAAAGATATTTAATAATATACCGAAGGTTATTAGAGAACTGCGAACCAGCTTATTTCAAAAACATCTCAGAGCAGGGCTTATTGAAAATTGTTTTTTTAAGGAATTTATGAGTTATAAGACAAACGGAAAAGTTGCATGACATGAAAATTAAATTTGATAATTTTATTTAAGACATTTGTAATTTTATTTCCTTTGTTGACATTTGAAAGTTGACTTATATACAATTTGTAATTTATGATATTTGTAATTTGATATGTAGACAAATCTTAATTTAGTACTTTTTTTTGACATGGGAATCTAATTATTTTGTTTAAATTGATTAAATTAGAACTATTACTATTGTCACAAAAATTGCATGCCGAATTTAGTAGGCGGAATATGAAGAACTATTATGTATGTGTTATAAAATCTGTAAGATACCATATTTCAGGCAAATAAATGAATCTATCTATCTATCTATCTAGTCTCAGTCTCAATCTGTTAAAAATGCAATCAATTTATATACAGTTTTGACAAGTTTTTGATATTGTCCCTGAGAAGAGATTGCGATTTGAATTTAATAGTTTATAAGTACGAAATTGGCCTTCAGTTTTAAATAACTATCACATGGACAAAATTGTCTATAATACAATTTTGGTACTTTTTTGCATTTCCCAATGAAACTGAAAATTCCTCTGAAGCTAAAACACGAGACTCGGTAAGACTTTCGGGTAGCATTGCAGCCCTGACAACACTGCTCCCAGAACCTGCTTGTTTGCTCAGAATCGATATGCTTGCAGCACATTCCTTGCAGCTTTTTACTAATTAAGTTACGAACGCGGCTATGATTGTTAAAATTACTTGCAAATAGTTGTAATCTTTTGAGTCCCAAAACAAAGCATTGAATTCTGCAAACAATAGATAATACTTTCGACATCGACGTAAACCATTTGAGATACATTTTGAAATGTAAAATGGCGTCAGATTTGACGTTTGACAACTAATTGTTAAGTTATATTAAAGTCTTAATGACTTAACCCTCGGCCCAGAATAAATACTTGAACGGACCCTTTTAAGTTTTTATTCTGGGCCGAGGGTTGACAGGGCTGCTTGGAACTGTGACTCAAATCTGACCAAAAAATAAAGACAATTTTGGGGTGCTTTGAATGTACCGTTTTTGCTGAAAAGGGTATCAACACATCATTTAATATTAAATTGACTTTTAGCCTAAATAAGGGCGAGAATGTAATCTTTTACGTAAATTAATGCTTTAATTTCTCAGGCATACCAAAGCAAAAGGAATTAGATTAATCCCTCCCGAATATTTTCAAATTAAAGTTACGTACTTGCTCCGAAGTAAGTATGGCTAAAGTATGGCTAGAAGCCGTAAAACAACCCGGGTTTAACCGTACTAAGTAATTCACTACATCCTCAAGTAATCCCAATAATTGATCAAGACGATATAGTTCCGGAATCTAAGTAACTACACGTAATACATATATTTGGAGAAATATATCGCTGGCCTCTCACAAGTTTGGCGTTTTTATGACCCGCACTTCCAAACGGAGGCCGAGTATTGAATTATTAATTCTTATGTGACTCATGTTTTTGTGGTCCATCAATCTACCACCACTATATTATTATTACTGTTAAATAACAGTACAAGAAGTTTATATTTATTTATTATTACGGAAATTGTGCTCATCGAAGTTTTAGGCTTTCTGGTTTACTAATATTTTAAGGTTATCGGTCCAGCTGACTGAAGACTCTTAAGTCGTGCGCTATGGTTGAAATTCAACCCACACTGAGTTCTTGTATGGAAAACGAATAACAGGAAATGATTGTGCATAAAATAAGATGGACCTTTATGACCATTACATTACATAAAGTAATGCGTAGATTGTTAAAGGAAGTATGTATTTATTGATCTAGTGACCACTCAATTTGTCTTGTTATTTATTTTTGGTCAGATTTGACCTTTGTATGTTAAGTTATGAAATAAAACAATAAAATCTGTTACCCTTATTTATTAACCCACTCATTATTTTTGTCATAAAATTGTTTTGTGTTTGAAGATTGTTGATTTCTGTCATAAAAAAATATTTTCTTAGGGATTCTATTTTATTTCGTGGGCATAAAATTATTTTGTGATCGTGAAGCGACAAGTCCTGGTGAGTCTCCGCCCAAGTATTTACGTAAATTTGTCATGGCGCATGGCGGCCGCATTTACCCTAAGCCTCTCAAATTATCGCTTCGACCCTTTCCCGGCCGCCTGGAATTCGGACACGCTTTTCATAATTATTTTTTATATTTCTTTTGGCTTGGGTACAAGACGTTTTGTTTTATTATTTTATGTTTTAATTTCCGTGTTTTTAGGATCAAAAGGAAAGGTTGAGTAGGTAAACGGTACTTATTTGCATGTGAAGTTATCTTATGAAAGGGAAAACCTTAATATTGGTCTTTCTTTTACTGGGTCCGTCGGTATGAGCTAAAAATCAAGACAAGACAGTAGTTAAGTAGTAAGATTGTTAAGGGGGTTGACTGACTAGATTGACCCAGAAGAAATTCATGCATGGTGGCTCTATTTTAAATTTAAGTTTCGCGGTTCGTACACGACCATTTGAGTTTGAACTCCTATTGGTTACACAATTGATATGAACCCAGTTTTCCCTTTCGCTTATTTACTTATTTTATCTGGAGGAGAACAGCCCATCTATTCTGTAAAAATGCCATGTCACCGTGAAAACTTTGGGGAAGTTATTTTACCTTATGCTAGGGTTCGCTAGGGATTGACTATTGACAACTCACTTCACCGCAGTGTTCACAGTGAGGTTATTACAAAATAGATCGGATGATCACAAAAAATCTCACTCGTCGCTTATTGAATTGTATAATTTTTTATTTTTAGGACATTAGTTTTACATTCTGTAGTTACTTACACTCACACACAAATTTTTACTTGTTAAACATTGTAGGGAAATCTACTTTTACAATATTTGTAAATACGTGAGCAACAAGCTTTATCTAACTACAACATATTGTAGAAAATTTTAAAAGAGAGTAACAGGTGGAGTGGCTTGCCCAATCTTCACAAATGAATCTGAACGAGATCAGCACATAAACTACGTTCAAGAGCTGTCAGTGTCATTATTTTCTATGGACTGACAGCTCTTGAACGCGTTTTAGGTGTGCTGAACGCGTTTAGTAACATTGGTGTAATAGGCACTAAACGAAACTACCTTTTGGAAGAGGCAACTAGAATCAATTCTGTTATTTTTGAAAATGTTTTCGTTCAAATGTGCCCTAAGTGCCTATTTGAAATAAATAATTGACTTTGAAACACTAAGTACCTAGGTACTAGTCCTTAATAGCATTGCTAAATATAAATTGATAGCTTGGGTAGTCATTAATATTAGTGTCTTAGATTTAAATTAACCATGGTAGTTTTGGACCACATTAGGTAAACGCGACCTCAGACCGGTTGTCACTATTACGTGTGATCAGATCATGAGTGAGTTAGATAACTAGTGGATCAACTCTCTCTGCGTGCGCGGGCGCAGGTGTACTCATTTCTTGTAGGGACAGCTGTGCCGGTGACTTAGATATTTAGATAGTAGTGTATATATGTATCGATAGCAGACAAGTGTAAAATGCTAAGGTAGAATTTGTATTAGCATCTAAGTTGCCCGTAATCAGACGGAGGGCAGGCAGGAACTGGCCATGTCCTTTAAGCAAATGAGTGAAGAACAAACTATCTTATAGATATAGAAAAAGCCTAATAGGCTTTCCATTCAACATGGCTCTTCTCCTGTTGACAGTGATACGGACATTTTTATTGAGTGCCCTATGATTCCTTCCCCCTATTTTAAATATGTAGGATTTTAGTTACATAATATTATTATCTAAATGGTAATATCGCATTGCATTATTTTTAAAACATTTTCATACCAGAGTACGATGGCACCATATTAATAGATTCAGAAAAGAAAACAGACTTTTTTTCAATTCATGAACATTTTCTTTGCTGAACAACGCTCTTAGGTCAATAGTTTATAATGTTAAACATCCACTTTATTGTGTTTAACATTATAAGCTTTGTGTTGCTTTGTAATCAACTCAGTAAACAGTCCTCGGAATAATAAGCACATACTATCTATCTCTTACACGTTAAGGCAGACCTTCTTCTCAAGCAGAAAAGGAACAAGTAATACCGCAGCTAGAACGAACTCAATATCTGCAAGCCCGTAGCTCACCACAAAGTTAAACATTGACAAATGACGACACAGTTCACTTGACAAATACCTACTGTTTCCTTTTCCTGCTAAATTAACATAGAAATTACAACCGCACAGTAAATCTTCCTCTACACAGAAGCAAACAAGTTAAGCAATTTTTAACCATATTCCTTTTCTACATAACGGACACAATGTCACCTTTTTAGATGACATTGCAGTAAAAGTGCTACCTTTTATTCCTCGACTGTGAAAGCGCAAATCTTAATTAATTTTGTTGTATTCGTCTCAAAACTCGTCGTAACAAATAAAGTCTCAATTTAAGACCAAATAGTTTGTTTGATGACATCGTCGCAGTGAAAGGGTATCGTCAACTTTAATCACAGGAATAAGGGACGGTATTTCCAAGGCTCATCCACAATATTCAAATACTATTTACCAAGTGATGTGTAATGAGGAAATAAGTACTTAACATAAATAAATAGTGTCCGTATGGATTGAGGAGCCATGTCCCATATTTAAACGCGGGTACTACCAATACTTACTAGTGAATTAGATGATTTTGTAGCCTGATCTTGGAATTTGTAGTAAAACCCATAAAAAACTTTTTATGAGTTATCCTCTGATAGTTTCTCCATCTGTTTTTATTTATTTGTGTTTTTAATTTGTGTTCATTATCTAAGTGCTGAAGAATGATTTATGTGAAAATAAATTATGTTTATGATCATAGTTTGGATAATTTGTGGTCCACAAAATTGATAAGGATTTTATCGATTTATATCTTTATAAATAGTTGATTTATCTTTTGAAATACCGAATGTGGAGGAGGTTGGAGTACGCCAATATTTAGCAGAAATTGTTACTAAATATCTATGCTATTGTTACCCGATTCGTTCAACTGCTTTAGCAGCTACGTACACATATTTCCTACAGACCGTCAGGATTGAGGAGCCACCTTAAACGTCGTAACTTTTTACACGTTTCAAGTTTACTACAAATTTCAGGATGGTGCCTTCTAAATCAGCCAATTTACTACTAAATATTAGTGGTTTCTGCGTTTAAATATCAGACTTGGCTCCTCAATCCATACGGACACAATAATTAGTGCTCAATTCTCCGTTTAGATGTGAGTTAGTTTATTTTGCTTTGCGTTTAGTTGCCGGGTTTTGTAAGAGGCAGGTATGTGTTTCATAATTCATAAAAGGTTTATGGAATTTATTATCCATAGTCAAAGTCCTGTGGGAACAGATTTTCATGTTGATCACTCAACCTAGTGCAGTGTAAAGACGTTAAGTAGGTTTTCGTGAGTCTATAAAAGTATAGATCTTATTCAGCTACTTCACGTGCTACATCCAGTTTCAGCATTATTTTACCGGTTGAATGTCGTAATTATATGGATCCAGGTTCGAAGGGTTCATTCTCTTCTCCTTTCATTCCTTGCTCTGAGACAGTAAATGAATCGAGCAGGACTCACATCTACATCAATCATGGCGCCCTTGACAACGACACTTAAGTAAAAAGCTATCCGCTCTAATTAATCACGATTGGACTACAATTCGCTGAGAAGAATATTTTTTACGAATTCGTAAAAGATAAGTACCTACTTACTTTACTATGGAAATCTAATGGAAATTGGTGTTTGTTTAGTCATGCAAGAACTAAATAATAAATTAAAATGAATAATACAATATCACTTTTCAAATAAATTATTACAATTCAGTGAACATTCGAATAATGCCTACTTACTAAAATCAAATTCCATCCATGAACCGTGATATCGAGGGTCAATAATTATTCGTTGGCTCATATCTGGGGAATGAGAAAACGCCGAAAATTCGAATAATGACTGAGTGGAAATAAGACGTTTCCCGAAACTTCTCGAAACTCGTATTATTGAAATTAATAAAAGTTGTTCTTTTAATTAATTTCTTTTTGGCCAAGTTTGGAGGAAATCGGGCGCTGTTCAGAATTAGTCAAACGGAATGCAATAAGGATTTATGAAAGTTTGTTCGAACTGTTCATGAAGACATTATGAGTGGGGAGGGGGATTTGAAATGAAAGGTAGGTTTTAGATTTTATATGATTATTCGGGCGTTACAATAGTTATGCATGGTAATTTCTAAACTTTTTGTATGTAAGTAGGTCTGGCCTATTTATTCTGTATTCATAGATAAGATTTAAATCAAAAGTCATTTATTCACACTAGACTGCAAATTATCACTTTTCAACGTTTCAACGTCAGCTAAATTACAAAAGACAGTCCCCCAAAATCTTTCAATAATGAGTAACTAACCCAGCATAATCTCATTATAGTAACAAATAGTTAGCTCATCGTCAACTGTGTAGTCAGCCATCAACCTGTTACGTCACACCCGCACACTTATAACGTAACTCATTAGCAATAGTAATTTTGTAATCTAATAACAAAAAGGTCGCCCAAAACCAATTACTATTATCTATTACATGACTGACTGATATTTCGCAAAAGGCTGTATGATATAAATAAAAATAAAAGATTAAGATTAATAAATTGAAAGCAGTAAATTAGTTGTTTCTCGAAGCTAAAGATACCCTAGATTGTGTTGTTATTAAATTTGGGCTGTTTAAATTTAAAGGCGATTGTTAAAGTAATAGAAAGGCTGTGGTTTGTAAGTGTCTTGTAATATCAGCTGCCATCTTGAAACAGCGTTTACTTTGATATTGTCTAGTAGCGACTTCAGAAAGGAGAAGGTTCTCAATTCGTCTGCGTGTTGTTTTTTTTTTTGTTCGTTTGTTACGCGATGAGTATCTCCGGTAATTGTGGATAGATTTTGTTTTTTTTTAACGGATTGGGTTGGGTCCGCCTCAGGGGTGTTCCCATTTAAATTTCACTGATGTGGGTTGGGTATTTTTTCAATAAATCGTATTTTTTTCCACTAAGTATACATTGATGATGTTAAAAACCCTCCTGCCACTGTTATTTCCAGCAAAAAAATAAAAATAAAAACTTTTTACGTAGAAAACAACCGACTTCGGAAAAACAAAACACTAGAAAGTCATAAATAACTTCAATTTATGTCAGTGGCAAAAAACGACAATACAAAACCTAAGACAACTTAAATTACAAACATTTTAGGAGAGCAACGGTGAAGTTTCTGAACCATTATTCTCCATACGAAACTATTTTTTGGAAGGGGCGACTAGAATCAATAATATTTTAATGTTGACGTTCAAAAGTACCTTTCATGTGCCTATTTGAAATAAATGCTTTGACTTTGACTTTGTATGAGCAGACGCGGTTAAATTGGAATAATGGCAGGGGCATGATAGTAATGATGTCTAAAAAAAAAAAAAATTCGATGTAACTAAAGTACACGTGAGAGCACGGGAGAGCAGTGGTGGCCCAGTGGTAACGGTCCCGACTTACGAGTTGTAGGTCGTGAGTTCGAACCCAAGCAGGCGCTTTACTTTGTGTAAATTATTTCATCACCACTGCTCTCAAAACGGTGAAGGAAAACATCGTGAGGAAACCGGCATGTCTTAGAACCAAAAATTCGAAGACATGTGACATCTACCAATCCGCACTGATCCCGCGTGGTGGATTACGGCTCACTACCTCTCATAGAGAGGAGGCCTGTGTCCCAGCAGTGGGAACGTTATAGGCTGATTATGCTATGCTATTATGCTAAAGTGCACACTTTATTTTCCTCAAACTCACAAATCTGAAGCTTCTAGGTATAGACTAACAATGGTCGTAGGACTTCCTCCCGTACTAGAGTCTCATTCTACCGCGTGTAAACAGTATAGTGATTTCATACCTGTAATATCTCGTCCGTTAGTGAGATGGATGAGATTATTAACTGTGTAGAACTTTTTAACTGACTAGACAATGATAACTTCAATAAGCATTTAATTGAGTTATAACAGTAGTTGGTTGGTCCTACATTATAACAGTAGTTGGTTGGTCCTACATTATAACAGTAGTTGGTTGGTCCTACATTATAACAGTAGTTGGTTGGTCCTACATTATAACAGTAGTTGGTTGGTCCTACATTGTAACAGTAGTTGGTTGGTCCTACATTATAACAGTAGTTGGTTGGTCCTACATTATAACAGTAGTTGGTTGGTCCTACATTATAACAGTAGTTGGTTGGTCCTACATTATAACAGTAGTTTGTTGGTCCTACATTATAACAGTAGTTGGTTGGTCCTACATTATCTTTAATTGTATCGGTAAGCAATCCGATCTCACCTAGTTTTAAAAATATGATTGACGTGTAAAAGTGTTTGTACAAACCTATTTACAGAAAATAAATCATTTATCAATCTACTAAACGGTTGTTTATTGCGTGTTTCTCTACTAAGATGAGGTCTTTGTCCAAAAGTGGTCATCATCAGATTGAAGACCTGCTGGACATAAGCCTCTTTGCACGCTTCGCCGCTTGATCTAAGTTCTATCCATTCTTTCATAATAATATTATAAATACGAAAGAAACTCTGGTTGTCTGTTATCTTTGCACGCCTTAACAGCTGAAAGGATTTCGATATAACTTGGCACATTTTATGGCAACTAGCACATTACCTTTTTTTTTTTTTTGTTCCGGGGTGGAAAATCCTCATGGATGTCCTCCGCCCTAGGGCGGCCGTAGGGGTCTGTCAGACTCTTACTGACTGAAAACCACCTCGGTGTTCCATCTCACACCTCCGTCAGGGTCGCGGGAACATACGATCCTCGTGTTGGGGGGGGGGGGAGTGAGGTGACGAGCGGCCCCTCCTCGGGTTCCTCTTAGCTTCACCGTGGAGGTCCAAACCACGGCTACTGAGCCCCCCCGCCTCGTCAATGCGGGAACCCATTGGGTGAGTAACTAGCCCATTACCTGAGTTAGGATACTTTTTTACTCCGGTGTACTTTCCCGTGAGATAATAACCACGCCACAAGCCAGGGATAAAAACTGGTCATAAATAAGCAAATTCATAGTAAAGAAATACATTAACCTACAGATTCACATTAATTTATTTGCAATAATTTACCTAACTATCAACATTTCAAAAGTTTAAAAGTTTTTAGTAAATATTTTTGTTATGGTAGTAGGTACAAACGTGGGAGACCGATACTGACAACATTGGCCTGGTTCTCAAGCATTGCAACATTATGTGGGTTAATAACCCAGAACGGCTACATTTCAAGATATGATTTCAGCTAATCTTACTAATGTCTTATTGAAAAAATTGTGCAGTTTTTGCCAACAGCATTCCGTACTACGCGCTTATGTTAGATTCTATTTATGTTTACTAAAATAGACTATATTTTTAAACACTACCTACATACATTAATATAGACTATGTTGTTCTGGAACACAGGTGCCGAGAAAATTACAAGAGTTTCCTTCGGGATTGGCTGGATAGTTTATAACCTATTTAAATATTTGTGTTGTTTTATCATTGTTCCTCTCAACCAAAGCACCTGTCATCTGATCACTTTACCACTGGCTGGTAGAGAATACCTAAGGCATTAAGCCGGCTTTGAACCTTTTTGTGTGACGAAACTTTAATAAATAAATAAACAGAGTGAATATTTTAAGGGTGGGGAAGACCACGTGGTGGGTCTAAATTTGCCGCACTCAAAAATAATAAAGCGTGGTCAACGGAATAAACTATTGTTAGCAATCATTTAAAAAAAGGCATTAACAATAAAACAAATTTTTTTAGGGTTCCGTACCTCAAAAGGAAAAAAAAACTGAACCCATAGGAACAATTCGGTGTCCGTCTGTCAAGTGAAGACCCTTTTTCTCAGGAACGTATATCGATGTATGTGAACATGTTTTTCAACTACAATTTTAAGTTTGGATAAATTCATCCCAACTACGGAACCCCTCATTGCGTGTGGTCTGACACGTACTTAGCCGGTTTTTTTTTCTGCCGTACTTAAATAGACAATTTAATGGTCACGAGCATAACTATTATAATATTAAGCCTTTTGAACACACTCTAATCTATTTAATTGGAGTCTGTATAAGTCAGGGTCAATCTCAACTGAAATTGTATAGGACGGCTCTATCTTCCAGTATACAAACAGGCGCAAATTTTCTAATTTTAGGCCTATCAACACCGGCTAGCTTGGCCTTGACATGGTAAGTACAAGCTCAAGGACAAACGCTGCTCAAAATTGTAATACCATTTCCATACATAAATTAGGAATATAATTAATTCGTTTGTTAGTTTACAAATTAATTCTCTCCCGTGGACGGAGTTTATTGTACCTCAAGCTATGCCTACCTAATATTATTAAATGAAATACCATTTTTACTAACACTAGGCGAAAGCAAAAATAACAAATGCATCGTAACATTTATTTATATGTCGCCTAGTGTTAATCAAAGCAGGCGGAAGACTGTTGAAGAAGCAGTAGGCACTTGTGAGAATGCAATGGTAGCACTTAAGAGGTAATAAGCCCAAAGGTTATGTTGTGGACTGGCGAGTGAGAAGTCTTGAGTTCGTAGTAACGTTGACGTCACCCTACACCAATCACAAACAATTTCGTTCTTTTTGGAGGAATACAATCGGTCATAAAAATAAAAAGAATAATGCATTATCTTTTCATAACCATAATGCAGCATGGTGGCTTTGCTTTGTTTTTAAAGTAGACATGACCTAATATTTTCACAAGAATAAGAGTTGAAAAGAAAATCAATAGCTTTTTTATTACTGTAGATATAGAGTGACGCCAGCCAAGTTTAATTCTAAACTCTAAACCAGTATCATCCAAAATTATGACTACACTTTGACCAATGAGATGGCTCAACGCTAATTATAGACCTATGTCATAATTGTGTTAATGTCTGTCCGTCAGTCGGTATGCTAATCTTGTATGTAATTTGACGCAAATGGCAGATGATCCTCTTCCATGCAATATGCTTTTGCAAAACAATAACAGTTTTAACAGTTAGTAAATTATTGTTATTTAGTAAACATTTCTCAATGTCTCCTTTCAGTAAAGTTTTCAGTCAATATTTAGAAAACCGCTATTGATGCGAAATGTCATTAGTGAATTGAAGAATGGAATTTCGCACAATGGACTTCAGCTCGCCATATTTTATACGACATCGGACTGAACACCGCCATCGCACAAAACGCGTTAAATTGAAATGTGCTTTGAAAAAATATTTAATTGAATATCTTTGTGCATATTTTTGTATGATTCAAATAATATACCAAATAATATAGATTAATCTATTAGCCGGGTAATTCCGTAACACACTGTCTTCAGCAATGGCCTTCATTTTGACAGTTCTACAACATTCATTGCGTTATTTAAATTGTTGATCAGACAAATTTTTCGAACTAATGAAGTAATGGAATAGCAACATCCTTCATAATGATTCAGATTGAGATTGATAGCGTGTTACTCTATTATGGTGCTGGTCAGACACACTATTGTATATTTAAATTCAGTCAAAATAAGTCTTATTTTGGTTTGCTCCCTCACATTTACTGTGTACTCCCTCACATTTAATTGTGGTATTATACCACATTTTTATTCAAAGAAGGGTTATGTAGAGGCAGGTAGGTATATAACTATAGTACGATACCCACATTTCGCGTTCTATGTTTTAGTTATTAATGGTAAAATTTTCCCAAAAAAAAACTTATTCCCACTGTCCGCTTTTCAAACGACATAATGTCTCCCTAACATCACACACATACTTACACATGTCAGCCTTCCATAACTTCAAGGGCAAGGGTGTCACAACCTCAACATCGGGGGCCAAGTTCAAAGAAATTTAATATAAAACTTGGCTGGACTTGGACGGGCGTAAAAAAGCGGCGCCTCGACCATTTTGTTGAACACACATTTTTTTTAAGTTTCCTTCTGAATACTTCGCGTGATGTTACGCTTTTTAAGAACTTTTATTGCTTTATTAGATGCCAAAATGTTCAGGATAAGTTCTTAATAAATCTGGTCATCGATTTACAGTTGTAAAATAATTATAATACTGTTTATAGATACTGGTTTTCCTAAGTCAAATAAATTTGTAAATCTGATGATAATGCTTTTGTGATAAGTTTAAATCACTAGAGAAAATTGTGTACCTAGTAAACAATTAAAAAACAAGAAACGAAAAGGTCGATTAGCGTGAACGAAAAGTGTGAACGTAGGTTGATAATGTCACCACCACAAATAGTAATTTAAATAAACCATCTTCTTAATATGATTGTTAAACATATATGCCTTGTTAAAAAGACCTTAGGAAATAAAAAAACGAAGTTGATAGTTAATAATTAGAACTAGCAAGCAGTAACTAATGAGTTATATTACGAACTTACAATCAAACTTAAGCTTTCAAATTAATTAATTTGCCAGAATGTAGGTTTACATGGATTTGTATGATCTTAACACTATGTTATGGTCGAATTTAAAGGGACCATCCCTTTACATTCTATCATAACGGTGTGCAAATGTTTAATTCTAAAAATTAAAACAAAAACCAAACAAAATGGCAGCAACAACAAATACGTGCTCATGCATTAGGTTATTAGAACAATAAAAAAAAAGTCAAACTTGTACATATGTCAGTTTAAGAGATAAAGTTTAGTAATTTCAGATTGAGAATTGAATAAATTGTAAATTGTAATGAATGATGTCAAAACTATTATCAAGATATAGCAAAATTTTAAAATTACTCAAATAATGTAATGAATAAACCAATATTTCAGTTACCTTATCTGCGATCTGGCATGTAAGTATTCATTAAGATCGTAAGAGCATTATTCTTTGAAACATTGCGTTATCGTTTTTAAACATTATGGACCATTGGTTCCATTCTAGTAATTAACTAACTTAAATAATTCTAAGTAGGTATGGTTAAATATTACAAATAAGAAGTTTCTCTGTGTCAATGATAAATAGTAACTCAGTAGTTTACATAAACTTGTAGTGAGCTATTTAAATCTATAACTAAACCAAAGAAAACTGACATGAAATATTTGTGTTTAATTCCTGCTGTGTACCAATAACTAACTAGTGTGGGAGTCGCCAGGTGCCCTTAAGAAATAAAATGATCGTGTCCGTAACAATAACAATATTTTTCAGTCAATTAATTCCATCATCATTACATAACATTCAAAATCAGCCTACTAGGTTCCCACTGCTGGGAGACAGGCCTCCTCTCGGTGAGATGGAGTGGGCCGTAATCCACCTCGCGGGCTCTGTGCAGGTTGGTATATGTCACATGTCTTCGAATTCATCGAACATCATCCTGAGCCCCGTAATGCAATACCTAGTTGCCGGTTACCACAAACCACTGTTCAGATTACTATTTGAATAAAATTAATTATGCTTCCTAATGAATATAAAGTTTTTGTCTGTTTGTGGTTGTTTCAGGAATAGAATTTCATTTGAATAATTATCCACATGAATCTGCGCACTTGTGTCTTAAACAAACATTCATATTGTTTTTGTTTTCAGGTACAAAATAATGTATTGCATCTGGGATCAGAAGAATAAAAAAAAGTACTTACATGGGTCGGTGACTGCTCTGACATCATGTCTTGCAATTCTTTGGCATATACGATCTTCGGAGTAGGTCCTATGACTTCTGAAAGTTAAAGTGTACAAGTTCAACATTTACCTACGTATTCTTCGAAACTTCAGAAGTCAGGATGTGATCTGAAAAAATTATTACTGGGTAGCCCCCGTTATAAATTGTTCAGTAGTTTATTACCTAGCGGTAGAAGTGTGAAACTGATACTGAACTGAAACACCATACTTTGTAGACGAATTAGTGACAGTTTGGATTAGCAAATACTTCCCCAAGTCATCAATTAAGACACACATGGGTGGGAAATTGCAAAGCTTATCACAGCCACTGTTATTAAGGAATAGTTCTTTTCCTAACCAAATGTTCAAAACTCGACGATTTTTTATTACCTAAATCACAGCTAGAGGCAAACAGTGATAAGATAATTTAGAGCTTCCAAATCATCTAAATTCGAATTCCAAGTAATAAATCATCAATAAAGCAACTTCAATTAATCATGTTGGGAAATGCAAAGTCCACGCTTGTATGCAAATGAATGACATTAAATAGTGAGTAGCACTGCATAATATTTCTGTGAAATCGGTTAGTTTTGATGGTTTGATTGCATTTCACGCCCGTCGGGGTGTTTGCGTGTCCGATGTAATTGTGTATTGACATTTTGTTTTGACTGCGCTGACAGTTACTAGCAGCTATTGTTTATTGTTTAGTGCTTAAATTGGTGTATTGTTAAGCGGTTTAAAAAATAAAGCTTATTGTTGGTGAATGGCGAAAAAAGTGATATATTGATCACTTTATTTAGAATCGAATACAACTTTTACTTAAACACAAAATTAAAGGTAACAAATCTTTACATTACACAGGATTAGTGAATCCATAAAAATAGATTCCTAGATTAGCATAAACGCTGATGCCAAAAAAGTTTTGCATCTCTTCGTGAAAATTACGTTACAAAGTGGATTTTGGTTTAATTAATAAATCTGAATTATTACATTAATAACTTTCTAATACATTTTTTTTACATTAAACAGTTTCTAAAACTTACCATATTTCGGTACAACCTCCTGATTCCGTTCTCCGAAATTCCCTTCATATAGCTCTCTCTTGCTGGTCTGGTTTTCGTCCTTCTGCTTGGCCGCTGAGGTCTTGGCCACTGTGCTCTTGGCCGGTGAACTCTTGTCCACTGGGATCTTGATCACTGAGCTCTTAGCCTCTGATCTCTTAGTAACAGGCTGCACAGACAGCGCCTGGCTTAGTGCCGCTAGCACGAGTAGCGAAATCTGAGGAGTGTGATGAAGTTCTTTTGAGTTCAAGTTAAGTTGAGCCTAATCATTTATTTTTACTTTGTGTACGTTTGAAAGTCCAGCATGTACAAAATGTGGCCTTTGGCGTCAAACTAAGCCCAAAAATACTTCAATGGAGTAGATAAGATTCATAAGATTTTCAGAAGTGGATTTTAAGAAAAAAAACGAGCTTTCAGTGTTACATAAATTGGACACTCAAATAATACACAATACGACATGATGACGGGGTGATGTGAATGTCTATGTAAATAAAGCACGATACACCCATGCCTTTTCTCCATCTCTCAACATGCTTGATTGTGTCAGAATAATTTTAATTACAGCATTATTTTTAAAGCTCGTATTTCGTTGCGAGGCGGGCGGGTGTTACTGAAACATCTTTCATTAACACGTGTGAAAGAAAATAGTTTTACGAAAATTCCACATAGAAACTGGTTTTCCCCCATGAACACCGAATATAAAATAAACTAATCACACTAATTAAAAATGACACTGAATTCCACGCGAAACTAACCGGTAGCTTCATTTTCACGCGTTATCTCTGACACGTCTGACCCGCGTGAGCTGCGCGAGACGACTCACAAGTACTCGCGACCACAACTGCACTGCGCATGCGTGTCCTCACGGGAGGGCTTATATGCTCTCGCGCATAAACGAGGGATAGTGATCAAGTGAATCGTAATCATTACTAGGTTATATGGAGTCCACTACATCTTTTTTCATTTTGAAATCTGTTTTAGAAATAGATCAGTATGTAGAACAGCTTAATGGTCATTAATTAATTTTGGGGATTTGCAATTTGATGACGGTCAACGTTATGTCATTGTTTTTGTAGCACTTTTTTCTAAAATTAGATAATTGGGTTATTTTCAAATAAGGTATTTCTATATTTATTTTAGATTTTGCTGAATAAGGGGGTATAACCATATGTTATGATAATAAACTTTAGACGATCTTTGCACCTGTGTTTTGCACAAATGTTGACTTTAAAAAAGTATGAAAATTCAAAAGACAGCAATAAACACAAAAATGTTTTCAAGCTTTAAAAGCTCCCAAATGAAGATTTATACTGGAAATAAATAATAGTACATTATGATATAAGTGCGGTAAGTTGAAAATTACAGCCGAGGCGATATTGCTACAAGAAAGCAGAGTAATTATCAAAGCGCACGTATGTCATGCGACGTTATATAACATATTTGCGACAAAATTAATAAAACTCGGACTTTCTTAAACGAATAAATCTTCAATCACTTGTTAAAGCAATTAGACAAATTTTAACAATTTGTAAAATTGATTATTACGTTGCCAGTTGGCATTTTTAATGTTGTCAAGTTATAACTAATAATTAGTTACAATTTCACCAGTCTCTCTCTCACTCTCTTGAGTGGAAGTAGGAGAAAAGACCACAGAGTTCTGCAGTCGTTGGCGACGACGGAGGCGGCTGCTGCGGCGACGATGGTAGAATGTACGCGTCTGTGATCGAAATTTGGAGCCAAGTGTTGACTCTCGACCATCTAGGTCGAGAGTCAACGCTTGGCTCCAAATTTATATTCCTTGTAATGCGGGAGCTAATTTCTTCTTTATTTCTCATCGATTTATCTATGTAACCTTTAGCTACACTGTTCGACCGCCACCCTCCGTGGTCTTATAGTGTCAATTAGTTTGCACCTAAATCGGCTAGCAATGTAGCCGAGGACCTTCTGAAACTGTGCCGTGTGTATTCATGTGGATCATCCAAATTTAAGAAGGTGGCAATTTGTTTCGGCATTGCTCCAATTTTATTTATGCCAATGGGTTGGCTACTGCATTTTTCATTTTGGTAGTTTTTTAAAAATCTGTTAGAAATCGCTTTTGTTGAACGAAGCGCTTCGTATTTCTTCACTATGTCGTGAAAAGGCCCCTGTATTGTGAACAATCTTGGAATTTTATTTTTTGTGTTTTTGACCTGGACAAGAAAAATCCGCCCATGGTTCTCGACATCATTAGTTGTGATGTTTGCCAACTCTTGACGTCTACATGCACCATTTATGCCGAATATTAATACAACCTGAAAAGAGTTAAAAGCAGCATAAATACACCTATATTGTAAAGAAATACGAAAGTGAAAGAAGTTAATAACAATAATTTAGTTTCAATTGACCTTTGTTGCCAAATATCGGCAATCCGGAGCTTCTTTTAGGAACTTCTTGACATTGTCAGCCGAAATTACTTTCGACTTTTTACTCACATGGCCACTTGAGTGTCTTTTTAGAAATGCCAGCAAGTTGTAGTATGACTTGATATCAAGACCATGTTTTGTTTTCACAGTGCTTTTTAGCATTGAATAGTAGCACCATAATGAGCTTGACTTATATTTTTGAGAAAGTTCCATGAAATAGGCTAAAAACGGTCTTTCTGAAAATGAATTTGCATTTATGCTAGTTTTCCATAGAATGAAATTTTGATACGCTTGTAAATATCTATCAGTCGAATTTTCGGGCAAGAGACTTAGAGTAGACTTTTTCGCTGCCTCGGAGACTTATCTACTTGTTCACAAATTAGCCATCCGCGCGCATCAGCGCTTTTTTTTAAGGCAAACAAAAACAGCGAGTATTACTAATAAAGTAAATTAATATTATTGTGTTTTTGTTACAGATAAATGGTTGTAATTTACTGTCAAAATTAATTAATTTAATGAATAAAACGTTTTTATATTATATTTTATTTCCCAAAGTTAATTTTATTCATAAATTGTTGACCACTTCTCTGACATAAATAACTCTTTGCTAAGATTTATAAAAGTACCGTCCGTTTTAGACGGACCATCTTGATAAACCGTGCGTTTTACATTACAATAATGCACTAGTACGTAATGAGATACATTACGATATTGAAATTGCTGAAATAAGAGACCCTTTACGAGCAAATATGTTATAAATGTTATTACTTGACAAAATAGTTTGGTTTACTAAAAGTTTATTTCGCGAAGTTATTGACGCTTAAAACGAAAGGGTAATGTGCACTATGTGTTAACAAACAGTTGAAATGCGGGTACTATGAAATTACAAGATAACAATAATTATGACAGTGTATTATTTAATTACTTTTCCAGGTGTGTTTCTAAATTGTGTGTGGTTTAAAAGAAAATACAGGGGATGAACTAGTGTCTTGCTAAGAATGTTTACTTTGTATTCGCTTTCGAGAAAATACGTAAGATGATGCATGCTTTTGTGTCTTCGTATATAAGTATATCATCCATTGATATGTAAAACTAGCTAGTTTACATCAATGATATCATCCGTCGATTTATTATAATAGCGAACAAGAGAGTGATACTCGTAATATAGAGTTAATATATAGTTTCGCGGAAAACTTACAGCCTAACCGTTGTTCGATTAGGATAGAGGGGTAAGAATTTTCTATCAGCTGACGTAGGTCACTCTTTGAACTTAAGTATTTTTTTAAACTATTGTTTTCTTAGTAAAGTAGCTGGTAAGTATTCCAAATAAATTATTATGCTTTGAATGGAGATACTTGAAATTGCATAAACACCCAGAGATCGTACATTTTGCTTTGTTCGTTCATTGCTACATTCTTTCTTAACTACATGTATTTTTTTTTGTTAAGTCAAACTTCAAAAGTAAATGTTTAATCCCTACTATGTGAACAGGTCCGGGTCAAAGTGGGTTCACTATTATTTTGAAAGAAATAAAAGGAGTGCAATCCCTATTGTTACACACACCTCGGACCACCGCGGACTGGCGATGCGATACAACGGGCTGGGTCGGGGCACGAGAAATTTCACCGGGAGGAAATCGCGGGTATAAGCTAGTTTGTTTAAAAAAAAGAAATGACAATCACTCCAGATGAAACACATCTGTACATTGTTTCAGGCCATTACTTCCTGTTCAAGGCTAACATGTCTTTAACGATGGTCTACTTAGATAAGTTATGCAAAGTGCAGTCATATCCAAATGATTATGAAGCATTTCTCTTAACTGGATCACTGTGAGGTAATAGTTGCTTGAACTCTGCCTGTTTGTGAGCGATATTTAATTAGGTAAGTGTAAAAATAAATCTTGCATGAGTAATTTAAAATTGCATTCGACGAATGCCTACATTTCACTAAAATATTCTCTAAGTAACGCAAAAGAGGATAGTGTTGCAACTTCTGTTTATAAGTATCTTGGTCGCTACGATAGCTATGAGTGGAAAGAAAATGGGAACCCCATAGGAGGCTGACAAGAGCTGAAGCGCGGTCACTGTCAGTCTACATAGAAAAGAAAAAGAAGCGCGATGACACAACGCTGGTAATTTATTGCAAAATAATAAGCAATCATCTTTTTACAAAAAAACTTTTGATTGAATTTAAAAGTCAAACACTATTACGTTAATACGTTGCTTGTAGAATAATCTAACAAAAACAGAATGATTGCATGTATTATTGTTAATTTTCTTAATCGTTGAAAGAATTTTTTTGAGGTATCTTCGTAATTTTTTCTATCATATCAAATTAGTTGTATTATGTTTTCAACACACTATCTAACTAGCAAATATCCTGAAGCATATCATAATTTTTTCTGTTTTTTTTTACTGCAATGGATCATATATTTTTAGGAATTATAAAACTTGCGTTTAGGTCCTGTGGTCCCCTTCAGTAAAAAAAAAAAATGAAGGGAAACAGGCAAAATACCAGGGTCCCACCAATGCAGTGTAGAAAATCTACCCCATTCCTTTGTATCTGTATCGCAATAAGGTATGTATTCTTGAGGATCTTAATGTTTGGCTTTCGCTATTTTCACATCGTTATTTATCAGGCTCTCTTTCGTATAAATTGGTCTGAGTTTTTATGTATAACACTGCAATATTTTTTTGGTTGTAGCAAAAGTTGCTTAATTTTTTATCGAATCCGGCTTAAGTGTAATTATTACTTACGTTGCTAGACGCTTTGCTAGTAGCAAGAACAAACTATTGGAGTATGTGGTGTTGCGTCAGACAGTATCCGGTGAGTTGACCTGCCTATGTCCTGTTTCCTGACTGTACTTGTAATTGCTGTGCAATTACATAAAGCGTAACGTTGTTAGGTGCAGATATTTTTAAGATCAACATGAACATCAAGCAGAAGGTGAACTCGCAACAGCTAGCTTCTTCAGCGACTAGTCCCATCGAAGTGTGATGTTATGCGGACTAGTGGGCTGCCGCTTTTTCTGAGGGGTAAATCCAGGGGCCCCGTGTGGAATCGTTCTGACCATGCATAGTTAGTGGATACAGCTTTGAATAAAACGTTGCCGGATCATCATTGGTTGCCTTAAATCGACCCCGGTTCGAATGCTGTACTCACTAGCAGGCATAGCGCCACCAGTAGTTCGCAGAGCAATGACAAGCGAAAGATACTCTAAACACTTACGCGCGACAATATCCTTGTACCACACAGGCTGAAGAGCCGAAACAGTTTTTAAGGGTGTCGCCCCACTCATTGGCCACCACTCAAAGGCTTAATCTGTGGCGAGAGAGTGCTTCTTTACGAGTAGGTAACTAAAACCACTCGTTGCACCCGCTGAAGATCTCCCACCTAAACATTAGTTGCCTTGGGAAGTCTTTAAACAGACTCCGAACCCAGGATGGCCGAAGCAAGGAAAACCTGTTCAGTTGGAGATTCAGTAACGACTCAGCCCTAACACCTAGCCAAATTCTGGGCCAAGTCCATTTAGATTGCCTTCGACATGGTAAGAAGAAGATTTTGAATGGCAGCGTAGGCAGGGAGAGTAGGTATCGGATAGATTTGGTAATATACTAGTGGTACAGTGCACCCTGGGCTACCAGTTTGCTGATTGGCTAGTATTTACACCACAGCGCAGCGTACTATTCATATACCTAGTGCGAGAAAACTGAACTTTTCTCACTCTCTCTGAACTCACTCATTGAACCTATTTCGTAATTTTTGCTTTCAGTTTTTCATTCTCTACTCCGCCTATTTAGAAGCATCAACGACGCCCATCGTTTGGTGTCGAGGTGCAAAAATTACAAAAGTGAAAAGAGCAAAGCATTGCAAACAATAAAGAAATATGGGCAAGGTTATAAACAAAACATAGCATTGAAATGTCAATGCTCTTGCACAGCGCAAATGTTTGACGGTAAGCTTTGACACTGTTGTTAGTGAAATGACAAAGCTATGCACGAAGAATAACGTTGTAAATACACTCGGTCCCAAAAATAACGGGTCAGTCACAAAAGTCCGAATATCTCCCGAACTACGTATGCTATCATAATGAAACGAATACTATTCGATTGGGCATTTCATGATTCAAAAAATGAATAAATTTAAACTTATGTGTACCTTCATTCTTATTCTCAAAATAATAAAAAAACTAAATTAAGACATTTTTTTCTGAAACTTAAAAATTCAGTAAGATTTTTTTTTTTTGCTTTTTTTCTTTACATGCATAATTTTAATACTTCGTATTGCCTCCCCGAGCTCTTCTTGCAGCTTCCAGGCGATTCGGCATGCTGAACACCAAATTTCGGAGCCGGTTCTGAGGAATGGCTTCCCATTCCTCCACACAGTCTTGATGGAAGCGATCCCCTGGTCTTCTGTACACCAACTGCCTACCATCATGCTTGTAAAGCATGTATTTCGATTCGTCCGTGAACATTACCCGAGACCAATAGTCCAGTGTCCAGTGTTGGTGCTCGCGCACGTATCACTGTCTTACAATGTGCAATGCGATGTTACCGTTCCAGTTTGGGGCCATTTGCTTAATGGTTTCAAGTTTGCCTCAGCAAGACGTCTCCTCACTGTTTGTGCGCTTAAATTGCTACCACCAAAGCGAATAAAGTGTTTTTTTTAGACCAACTGCAGTTTGAAAACGATTTCGGAGCATTGTAGCCACCAGGTATCTGTTATCCCTGGCCGTTGTGCATCTTGACCTGACATTTCCTGGTCTCCGAAGGTGCGATCCGGTCTCTCGGTACCGCAGGACTACCCGCTGAACAGTCGTCAAAGATACACCAATGTTTCTTGCTGTTTCACGCTTGCTCCGCCCAAGTTCCAAGAAAGTCAGGATTCTGGTATATAACGTGACTGCCATGCTCCACCTCATAGAATACTGATTATACACTTGGAAGTGGTACACAATATTTTTTTTTGTGACAGAACAGAAATGGAAAGAAACCATAATGACGTTAAGCAAGATCGAGTTTTCAAAAATTTCCATTTTTCAAATTGAGTTTTTTTTGTAATAAAGTTTAATTCATCAGTCAGTATAAAAAGTATGTAATAAGAAGCGCAACTAAATATTCTTTATTCTGTTTTTTTATTTCATTGATCTAACTCTTACAGTTTTGTAGATATTCGAACTTATGTGACTGACCCGTTTTTTTGGAACCGAGTGTAATAATACCTTGATGTGTGGTTACTAGCACCAATTAGCCATAAGCTCATTCTCACTCACCCTAAAAGGCAATAATTATGACTCTTAATGCAATTATAATTAACGTCATAAAGAATATGGGACCAAATTACACGAAATTAGGTACTTGACCTCATAGTTTTATGCAAACAAATAATTTTTATTAACATTGTGAGGTATCACCATAACATGAGATATTTTTTTATGCTACAGGATGTAGACAAAATCCTACCGCGAAGCCGTCATCTACGCGTGCTGCATCAAACTAAATAACTTTGTGCAAAAATTGTTGCTGGGAAACGACTTTATTTTGGTGTGAAAATTCCCTGTTTATGGTAATTTGTTACGTAACGCAAAACATTGTGCTTATGGGTGCATGGAACGGTACCGTATCGTGGGCGATTTAAAGTTAAGATAAAACATTTAAAACAGCACCCTAATTGCGTAATACACAATCAATCGGAATCTGAATCGTTTTGAAACAGTTTGCTAATCCATTGCTTCTTAAGTTTGATAAAAATCCTGCTCAACAATATATAGAACGCTATGAATGTTCTTGAACCGTCAAAATCAAACAGATAAGTCGTAATCGTTTACGAAAATGTGTTACGCAATTAGGGTGCTGGTTGGTTTAAAACCGGACAAGTGCGACTTGAACTCGCGTGTAGAGGGATCCGTAAGATGATGTTGCACACCAAAAACTGTTCATGTACATAAGTCATGGCAACTACTTGGTTGCCAAGACGTATGTAAATAACGCTTTCACTGTCTAAAGTTATAAGATCTAATGAAGAACCAAGCCCCTAACTCTACAACGCTTAACTCTACAAACCTTACATCTTGGTCAAAATGGACGGCTTGGCCTTTTCGCGGCCGTCGCACAGACACTCCATGGGCTTATGGTATGAAATTGAGTCACTGGTCTGTCTGGTCTCAATGTTGTGTCATGCAATAGTTAAATGGAACGGCCAAACCATACATTTC
Organism: Dasypolia templi; assembly: GCA_963555695.1. Classification (NCBI taxonomy): domain Eukaryota; kingdom Metazoa; phylum Arthropoda; class Insecta; order Lepidoptera; family Noctuidae; genus Dasypolia; species Dasypolia templi. The sequence continues at coordinate 1,404,178 of OY743150.1, forward strand.
CACCAAGATGAAAGGTTGTGGAGTTAGGGGCTTGGCTGTATATTAGATCTAAATACTTTTTAACAGAGAGAGCGTAATGTTAAAGTTACAAGTCAAAGCATTTTTTTTCAAATAGGCACTAAAAGGCACTTTTGAACGTAAACATTTACATTTAGATAGAACTGATTCTAGGCACGTTAGCCTGGGCGGTCAACTTACCTACTTTACATGTAATGTTTTTGGAAGGATTTAATTTCTTTTAGTAAGGTGCTCTATTTATTTTTATTTTACCGGTGATATTGTACTCATATTACACAGACATGTTAAAATCATAACCCTTACTCTTTGCATAGTCGGGTAAAAAGAGGAATGCCCATTTTTCACCTGACTGTGTATAGAAATGAAATAAATCTTAAAATACAGCTTATTGCATCGCATATTAATTACGCTAATCACAATGTTAAAAGAAACGCAGGGAAAAAAGATGTTTAATATTTCATAATGCTTATTATACGTCAAGAGTAAACATAATAGCATGTTTTGAACGCATCTCAACTTCCCTTTTTTACGACGTTCCATTTTACATACTCCTACTTGACTTTATTCAACTCGTTTCTGAGTTTCATCCATTATTTTACGTTTTATATTATCAGTAATCATGTTTTATTAGTCTTTGTATAATAAAGATTATTTAAAAATTGACTTCGGACGTATGAAACGGATTTTTTGACGTTTGACAGATATTGTTTGACATTCAATTTATAGTGACAATTATCTAGAGTCTAAGCAGTGACATAAGGGCAGTCGGTTTTAAGGAATTCACAAAGTAAAAAAGTCGCATAAGACCGTAGATTTGTATTATTAGGTAAGTATTCGTATTTTAGACTAAACTTCGAGCGATATTTAATTTGTTCTTGCAATTTTATTTCTTTATATTTGGTAACGGCAAATCTTAACCTAAAAAGAAACATTAATATTTTTTGGACTTCGTAGCGTAAAAATGATTATATGACATTATTTTCTAAACATACAGGTAGTCTTTCTACTATACCTTATATCTATACATAAACTTTCATAATCAGGATTTTTAATGTATGGGAAGTGGGCATTGCTATTTGCAGCATTTGTCAGCAGTTACTTTATTCATAGCCATCGAGAAATATGTAGTTTTTTTTTTAGATACAATAATTTTACTTGTTCTGCTGATCAAATTATTAAACCAAAACGTGGAGCGCTTTGTTTAAATTAATTACAAGTATACGCAACTTAAAACCGCATCACGCTTTTTGTTTCGAAAAAAGGTAGGTAGTGCCCCGTGCTTTTTGTTTTTGGCTTGTCTTGGTGGGGGTACTACCGAGTCCCGAGATGTCAGGAACAAACTTGACAATATAGTTGAAAATCATGTTCTCTCATACTTGTTCTCTAATTGACTTCAAAACGGTTTAGTTTAAAATTAAACAAATTTTTTTTTGAGCCGCCCCCAACCAGCCCTTTTTATTAGATACGGGTATGTTACACAGTACGGTTTGCAAAACTTTTGTTTTTAATTTTCTTAGTTTCCCCATATTTTTTTTGGGTTTTGTAATCATCAAATGACTTCTCCTGCTCTGGGTGGAGCGGGCGGGCGTGTCAGACTTTTAATGACTAAAACCACCTCTGCCCAACCCTCCGGGGATACAAGGCATGTTTTTATGTTATGTAACCACCCGTGTTCCTTCTGTTGCCTGTGCCAGGGCCACGGTATCTCTTTCGAACAAGCCGCGACCCTGGCAGGCATCGGCCCTATCGGACCTTGTCGCTAAGTGCTGAAATCTCATTGAGGCGGGCGTGGAGCAACCCATTGCTCGCCGTCCGCAAGCCCTCACCTCCTTCACGAGCATTACTGCTTCGCAGAAGGAGGTGACGACTTCCCATTCCCTCTCGCTCCGTACCATGGACCAGGGCCGGACGCTACAGATCGCCGCCGTCGATCGCCTCCGCGATGATAAGGCGGAAAAGTGACCCATATATTCGAAATTCATTTATTTACGTTCCACGACCGCGTTTGAGTCACAGAAAATCTTATGTGTATCAAATTTCAACTTAATCAGTCCAGTAGATTCGGAACAAATTGGCTGTGACTGACAGACAGACAGACACACGAGTGATCATATAAGGGTTTTTCATTAGGATGTACGAAACCCTAAAAACGTCAAAAAGTTGGAACTTGGTCAAAGTTCCAACTTTTTGAAGTTTCCGACTCAATATATCCCAACGAGATAGTTCCCAGGTATGGTCCAGTAAAAGCATGATCACTTTTTCACACAACACATTTTGAGTTTGAGTTGCGAGCTTCTTTGTCCTTGGGCTCCAATATCCCTTAATATTTTGCCATAAAACGGCCAAATGCGTGTCTGACCACGCACTATGAAGGGTTGGTATGAATTTATTTCAAGAACAAACTTAACTTTGTAGTGGAAAAAATGTTCGCCCATACATCGATCTGTATTACGGTAAATTCTCCAACTGTAAATGTAAATATGTAATAGCAAAAAAATAATGATTAAACAACAAATTAACGTTTTTGGAACTTTATCCTTTACTTGTGCTGTAATTTCATGATTCTGGGTCAACGTGAAGTGCCCTATTATAGGTTTTGATTTATTTGCGAGATGTCGGCAAAACGTGTCGCATAAACAGCCGTATTTTTATTGCGTAGACTTACAAGCTTGATTTTTCTGAGCTCCAAGGGACCGAGAAATCAAGTTCAAATTAATATCAAATACGCCTAGTATTTGATATTAATTTGAACTTGATTTCTCCACGCTTTCCTGAGAAAAAGGGCCTTGACATACAGAGGTAATGCCTCCCGCAAACAGGTGCGGTGCGACAGCGCGACACTCGGAGCCTCTTTGTCGCCCTGTCGCGTTGCGCCGGTGTAGGAGCCTTAAGGGTTCCGCGTTTTCCGTTTAAGGTAAGAAACCCCAAAAATATTAGAAATATAGCATTAATTCAACTATTAAATTAATCATAATGAGGCTTATAAAATATCAGTGGCGTAAAATATAAACTGTTAACACGACAGACAAATTGTATTTAATCGTCGCCGCGGCGGCACATTATGTGTGCTAAAGTTTGCAACACCTCATAAATTGGTGCAGTAGGTTCACTTCATAAACCTTCCTTTAGATAAGATAAGTCTGTATTTGCCTTAAACATGGTATGAAGTTGTAACAGTCTTGTTTTGGTATAATGTCCACGTGTATAGCTAGTTATACAGAACATTGTATGAATTGCATGCAAAATAATTCATACACGAGTTAAAGGTGAACTATATACAATGTCGGAGATTAATTAGTAATACCATAAATTCAGATCATACATCGCAAACATTTCCATAAATACGAGTACCTGTACATACACATTTTATATTTTCAAATTAATGAAATCTTGAATGTTATTGACTAAAATACAGATACCTACATCTAAGGACTTCAACTACTAAGGTTACTATGTAAGCTGCACTGGATTTGGCGAAACCGCTACGATACCAAATGTAACAATTAAAAAAAGCTATGGGTTGGACTCCGGGAGTGCCGGCAGAAGTGAAAACTTGAATATTAACGTTGTGCATTTTTGATATTTTGAATTGTTATTGAATAATTTTGCACGAATTGCTTTAATTATCAGTATAAAAGTACTATCATTTATGTGGTAGAATACAATATTTATTTATTGCGCTATCGTACACAAACATGACAATTTATATTACATTAAAAAGTTTATCTCTCAGAAAAATCAATCAATAAAAATCAAAAATCAACAATCATCCGTCTTACGAATTTTCGATCAGGGCACGTGTCCTGACGCGAGTTTAACATTTTTTACCCATTACAAAAAAAATTACTCAACACAATGCGAAGGGCTACCTCCAATTCCCTCTTTTTATCATCAACTTCCTCTAATATGTAGTGTTGATACATAATGTTATGAACTCCATCCTTCTTCGTTGTCAGTGAACATTCTGCAGCTATTTATTTCCTGTCAGCATGTAGCAGTAGGTAGCGACATTACAGGAATTAACTCGCGAGTCACAGCTGTGCTCGGCGTGCGTGCTGCTAAACTGACGGCCGCGCCGTCAGCCGTGTGTGCCAGCCTTTATGTAGCTACCAAGTGAGGAGATTGACCTTTTATTATTGTTGGTTTTATTGTGTATGTTTAGGGAATGTTCAACTATTTTTAGAACTTTATAACTCAACTGCAAGAACCACAAAGTCCTATGATAGAACAGATATTGCGAACAAACTGCATGTTTCCTTGTTTGTCTGTCGATGAGTAGAAAGTTATTTTTTCTCTCATTACGGCATGTACAAAATAAGGTTGTTGCCAGTCATCAATGTGTGTGGTTGACAGCCCGGTTTTTGTTCGTGGTTCCGGCTGATACATTTGCAATTACGTTTACTACAGTTTTACCCTTACATTTCTCGTAATAATTATGTGGGGCACAGCTGTGCCTAAGTCTAGAGCGTGTGTGTTGCGAAACACCCACAAAATGCACTGGACTGTACGCTAATCGCCTCAGGGCTTTCGATGTGATGAAATCTTAAGCGGACTCATATGAACGTATAATATGGCTGCATGATATACTACAGAAACTTGCTTAGTTTAATGACAGCTCCGTTTGAAACAGGAGGCGTCATGACAGGAAGAAATAATGCTGTCGGTTACGCAACTCACTTCCTAAATTGAGGTGACTAATGGCCCTGGAAAAAAGCCCCCAATGTGGACCTTCACCATGAAGGTCACAGGATTTCTGTAATTGTGTTAAATCGTTATTGCATATAACATGACATGTGTTCTAAAAGATCTTAGTAATAATTACAAAGATCACATAATGGACACAACAATTAAATTAAATTTGAAAAGTAGCATGTACATTTTCAATAAATTCAGCTGCATCCTGTTAGACTGGAAACCGATAATAGATTATATATATAAACAGGGAAAAGGCTCGGCAGATTATATATAAAAATAGGAATTGATTGTGTATTCGTGATTGCTGTGGTGAGACCTATGGTAAGCAGCGAGTGTATTACTACTGTCAAGTGTCCCCACCGTGTCCACTTCGTTATAGCTAACACTACACACGTTCTTAACTCAGTTGTAAACTCTATAGTCAACCAGAGGCTGTTATGCTCCCTTAAACCGATCTGAAGCAACTACTTTCAGATTGTAGTAAAAGTTTAACTAACTTAGTTTCCAAACATTTTTGTTAACCGGAGTTTTACCAACACCATTTACGTTTACGCTACATTTCTTAAAAAGTATTTTCACTCAACAACTTTAGCAACGTGTTCGAGCGTGTATTGTGATGTAGAAGCGACGTCACAGCCGCTGCCCGTATTTACAGGACCATTGCAAAAATAAGGAACAGAAGTGACACATTGAAACAATCTTCCTTTATAATATTGCCGGAGCGCAAGTACTAGGTATATGAGGGAAAATATCTTTTAGTGTGGTAAAAATATTAGGTCATTTGCAAAGTGCTAGTAGAGTTGACTACCCAGGGTAACGCCTCTCGCGGAGAGGTGCAATCTACGATAGAAGCGGCTCTGAAGCCAAGACTCGTTAATATTTACTGCCAACATGTGCCTTCGGAGATCGTAGCAACAAACGTCGTGATCGCCAGGAAAATAAATGTTTTATAACCACCAGACTTGGCAGCGGTTTCTTCTCCATTGAAAATTACATATTTGAATTATGCACATAATGTGTGGATGGCAGTGTTAGTGTCAAGTAAAAACCTTTGAAATGCAATTACTCCTAACTAAATATTATGAATGCGAAAGTGAGTTTTGTTTGTATGTTACGCTTTCACGCCATAACGACTGAACGGATTTGGATGAAATTTGGCACACAGATAAACCATGACCTGGGTAAGGACATGGGCTTCTTTTCATCCTGGATTGCAAACGAAGTTGCGGGCAACAGCTATAAAGCACAACAATTATAAAGCAGCAGCTTATTAATTATTATGATAATTAATATCAAAGCTGCAGATTACTTTCTACTAATTTCAACTCTCCATTAATGGCTTTTGGTTTAAATTAGTTTTTTATTTTACTTTATTAGATTATTTTATATTTTGTAAATGTGAGAACGTTGTATGCCTTGTAGATTGTAAATTTATAGACCATAGTCTATTAGTTAAACATGGTACTTGTTGACAGGCCTACACTGTCCTCCCTGAACACTGGAATTTGACAAAAACATTGTAAAAGACAAATAATTTTAAAAGAGTTACCATGGAGTTTGTTGCTGGCTTTTCTCCATAGGAAACGACCAATTGGAACCGTGCACCTAGATTCTGACGTTTCATAAGTGCCCATGAACCTACATGGGCACTTATGTGAAATAAAATATATTGATTTTGACTCTTTATAAAATTCTTAAATTTTCGTTTCAGGCCGTCAGAAGTAGCTTACGATGCAATTTACATGACGAAACTAGCTGCTTATTATTTATACGTGAAACTATAAATGAATATCTAAATTTCCGCAACTAGTTTCGTAATGTAAATTTAGGTTTAGAAGGTTGTTTAGTGTATGTCGCATTCTCACGGCGTTACTAAAAGTATCAGTTCTTTATTGCATAATGTTAACATTGGATCTTCTGTTACTATTTATTGGTGGTACTATGTGGCACTAAGTATATGTATAGTAGGTACTTGTGTGTACCGAAGATCGGCAATAACTCTTTACAGCATGAATAGTGCGGGAAAGAAAATATTTGTGGATATTCCTAAACTATTTGACACTATCCAAATATCATATCTGAAAGGCTGATGCTGCTGATGAATATCCAATTTTATATAAGTATACTAAATTTGCCTGTTGCTTCGAAGGGGTAAGCAGAGATTTACATAAAGTACACCAACATTTCCACAGAAAATAGCAATGACGATTAATTTGCAAAAGCATTTAATGAAATAAAAAATTGTGTGTGTTAAGATTGAACAACTAATGAAATTTTACATTCATCGGATTATTTCTATAAATGCATATTTGCAATGAGTCAGCTCTAGTGAAACCTATTTTCAACAGTACCAGATATTTCCTAACAATCTTAAGCGTACCTACATAGTCTGGAAATAGTACGCCTTTGTTAAAAGAGCATAACTTTGTAACCTAAGCAAGGTACACAACAGCGGGCCAGTGTTACGAGCGCGCATAATACCTGCTAATCCTTTACCTTGCTTTTACATGGAAAGGTTACTAACTTTATACCGAGTTGTTTTTAATTTTCGTTAAGCATTAACGCTGTCGGGGTAAAAACGATATTTGCATTAGATACATAGATAGATATAATACCTTCTCTATATTATCTCCAACATAAAAATACATACGCACACACACAAACTCATAAATGTTTGTTATACAGATTTCTTTCTTTATAGAGATTTCTGTAAATTTCAAACCATTTCAGTCCACCCTCTTGAAATAGGGTTTAAAATAATGTTCAGCAATTTTAAGAGTAGAATCAATCGTAATATAATGATAACTACACAGAAAATGTTAACATTCTATGTTTTAGAACTTTACGATGTACCGGTAACCTGCAAAACAGCTTTTTTTTAAATTTAAAAGCAAGCTTAGAAATGGAATTAATTAGACTTTCTTCCACTCCTACATTCACAGAGTCTCCAATTTATGAGTATAACACAAAGCCCTTCTGGGAATCTAGGAGGAGTCGAAGCCCAGGCTTCTAGTTTCTAATACCACTAACGTACTACGTGTTTAACATAATGCCGATTATAAGCCCGATTACTCACAAATGGATACGCCTAAATCCGGTCATGTGTGTTCAGTTATCCTTTCTCCGGTAGTAAATTCGTAACCACCCACTAAGAAGGGTTTAAAAGGATAACCTGGTTGTAGGGTTCCGTAGATAATTTTACGTTATTTTGCCACGCTTGTATGTTGTATAGGACCTAATAGCCAAACAGACCAGCTTCACCACTAGGTCTTAAAAGATTTTCCAACAAAAACGTACAAATTTTTGGCAATCACATTTTAGAATTCTATTTATGTAAGTCATTTTCATCCTTCACAATTGTTTCATTTACTTGGCCTCTATAATATTATATTTTTTTACTGCAGATACAGAGACATAGTGTATCGAAACAATGGTTGTTTCATCAGTAACCTGCTAAATGCGCCCTACGGAATCTTTAACATGTTCGCTACCACGCAATTGACCGGTTTTGTCCCTTTTTGCGCAACTGCGTTAGTTTAACTTCAAATGATATATTAAGCGCATCCATGTTAATCCGACGGTGTCTTTGACGTGATTATGGCGCGACACTTTCTATACGATTCGCGGTGATTTATTAAATTATATTTATTTACGCTTAGAGAACATCTTTCTCTGCACTGTTTTGTTTACGATTTCTGGTAGATATCCTCTTCTCATCGACGCCATTTCTTCGCATTTTGGCGACCTATTTAAATTTTCATTCACAAAAAGAACCACGCTTTGCCTAGTGGCGTTTATTTGTTAATTTAGAAACATACATGCTTTATTTGGGACACACAGTGTCATAGGTACATAATGGCTTTTACCATTAGCGAGCTTTTACTACAAAGCTTACGTTACTTGCCTGCCTACTAACTATTTGCCAATTATGCCTCTACGTTGCTTCTTTAAAATATTTACGTATAGCTTATCAATATTTCGGCAGCCTTGGTAGAAATCAGAATTGCATCAAAGTGGTAAACAATCCCGCGAAATTTTGTCCTTGACAATCTACCATTGCGTACTATGATGACCCAATCACTCTAATGATGACCACAGCCGTTTTGTTTTTGATGACGCTTTCCTAATGATCTGAAGTAATATTTTTAACGATGACTTCTCATTTAAAGATACAGCAAAGAGACTTTGTGATGAGAAGGCTTATCCCGCCGACATAATTAGCAATTATTTCGATTTTATTATTTAACTTTAATTTTCCTGACGGCTGGCTTTATGTGGCCCTGACCTGAAGAGCTGGTTATTTAGTAGCAAAAATTGTGAAAATTCTTACTGTAGGTTTTTGTTGTCATAATTATCAGTATTTCCAGACGGGTTGGATGACGTTTTGATTTATCACGAGCTTGGTTATGTTTTCTTTCTACAAGCCTTTTATTCCACTTAGCTGCGTTCTGACCTGCTTTGTTTTACATGATGATTTTAAAAGACTATTCATGGCACTTCTTGTTTGTTTCTCTCTGAAGAACCTAATATTTGGAACTGTTCACTTGCGAATAGCCAACAAAAATAGTTCGAACAAGCAGACTGTTGACTGATGAATTTTCTTCTTATAAATAACAACATAATTGTTAATGCCCATTCTTCTTGATTGTTGCAACGGAAAACGATTCGTAATGAGACAGTACAAAATTATTTGTTACCCACTGTATAGGACTGAAAGGTAGGTATACAGCAAAATGTATTTGTCGTAAGCAGCGCGTAATATGTCTAGTAAATATTTGACGTCAATCGGCAATTCTACCCTCCTTAGGGAACGAAAGGGGAGATGGAGGGAAAGAGGTATAAAGGGGGATGAAGACAATGTAACCTAAATGTTTTCTGTACTGCGGGACTCTGGAATGTTGTAGTAGATGTGTGCGTATGAGCGTACCTGTACGTACCTGTCGTTCATTTTAGTGAGGCATATTGTTACTATTTAGTAAACGTTGTGATAGTTTTTTTTACCTTACACTTAATCATAACTAATATTATAAATGCGAAAGTAAGGTTGTTTGTTTGTTTGTTTGCTTGCACGCTAAAACGGCTTAATGGATTTGGATTAAATTTGGTACACAGATAGACCGTGACCTGAATAAGGGCATAGGATATTTTTCATCCTGGACCGCGTAATATGAAGTCAACGGCAGCAGCTAGTCATTTGTAAATAACTATCTTCTGCCACTGAAATTCTATAACTACCCCACGGGAACGTGCTACCGGGACAAAAATTTGCCTTCTCTTCCTTCCTTCTTCTTTTCTCTTTTATGTCCTTCCCTAGGATACCATCTATCTCCTTGCCAAATTTAATCGAAATCAGTGCAGTTTTATGCGTGAAAAGGTAAAATACAGACAGACATACTTTCAGAGAATGTCGATCGAAGGCTTTTAAGCTAAGCTTGTCGAGGTCGGCCCGTGGATGGGTGACCATTGATTACGTACCGAGACCCCTTCATGCCTCGGAAAGTATGTTAAGTCGTTGGTCCCAGCTGTCATGTGTACTCTCACTCATACTCTATCACATTCCAAATATCCACTTATTTTGAATTTTGTTTTCTGTATTTTAAGTCTTCATAAGTTTTTAATTGTTAATTACGATGTTGTTTTGTGGTGAATGCTGTGTTTACCTATAATAGGCATACATACCAGTCCTTTTATTATGTTATTGTTTTAATTTGTTTGTATGTACTGCTGTTGGTGTACCAAATAAATAAATAAATGTTTGCCAGTCGTTACGGGTACCCTACCTAGTCAGAAGCCTGAAAGTCTTACCAATACATATCGTACTGCCCATTAGCAAGCTTGTGAAGGGCAGACAGGCAGTCTGAAGCCGAACCTGACCGGTTGCCGCTGAATACTGGTATTCAGATGCAACCGGTCAGACTGGAAACTGACACCAAAATAGTCGGGCAAGGCAGGCAGGTGATAACCTAATTAATAAAAATTCGACATGTTAACAATCTTTTAGGTATAAAACACAGGAGTGAATAGCAACACAAGGTTATATTCTTCCTCAGTGCTGATGGTTTCCTTCACAATTCTTGAACTCAGTAAGGAACAGACTATATACTTCTGCCTACCTTGAAATTCCAAATGCCGTAAAGTTTTTAATCAACAACTTTCATGATTGCCCAAAACATTTGAATAAATAATGCTTTGCGTATGCCTCTTACTTCAACCGCGGTAAAATATATTTGCCTACCTTCCTACGCAGATATTAACATAGCATTTAATGTAGGGTTGTCAGAGCTCTGCAGACCTGTTCAATAAACATGACTCGGGTCTTAGCCGCTGTACCTGAGCCCGGGTTAGTGCCTGTTGCAATTATATTAGTATGCAAACAACGACGGGTTGCTGCAACGCGCTACACGGTCACGAGATGTTTCAGAAGACTTTGTCGTAAGTTTGCTGGAGGATCCTTTGATGACTTAGTCTCAATCATAATAGGCTTAGGTTAAAGTTGTGTTACAATTCGTCTCACTGGTGTCACCGTGAACCACTTTGGTGTCACTCCGGTGTCACTATGGTGTCTATCTAGTGTCGCCATATTATGTTGTGTCTCTCTGGACTCACTGAAGGCTCAAGGATTCCCCAATTTTTGATAAGCACGTTGGAAAGTACATAACCTCCTAGTTTTCAATGAAATAACTAAGGTACTTAAACCTACGTGGTATTTAAATATTTGAATGCGAATATTGCGTACGTTTTTATTTAAGCTTATTGAAGCGGTTTTTCATAAAGTTTTCGGTATTAGCCGCTTTGTTTTATTTAATATCTACATTGCGCTGGTTTCAGCCGTTTTTCATAAAAAATCGGTTTATATTCTTAGTTAAAACAAATGCCGGTTACAGCCATACTATATTGCAGCGATAGCAAAAACCAATCCAGTCCGAAAAATAATTATTTCAAAATGTGTCCCTGAGTTTCTCTGTTTTGTGGTGCGTCCTTCACATTGCGGAAAATAAAACCTACAACCCTAGGAGAATCAAAATGTAGACGATCCACTTCAGCCCCGTTAAAGTTATCAAATATAACTTGACAAAATGATGTATTCAGAGATTATCCCCAACTTGTGTAAGAAATCGAAGAGTTTCATCACTACATCGTGACTTCTGATTCCACAATAACCTACTTTTACCGAGCCCTTCCTGAATTACGATCATTTCTTTACCAGAATACAAAGTTCAATGACAATTTAAAAGAACAGTCAACGAGTGTCGAAAGATATCAGTGACAATAGTGAGTTTCTCAAATAAAGTAATTAACAGTCACAGTATTGTTCTCACGGTATAGTTACTTAGTAGCAATGTGTGAAGTGTGGCGACACATAGTCACCTTATAATCATTATCACGACTGTATGCTGAAAGAGGTGGTCAGAGGTGTACTGTGTGTAAAAGACTCATCACATAGTCGTTATCCACATGAAACTCAGTAACATGAGCAAAAATGATTGCTGGGAAACGACTTTTATTTTTGTGCTTTTAGGTGTATGCAACGGCCTGCCAGGGTCGCGGGTTGTTCGATAGAGATACCGTGGCCCTAGCACGGGCAACTGAAGGAACGCGGGTGGGCTTTAGTCAGTCAAAGTCTGACACGCCCTCCCGCTCCGACCAGAGCGGGAGAAGTCATTTGATGATTTTCCAAGGTAAAGAACTTGTGCGTGTGCTTCTGAGTATCTTCAATAAGTCAGTTTACATTGATAAGTTACAAAATAATTGAAAAATAGTCTATAGCATTGTAAACTGACTTATTGGACAGACTCCAGCGATTGATGTTATGTCTGGCAACAGCTAGAGTCTATTCATACATACATAAACTAACGCCTTCTTCCCATGGGGGTAGGCAAAAACCACACCGTTGCCTTATCACATCATTAATCAGCCTGTCATTCAAAGTCACACCACATGCTCCGCAAGGAACAAGGAACGCATTCCCGCAGCATTTTTTCTGCTTTCATGCTTCTTTTGCCACACCCAACATTCACTTCCATACATAGGCGTAGGCGCCAGAACACTATTGTGAACAGCCAGTCGTGCCTTCTTGGACATCAATTGGTTGGTCACAATTGCATGTGTAGCACCATTCACTTTATTTCCAGCAATTACTCTCCTTTCCACATCTCCATCAATATTTCCTTCCCTTGTAAACAGACTCCCCAAATATACTAACACTCTAACTTGCTCCACACTCTTATCATTTATTTTCACATCACACACGACATTGTACCGACATCACTGACCGAACATCCTCTTCTCTTTCAAACACCATGACTTTCGTCTTATTTACATTTATATTCATTTCTTTCATCTTATGTGCTTCATCTATCACAGTCACCATGTCTTGCAACTGTTCTGCTAACGATGCAAGTTGCACTTGATCATCTGCATAGAGAAGGCATTTGACACGCAACTCATTCATCGTTAATCCACATTCACCCTCTTTCAAATCCTTCAGACAATTATCCATGTACAGGTTGAACAGCCACGGTGACGCTACACAACCCTGTCTAACACCCCTCGAGATAGAGAACCAGTTCGTGTATGCCCCATTTATCCAAACACAAGCACTGGAATCCTTGTATAAGGATTTTAGTGTCCGTACCAAGCGCCAGTCCACACCGTACAAGGATAGTGTCGACCACAGTTCTTCCCTCCACACACTGTCATAGGCCTTCTCCAAGTCCACGAAAGCACAGTAGACTTTCTTGTGCTTTGGCAGATGTTTTTCAGCTATGCTCTATCAGCATTCCTTCTCTAAATCCTGCCCGCGCATCCCATATTTTCTCATCTGTCACAGAGTCTTTTCAATAAGTCAGTTTACATTGCTAGACTATTTTTAATTACCTTGTAAGGTACCCATATAAGCTGACTTATTGAACAGACTCTAAACAAAATGTCGTGATTTTGGCCTGCAATATATCCGTAATCAGAAGGATCCCAGGTGTGGTCCGTTATTATCACAATGACGGGGAATACAACTGATTCTCGGCGTCTTTTCAAAAATCCGAGGATTGTAAATCCTAAGTAGAACATCAAGACTTTGTTCGGACACAACTGTTAGATATTTCTGAATAAAACCATTATGTCATTTAGTAAATTGAAAAATGTTAAACAATAGAAGAATAACATATATACAATAAACAGTTCAAACAGTTTTATAGTTTTCAATAAAATGTTTACAGTTTATGTTGGCATCATAACAATATGATATTAAAGAGATTAGCTAAATTTTCCAAAGCTTTCTCTCTCCTACTATTTGCTATGTCCTACAGGGTCCATATTGATCACATATAGTTTTAAGTTACCACTGAAGTACACATTGTGGAAAGCAAATAAATGATTGAGTTTTGAGTATTGAGTACTATTTTTGGCTAAGAATATCGGAACGCTAGAATACTATGATTTATACCTACATTTGAAATGAGATGAAGATGTGAGTGGAAACGCCGGAAGGGGACGCCCTAGGAGGACATTTAGTGGGAAGAAGGCGTGTACGTGTTGAAATTTAGTAATCTAGAGAATTGATAAATATGTGGGAATAATATAACATTAGAGTTTAGTCAAAATTCAGAATATGGGAGTTGGCCAAAAACGATCTCTCCACTGTATTGTAGTGAAAAAACGTAAATGATATCTAGTTGTTTGGTAAGACAATTGACACTTCTATCTGGCATTTAGGGACACCAGAGAGGTATATGTCAACTTCTAATACCTACCTAACAAAACAGTACTGTGGCGCGTGTTTCGCGGCTTCAACCTCTCTCGTGCTACGTGCTACGTGGAGAAACCGACTCCTTGGGAAGACTTTCATTCAGGGTGTAAATAGAGCCTTTACATAGCCGTCAGCTATGCATATTGTTCATCAAACTAAGAAACAAAACATGAAAATTATTGTTGGGAATCGAAATTTATTTTTGGTATGAAAAATTGTTGGTTGCGGCAGTGCGCAACGTAATGCACGCAAAACATTGGACTTGTGAGTGCATGCACTGTGTAGCATCAACTGCTACATGCAAACCTTATGTATTTATATTGTAACCTGTTTGGGAAGATTGGTTGTCTTTATTTTTCGGTATTTTGTCGAAACTATGTTTTTTTCTCTCTCACTGATTATTAATTGCAGAACTTCCTTCCATTCTTGTTGGATACTAGCTGTACCTGCGACTACGTTTGCGTTTATGTCGGCAAATAATAATGTGTCACTTAGCTCCATTTAAAAGGAAGAATCTTCCGAATTTGCCTGGTGGGAAGCGCTAGCTGGGGATCTCTAACACAGCGGGACCTATTAGTTCACCCAGATTTCAGACTGGCTAAAGTAGACACATGTTTCATGAGGTACTGTTTAAAATATTACAATAAAATACCTGACCACATACTTCAACTGAATGAGACGAAATTCAAATCTTTTATATAACTCACACTATGCAGGTAGGCATATTATAAGTTAGGGCATTACATCGCTGATAAAAATGCGTGGCTCAATGCTGGTCCTGTTCCACACCACATTCTAATTCAGGTGTAATTAATAAAAAAATTAAATACTGTTGGAGCTGCTAAAGGTTGTAAGAATATGCTTTGTATGCACAAACTCAGATTGAGTTTGACAAAGCAAATGTATTCTGTATTGCATAGCACAGGTGAGTACTATGTACTATGGAGCTACCATTTACCGGGTAATGTCTTTTATTGACTTGAATGTGCTCTGGCGGCTGATAGTATGTCATGCTCACTCAAATGTCTCGCTGACGGTGGCGCGTGTGTTGGATCATTTAGCTCCCTTCAAAATGTTTGAGCTGAATGGTGCTGAACCATGGGTATATCATGGTATTTTTTAGATGGTAATTATTAAATTTTTTGCTGCACTCTGGACGCTTTAAACGTGTACGGTTTTTGAACATCGTTCTCACATATAAGTTCAACATGAATGATATAACTAATATATTTGTGACAATATTACAATAACCAGCTACTATGCTTCATCTTCCGTACGATTATCCATTAATTAAAAATAACCCTCTAAATAAATTGGCTGTGTCTGTGTGACATACGGATAGGATGAAATGATAAGACTTCCGTTTCTATATGCCATTTGGCCACGGATCCAACAGACAAAGGACAATGCCAGATCCTGCCCCAGCAATTTACAGGAAATGTCGATTAATGAAAATAATTGTAATGATTAATGGACCTTTTCATCATGCATTGTTTTTCAGTAGAACTTGCAGATTACAAATCACTGATAAAAGGCATTCAACCCCTGAATTCATATCTTCTCCTATTGCGTTACCAATTGCGCATGATACACAACAAAAAACTAAAACTCATAATAAGATGCGTAACGTATATGTTGTTTAAATCGCATTTTAACCATTATAAACTGCACCTAACTTATAATCATGTTAATTGATTATAAGTTTAAAGATTTTAACAGAAACCGCAAGTTCTACATGCATTAGGACAAATGTATAGTTAAGAGTTATAAATAAGCTTTAATATACTGCATATTGCAGGCTTGTAAATGACTTTTTGATTTGAGTGGTCCAAAGTTCTATAGAGTTTCTGGCATAGTCCTTTAGAACTTTTTCCTTTTGAAGTCGGTAATAAAGGTGCCGCAATGAATCTTCAGTTTGTCTTACAATGGTTCGGTTGAAGAGAACGGAGTGAGAACTTGAATGAGATGCGACTTCTAGAGTAGAGATAAATCCAGAACCAAACATCAATAAACCCAGGTCTAGATATAGACTAAAGAACTCCTACCTAAACCTACAAAAACAAATATATTTACGAATTTTTACAATTTTATTACTAAACTCCAAATACGAATGAGTGTCACGCTTCTGCGGAAATTCTTAACACCGCAATTCAGAAAACATTTGCTTAGCGCCATCTATCGATTACAGTAGTTTTCACAAAACTGCTCTGCATACAATAAACTTTCGACGCTTCACATAACAGTAATTGTAAACAAAACTTTACACAAAACTTTACAAAAGTTGACCATTAGTTATGAATAAACCACGCATTTGAGGTAAACGGAAGGTGAGGGTTTCTTCCCCGGGTGTGAACGTGAGCTGAATTAAGTATAACGTAACATAATTACTTACGCGGATTAGGATTAGATTGTCGAGGTAAGTAGGTGACTGCTTAATAGGTAATCGATTTAAGTGATTCCAACAATACCTACTTACAGATTTGTCTTAATGAATATTATTGCAGCGGAAAGACGTTCACTGCTGGACATAGGCCTCCTCAAACATAGGCCTTCCACACTAATTATCTACGGGGATCGATTTAAGTGAAATCATAAGGGCTCGAATACCGGTATATTTTTCCTTAACGGTTTCGTCTTAAAATCCTAAGAAACGATTTGTTTCGGTTAGGTTCGAACGGAACGACATAAAATGTTTTTGAAGAAGAATAAAATTTAAATCGTTTTAGATTAATAAAAGGTTTTTAACCGTTTCATTTTTGGATAGTTCGATCTTCGATCCAAAACTAAAAACATTCAGTTGGGACTTATACGGATTTTGGAATAAACCGGTTTTTAAAACGGATTCAAAGAACTGTTTGAAACGTTTTTAAAACTTTATTTTAAATAACGTTTCCGAGACCTGGAAATCACAAATCGACCAGTGCTGGAATTAACAGCTGCTTCGTTATTTGCAAATGTTTGAATGACACAATAATTATTTCCGGATGATCTTGCTCTATGTGGTGGCAAGCCCAAAGCAGGTTCAAGTCAGAGTTAATGAAAAACAAACGGTTTTTTTACTGAGACAAGTAAACCTAAACAACCAGTGATTGGTGCCTCCTATTAAGCAGATAAGCCTGTGTTAGGAGACTGCACTCTTCCATAACTTAAATAAGTATCTTTTACTTAATCTCTCTCTCTTATATTATTTTTGTCTTTTAATCAATGAAGCGCATTTTAGTACTTTTCCTTTACGTAAGTGCACTTCCTATTTATTCCTTAAGCGAACATTTACATTTCAATTTACATAAGTCTCTCCTTTGCTCGAGGAAAATTATATTACTTGAAAATGTATCACTCTTTACGTTACTTCACAAATTGTTGAACGTCGACGTAGAAAGGTCTGCTATGCCCGGCAATTTTGGAAAATACCACATGATTCTCTTCAGGTAGAATTTTGAATACGAGAGTATGTAGGTAAGTACTCTGTTGTGCTTGTGAAGGTTGAGATGTTACCGCGTTGCTTAATATCAGATAAAAAATATAAATAACATAAATGCTGATTAAATGCGTTCTTGGCGGAGCATGTGATAAGACTTTGATTGATAGACTGAGGAATGATGCGATAAGGCAACGGTCCGGTATAAAAGAAGATGTTGTGACAAAAAATTAAAAGAGTATGCATAAATGGTTTGGTCATGTTGGGAGGATGAATAAAAGGAGGCCAACAAAAGGTATTTACAAGGCAGATGTGAGTGGAAACGCCGGGAGGGGACGCCCTAGGAGGACACATAGTGACCTTATTAAACGAGGCAAAAGGAGTATGTAAGTATCGTAGCAGGTGGCGTTCCGTGATTTCTGCCTAACCCCGTGGGAGGAAGGCGTGAGTCTATGTATGTATAAGTACGATAAAACGTATTAAATTACAGGGAAACCCGCGAAACTCAGTGTTAAAGCCGAATAGCAACTTGTACTTACGAGTCGTATATAATCATAGATATAATTTAAATGCTCTATTTATAATATTTCGTGTTTTAAAATACGTGTAAGTTTTATCTAGGTATTATTTATTTATTTAACCATGTATGTACCTACACACATATGAACAGTCAAGATGAAAGGATCCGAAAAATACGTACATAGGTACAAGTCGAAGAGATAATTTAGTATTAATAACGCGAAAAGAGAAAGCCGAATAGATAATTTAGTATTTAGTACTCTTCAGCGTATTAAAGACAAAATTATCTCTTCGACTTTAATTACCGCGGTAAAACGAAGTTTAAGTAATTTAGTCAATAGAACCCATGCGCCCCTCTTCCCTTACCGCATACCTAAGTCCTTTCTTTCCTTTAATTAAGGACAGGTAAATACCCTATTACGGCCGCGGCCGGTCTCAACTGCCTTTATAGTGACCTGCCTACTTTGCCCGAAACGTGTCAGTTACGTTTAAGCCGGTCATTTTATTAATTAGCCACAAGAAGGCCGAGAAAGTGGGGGTATTCGATCAACCTTACTTGTGTGTATTAGGATAACGTTTTATAGGGGCTATTTAATGTGTGGCGCTACGACCGTTATAAATAAACTTTTCTTCCAACTATTCTTTAATTTCATCACAATCACACTAAAAACTCAGTACAAAGCGAGTCTTTAATGCTCTAGAGCAATAAAAATTTATGAAATTTCATTATTGCACAGTTTTTTTTAATCGCACCAAAAGGTGCCAATCTCAATGGATTAGCTCTATTCTGCCAGCCGATACCAATACTTTTTTTTTACGTACGTATTATTCGTTTCTATCCTACTTGTTCCAAATTTAAATATAAATTTGCCCAACAAAACTCTTAACCTTACGTTTAATAATTGCTCAAGTATAACTTTTAATTTAAATAATTAAACCTCTATTGATATGAGTTTCTTTTATCTACTATTCCTATAGGTATTAGTTGAAAGAAAAGCAGATTATGCATCTCGCCTTGAGTAATTTATATTGCCCTCGTGCCTGTTAGATTAGAGCCCTCGCTAACGGTCGGGCTCTAAACCAGGCACTCGGTGCAATAATAAATTACTTTGTGCTCGATGCAATAATCTACTATTATATCATTATTCGTCTACTTAATTCCTTTATAACATGCTCGCTAACCACAAGTAACAATAGATAAATGTCCAATCCTAGCTTTCATACTAAAATTCAGCTTTCTAGGATTTCGGAAAATGCCCTAGAGGTTTTGATGAGCGGAGTGAGTCAGTCGGTGACGAAATGAAAGATCTACCATGTTATTTTAAGACCATAGACTTCTTATAGGTTTTCCTGTATTTTTTTCAAAATTGTAAGCTCAGTCATTTTGGAGATAAGGGGGGGGGGGGGGTGATGGTCAATTTTACATTGCAGACAGACAAGCAAGTGATCCTGTAAGGGTTCCGTTTATTCAGTAGGTCGTACGGAACCCTAAACTTATGCAATTCCAAATGTAGCGTCACAATAAAACTCGTTTTAACACCCCCTGACACCTCCAACACCCCCAACACCCCCAACACCCCCACACTTCCTGTTTATTCGCGGCTGCGAATGTCAAGCGATGTATTTGTTTCTGATATATTGTTGAACGCGAATAGCAACTGAAATCAGGGTTTATGAAAATGAATTGTCTGAACATCCTTTATCATTGTGTAAGAAATCACTCCGGAAGCATACAATAAGGGTACTTATATAATAATAAATGATTGCGTCTTTCATAGAAAATTTACGAAAAATGGTATGAAAATACAAAAAGATTTGGGCTCGTCCGGGATTTGAACCCGGGACCTCTCGCACCCTAAGCGAAAATCATACCCCTAGACCAACGAGCCAACTGACAAAAGATCCGAAATAGACATTCTAATGCATTGACTGTTAAGATCTGTGTTACCTTTCACTCTTGATTATCTGGGTCACACCTCACACATAATCAAGTTTTATTATGATGATGTCATTACAACGATATCGAATTAGTGTTAATTCACACCATGATTGGCAACATTGCAAAATTTTCAATAACGCAATCATTATTGTAATTTATAATTATAGATTTATGTATGTTTACAATGATTTGTGAATATTTTTACCGTAGCTTATGATCAATACCGATACCCTATGCAAAGAAAATGTTGCAACAAAGTAGTATACCTAGAGCTACGAAAATAGTCCGAAATATTCCCCACACTTCTGGATATTATCTGCTTCCCTATTTTACTATTTTCTTCCATGTTTTCTCCATAATGATTGTGTCGTCAACACCTCCTAGAGCTGGTCTTCCCATGAATTGTATGACCATCGAGGATTCCAACTTCCTCCTTCCTTCTCCACTACCTCATCCCTATCCGCTATCCTAGCAATCCTTTTGGTCACCGATAATCTAAGAAGCAATAACTTGTGTAGATAATCGTTATCGCTTGTTTTGAGCAACAGATAAGATGATACGTAATTTGGACGCACCCTATTACCGGCAGGCCCATTTCCTCTAAAACCCAATCCACATTACCGTGCGACAATAGGTTTGATAGCGAGATGTGCCGAGATTATGCGCAGCTATAATGTGTCAAGGACAACGGTATCCAGTTTTACTTTTTTAACTCGACCACATTATTCTCATGTCCCTGCCTACATATACATGATAAGTAGTTCTAAAGGGTACTTACCAGTCAAAATCTTTATTTTTAAATGGTAAAAGTTTTGCCATCTGAGGGGTATATATAATATCTACAGTACAACACTTGCGGTAATCACTTTTAAAGTGTTTTGTATTCTACAACAATTTTCAACAGGACTATCTTTTTGGTAGCCTAGGTCAGTTCATACATTTGTGACTTCCATCATCCGTAGTTAATAAAATGTCACTTTGTCTAGGCTCCCAGGACATTGTTCGAGTCCTTTAATACGTTCTTGTGTTTAATTCATCAGTTTTTGCCCTGAATAAGGGCACAGAAAGAAAAAAGAATAATTTATTTCCACAATTTTAATTGGAACCACGCTGTAAAATATTACAGAAATGGCGAATAATGTTTTGAGAGCAAGATGGAGCGTTCCAGGGTACTTTGTAACAGAGACGGCCCGGTAATTAAGTGATGGATAATATCATAATGTGACGAAGCCAATGGGCCGGGATGACGGGGAATCGGTTTGTGTTAATGGTGGTCAGTAATCGACTAGACAGTGTGTGAGTCTAAACCTGCTTAGTTAACAGCGTAACACACTTATAATGGCAATGCCGTTAATTTTGACAATTCAACAACATTCTTATTATTTATTCATCAATTACGTTGTCGAGCAGACGAATGTATTTTAAGTAATGAACAAAACCAAATTATAAAGAGAAACATCACAAAAACTTTTATACACGGAAAAAATATAATGATTGTATTCCCGCGGCAGAACGATTTGCCCTCAGTAGTACATTTATACTGTGATAGTACTATCAAATCGTGTTTAATTTTTATTTCAAATAATAATAAAATAGGCATCAAATCGAAAGCGTGAGAAACAATAGTAATCCACTCTAAGTAACGAAGGTACTACGTGAAACGCACGCGCCGCCGCGGGCTTCCGACAAAGTGAAGAGCAATTCGTAAATGTTCAGAGCAAAATAAGCTTTCTTTTTCACAATTATAATAAAGCACCATTAAAAAAAAATGCAAATCAAATAAACTTCCAAGACCAAATCATTTCGGCGCGGGAAAACCACCACTAAAATTTTAGCTTGTACCTATAACCACTACTACTCGTTCGTAATATCGTTTGTTGTTATGAGCAGCATAACACTGATTTTTCATTGGTCCTTATAATCCTCATCTTGCTTTACTATAATATTACCATGTACATCAGAACGTTCGGCCAATCGAGGTAGGGCGCTGGCTGCTACTCTAGTTTTTTGTGACGATTTGGTGACTCACAAAGATGCCAGCCAAATAATTTGTGACATTAGGTACAGTTCGAAAGTTAGAAGCATTTATGTATGGCCGAATGTCCTGATATTAGAACGTTCGGCCAACCTAGGCTTCTTCGTTATGTAGGAATCGATAATCCCAATGTTTTGAGGTTAAATATTTTATTTTCAATTTACAATTGAATGGGGTCGTCACAAAAAAAAACTAAAGCAATATAAATTCGTTTCAGTGCCGTCACTAAATCTTTATTCATTAATGGTTTCCCTCTGTCCTCAGTTATAGAGATCAGGTTGGCCGAACGTCCTGATATTCCGGGAGCTGAAGGTCATTTTACTTTTAACCGGTGGCATTACGAGTAAAAGTAAAGTTGTGGTTGTTTGTCACCAAATCGTCACTAAATCCTTATTCGGTAACAGTTTCTCTAAGGTCCTCAGTTATGGAGATTCAGGTTGGCCGAACGTTCTGATATCAGGACGTTCGGCCATTCATAAATGCTTCTAACTTTCGAACTGTACTGTCACAAATTATTTGGCTTGCATCTTTGTGAGTCACCAAATCGTCACAAAAAACTGGAGTAGCAGCCAGCTCCCTACTTCGATTGGCCGAACGTTCTGATGTACATATATTTCCTACTGGAGTACTGGGGACTTCCTAGCTGCAATTTCAGGATGTTAGGTACGAGTATAACTGAAGTGCAAAACGCTGCTGAAACTATCGCAGCACCAGCTGTGTTCCTGTTAATAAAATCATATTGCGACTGCAAGTCATAAATTCATGATAGTTTTAATACACCTTACTCCAAGATTTACATTTTTTTTCTCATAAACGATTGAGTATTTATCTGTTTTCATTTGAAAAGTGGCGTCGTCAAGTTTCCTTCAAAGGTAATGCATTTCAAATCTTCCACTCTTCGCTTTCAATAAAAACCTTGGGAAAGTACGGCTATATCTTTGGCATCTTGTTTGTAATTTGTAACTAAAGGCAGATTTTTCAATGATCAGATAGTAGCACTGAAGAATAAATCAGACAGTTTGACGTATTTTCTATACAAAAGTCAAACAAAAATATTTACTCCTGAGATAAAAGTTATCATCAAACATCAATTAAAATTCAAAAGAAAATACGTTTAGTTGAGGTAAACATGACTCAAAAAAGAACAAAAAATCACAGAAAGTGAACAAGTTGTTTGGAAGTATGCGTTACATCCACGAAAAAGGCTGTAGCTCAGCATAATGTTGCGACCCGAGTGTATATATCGGGATAGGCCCTCATCAGCGATGTTACACTTGCACTTTGTAAGTAGGCGTGGATTGTCGGGCGAACAAAATAGAGATACTAGTTACAGCACAATCACTTTATTTCACTCACAATTTCTTATAAAATAATCACCATGAAATAACCTGAAGGCAGAGGTCCGACATATTAAATGAAAGTATGAAATATAGCAGTAACCAACTTATTTATTCCAACCGCTTGTTAATTAATTAAATAGATCGCTATAATAGCTCTAGGCGCTACAGCAGGCGCACCGGGCCGAGCCTGCCACAAGAATGATCCCTTCCAACGCTGCGCACTCGCTTACATAAAGTGGCCTGAGTAGTGGGGAGAGTGGGGAGGTGAAAGTGCCACTTTGCACAGCGTAACTCGGCCCGCTGCACTTGTCGTTTACATAGATCACGCCGACATACTACTCTGTGTAAAAAGTATCGGGAATATGTCAATAAAAAGACCCGCGTAAAAGAGGTCGTTCTAATTTTTTTACTGCAGGTTGGTAGCACTGTACTGATTTAGCGCGCAAAATTTGAGCGGGATCTGCCATTTAATTTGTTTTAAACTACACTTTTTGTTGGTCATAGTTTTGAGTCCTCGGCGATTTTTACAATGGAAAATATTGTTGAACAAAGAGTGTGCCTTAAATTTTGTGTTTCAAATGATATTTCATGTGGTGAATCACTACAAATGTTGCGAAATACCTACGGCGAATCGTGTATATCGAAAACAAGGGCTTATGAATGGTATAAGGCTTTTAAAGAAGGCCGAGAAGTAGTAGTAGACTTACCTCGTTCTGGTAGACCTTCAACCGCTACGACCAAAGAAAACATCGACAGAATCAAGAAGCTAGTGCTCGAAAATCGACGTATGAGTCTGAGAGAGTTGGCTAGTGAGGTGAAAATATCTTTTAAGTCCGTCCACAACATTCTCATTGACATTTTAGTCATGAAACGCGTCGCCGCTCGACTAGTTCCAAAAGAGCTCAATTTTGTTCAAAAAGCGCAGCGAAAGCATGTCGCTGAAGACATGGTTTCCCGAGCTTCTACGGATCCGACCTTTATGAAACGTATAATAACTGGCGACGAGACATGGGTTTATGAGTACGACATGCAAACAAGCCAACAGTCTTCAGAATGGCGTCTCGAAAACGAGCCGAAACCCAAAAAACCGCGGCAAAGTCGCTCCAAAATCAAGGTGATGTTGACAGTTTTTTTTGACTACCGTGGTGTGGTTCACTCCGAATTCCTTCCAGAGGGAGAAACAGTGAATAAAGAATATTATTTAGGCGTCATGAAGCGTTTGCGTGATAGTATCCGCCGAAAACGTCCAGATTTGTGGCAACACAACTCATGGATGCTGCACCATGATAATCACACACAGCCATTATAGTGAAAGAGTTTTTAGCGAAAAACTCAACAAAAGTTCTCGACCAAGCACCGTATTCACCTGATATGGCTCCGTCTGACTTTTTTTATTTCCCAAGTTAAAATTACCACTTCGAGGAAAACGTTTTGAGTCGATAGAAGCCATAAAAGAAAATTCGCTGAATGAGCTAAAGGCCATACCGCAAATAGCCTATGAAAAATGTATGGAAGACTGGGTGAAGCGGTGGAGATGTTGTATTGCAAGCGATGGGGCCTACTTTGAAAGCGATAAAATAAATTTAGATGCATAATTTGTATTTTTTGATTTATTGACAAATTCCCGATACTTAGTACACAGAATGTATACTTACTAGTTTCGCAATGTTTGTAAATTTGTGTGCACCATGTATACCTCACGTGATTGATTTATCTGTCTTTGCTTATTTTACATTACTTTTACCTATTTTTGGTCTAGTATTTTTGTTCTGGGTGCATCGTCTTCACTTAAAAAAATATAACTAATGTACATAAAATATTGTTGAAATTTTTAAAAGAGTAACGTTGGAGTTTCTCGCCCCTTTTTCTACATACGAAACTACCTTTTGGAAGAGGCGCCTAGAATCTATTTAAATGAAAATGTTGACGTTCGAAAAGTGCCTTTAATGCCTATTTGAAATTAAAGCTTTGACTTTTTTTTTTCGTTTATTTGAAACCGATTGCTATTTCCTTACAATGCAGCTGAAAAGACTCTCGATCAAATGTATCACAGTAGCCAATCGCCGCACAGACTGTATAGGGCTGTTTTTTCTATCGTTCTTTCTATTGCATACTTGGGAGTTGCCCATAAGTAACTGGCGTAGTGATATTAACCGTCTGCCAGTTATTAAGAAATTAAAAACGAAAAAAAAGCAATGGAATTTCTTTTTTTATGAGAAATTACTAAACAAGAAGACGTTACTGCTCCTTATTTAAGCAATTCCTGTCACGTCTTACAAAACCTTCGCAAAGGAACATAACTGGACGTGTGTATAAATAGCAAAGCATTCAACTAAATCTACTGAAGTGCAAACGAGTTGGTGAGACCTAATTATCCGCTCAACTTCAGCTAAATTCTTGGCTGAACTTCGGAAGTTTTGCAACGCTAACCACGACATGGTCAGTGAACTGTGGGGTACCTATACGAGATAGTTTTACTAAATACTGTTGCATGTGACGGACGTTAGATATCTACTTAGTGGCTGGGAAATAAACTTAGGTAATAAATGGTGTGTCTCGTATTACCTTGATGTCTGCCTGTGACACGTGATATGCTAAACATAGACCAAGATATGTGGCAATAATAATTAAATTGTCATATTTACAACGCCTGACAGATGGAGTTGTGGTTGAAGTGTATTGTAGAATGTAAATGACTAACTTTGCAGAGTCAGAAAAGTGGCAAGCTCTTGCTCTGGTTTCAGAAGGACTGAAGAAAGGACTCCTCCAATTAGACCAACCAAAGATCTAAAGAAGTTGACTGGGGCAGACACTTATGGAAGATTGGGCCTTTACTGTTACAGTTTTCCCCACATCTAGCGCTGTAGAACTATTTGAGAGAAGCCTAGGGTATTACTGCTGGTCTTCAAGGAAGTGGACAACGGTGGCCTATACTGGGTATATTATACCAATCACACTGCGGCAATATTCTTGTAGAAGCGACTGAATTGAATCGTTAAAATCGGTAGGCGAGTGCAGTCTAATCTGCTTGACGACCTCAGTCCATAGGGTGCCCCTGGGATAACTCACTGCAGTGATTCACGTTAAAGCTTACTGTTAGGCTTATATTTACGAGCTACGAAATTAAAAGTTGAGGAATGATGCTTGTGCTGAGCTTGTGAAATAAACGTTATATTATTTTGTAAGAATTCACTAACCTGTGCTACAGCTCGTTGATAAAACTGTGGAGATGTGCATTAGTGGCATCATGTACTTATAATAAAGGAAAGCAGCCAGTTCTTCTAAATAAGGTGATATATCATCACCATTAATCAAATCAAGTAAGCAGGAGCACGTACTCGACTTGTCATAGACCCGACCCACAAAGAAGTGAACGAGAAGACGAGAAAATTCAAATTAAAAATGGCTACCGAGAGATGCTAGTGATGTTCGTATTATTTAGTAACATGTAATGTCGGGATTCCAAAAAGACTAAGGAACGTACAATTGAAAGTGAATGCTCTCATTTATGCCGTGGTTCCATGGATTATATTAAATCTTTAACTAATAAGCTATTTGACTTTACGTGTACAGTCGGCACAAAAATACAGAATAAACATTAACGATTTTGCTAATCTTTTTACTGCAGGGCATGAGCTGCGTTCTCATGAAGTTTGTGCGAAAGCAATTGCATTTGTAGCTGTGTTACGTAATCAGGTTGCAGATCCATTCGCGTTCAAGGGGGGCATGCAAGCAGAACAAGTAGTTCCAATGAGAATCACGTAATACTAATAAGAAAACTTGGACTAATTGCAGGTCTATGCTTAGAATATGCTAGTGTTCCATTCGAAGGTAGAAAAGCTCCGTATTTTGCCAGTACTTTGGCATTTGTCTCACGATTCCAATTCTGCATGGCAATGTATCTAAAGTTGTTGAAGTATGTTAATTATTATCGGGCTTTTTCATTAACTGGGGCTGATTCCGATGCCGGGCCGGCAATTTAAAAAGAAAATAATAAATCACCTGGTTGGATTTTCCTTATCGTTGTCCTTGCTTTTTTAAAGAGGGTATTGTTTTAAAAGCATTCCTTTTGTAAACAAAGATTTTAATTTGATGATAGTGCATTAGGTGATAGGCAATACGGGCTGGTGTCCGCAACTCCACGTCAATGCGCGTATTTTGCGTACGGTGGGAAAATCGATCGTTCGATTCATCCCAGCTCCTCGAGGAAGACGTGCAACGCCTTGGTGTTACTGACAGCCTCGCGTAGGGTACCTGAGTTACCGAAGTACTTTGCCCTGTATGTGGCGACCACCGGGCAGTTTAGAAGCACTTGAGCTGCTGTCTCGTCCTATGATAGTGCGTTAGTGAACCATTTTTTTTAATGAATTATTTAAAAATCTGTAGTATGTGAACTTTTTTCTGGATTCACGTTAGGTATTACAAAGTATTATTTCAACCCTCCTATAACCTTACCTAACACGCTAAACGTAAAACCGTTCTCTTTTTCTTCCAACGCTACTATGCCGTATGCACAGCGCGGAGCGGGCGCGGAGCGGGCGCGGGCGCTGCTCACCCTCACTATACCCACACACAGTGTCGTGACGTACCAGATGATATATGACGGCCGTGTTTGATGTCCAAGTACTTACCTATTACTGATAATGTCTTACTGTGATATCGAATTAAAATGTAGGGCGAAAGTTAATAGATCCTATAGGCCTACCTAGAGGCTAATCGTTTTAGGAAATAAATATACTGATATGATGAAAGAAAGCAATAACCGCTTTGATTTGTGCAGATTAAACAATATTTCTATATTCTTGTTTTCAGTTTTATCTTGCCCAAATGTAATAATTTGCCTGTCGTATCACACGATATTTAACTATACCTACTTACGAGTACCTACTTACAGAAAATAACCAAAACCTAGACAACCGTACCTAACAAATTAAATTGTATCCCAAAAAAAAAAAAAGACCAAATGGAACCCTTCTTCAAACATCTAGTCCGTTCTTTATAACGTTAGTATAAAAAGAAAGAAAATATAAACAAGAGAGCATCGCCGCC
Source organism: Dasypolia templi (assembly GCA_963555695.1). Classification (NCBI taxonomy): domain Eukaryota; kingdom Metazoa; phylum Arthropoda; class Insecta; order Lepidoptera; family Noctuidae; genus Dasypolia; species Dasypolia templi. The sequence continues at coordinate 1,432,936 of OY743150.1, forward strand.
GGGCTACAATTAATTCGGTCCCAAAGTAATTAAAGCTACGTTTAAATTGCCATATTTTTTAACTCACACATTTTTTGCGTCGACACTGAAATTTCCTCTCCCTTAATTTATGCTAATGTAGAGGCAAGAGGGAAGTGAGGGTCCGGAGGGGCCGGGTTCTCGATAGAAGCTAAAAATAGGAAGGTTCAGATATTAAAATATTTTGTATTAAGTGTGATAGCGTCATGCTTTTAGGAGAGGTGTATGTTAGGGCTATCTGGGTGGACCCTAGAACATTGACCACCTGCTCTTTAAAATACGTGCATTGAATATTACCTACGTTTTTCATTAAAACCAGCTATGAGTATTATACTCCGCAGCCTAGGAGAAGCCTATGTCCAACAGTGGACTGAGTTCTAAAATTACCAACAAATTGCGAACACTAACTGGTGTTAAGTGTATGCCTTTAATATTGTAGCTACCATCGAATGAAAGTCGATCGTAATATGCAGGAGGCCTCTTGTCTTCTGATAACAATAAACTGTGATCACTCGGCATTCTTAAGTCAAAATACTAGTTAGTTCTAGGGACCTTCTCAAACGTTTTACTTACTTCTTGGTCTACGGAACCCAAACCTGTTTTTTGTACTCGTATTAAGCTCAAGTCGACGTCGAAAAAACGTGAACTAAGTTTAACTCGGTTTAACTAAATTTAAAACTGTCTTCCCGACGAAACATCGTTGAGGATATCGCTTCATTCAAATATATTTCACGCTTTATTCGTTTTTTGTAGATATTAGATTATTTTTGAAGAAAGTTTAAGTTTAATGCTACATAGTATTGCTTCACCATCCTTGATCTCTTTCGTTAAAATGCTCTTATAATCGAACAGAAAACGGGTATATCGTATTCTATCAGTTAAGTTTTGCCTATGGGGTTCGAATAGTGCCTGTTTTTTGATAACATCCTTTGCCAATTACCCCAGCAAACGGATGTGGGAAAAAGCGCCTGCCATATAATTTGCCGCAACGAGCGTTACCACAGAATATTGACGTAATAATCAAGCAAGGCGATTAATAAGAGGGTGTATTTTCAAGATGAAGAAATTCTAAATAATTATTTAAATCAACTTCTAGTCTTATCCTTTTCAAAATTTATCAAAATAATTAATTAAATCAAACATTCCGTAGTAATATTTATATGGGCCATCCAAACACTGCTTCATGGTCTGAACTGGTCCTGATCTAAACCAGTTTCATGTACCTAAATAGTTATATTTCTAATATTTTCTTATTTCTGTCGAAAGTTCTAACAGGTGAAATACAAAGATACGAGTACATTGCGCTTATTCACAAAACCTTCTGTACAAATTTCTTGTTAAAAAATTCGATGTGCATCGCGTAAATTAAATCATGTTACAATATCACCCAGGGCAAAGGGGACAACTCTTGAGATATTAATAAAATACTGCCAATTATCTAAATTGGACCATTTGGCGTTATGATAAGGTGCATATTGCAATATTTATGGAATCACGGTGCTCATGTTGGAAGTTCTGAATGGGTTATGTGGTGAAAGGCCAGCGATTTTGATTGAGGCGAGCAAAATTTTAAATCGTCTTTTTTAGTTAAATATCGAGGGGCTATCCCAGGAGCAACAATTTCGTATTGATAGATAAATACATCATCATCATTTCAGCCGAAAAACGTCCACTGCTGGAGATGAATTTATTAGCATATTGTTATATTCGTCCACTTCAGAAAAAAACTAGCTAGACAAGCAGTTCGTTTTAAATAAATTTCGGATGAATAGGACTTTCGACTACTGACGACCTCATTCTGTATCTTACGTTTTCCTGCAGCTTCTTGCTAAAACGACAAAGTTCTTTCTTAAATCCATTAACTTGTTCTTCTGTTTACCCAACTGACAAATAGAAATTCAGCAATTTTCTTCGTTTGCAACATCACCATTTTTCTCTCCATATCGCTCCATTTTATCGTTCACGCCACACTGGCAGCCCGCAATAGTGGACGTAATTAATAACGAGAGATGCAGTGGCCTCTAAATTAGCTTTGTGCGAGATCTTGTTGTCAGCACTGGTTTGTTTTAAGGCTAGGATGGAATGACGCTGGGCTGGGTAGGAGCAATTGAGAATCAAGAAAAGCGTTATATTTTACAGTTGAAGATCGCCATCGTCGTAACGTGGCTACTAATTCGTTTCTTTGTTGCTCCCTCGTGGTGGTGCAGCGTATATTTTTTTTGAGATAAAATGCAATTTTCTTGAAGTTGTCTTGTATTCTTTAATTATATCTGAAACGAGATTTATTTATAATTCCAGAAAATATTAAACTTACCGCATTTAATAATATTCAATGGTTTGGCGTTATGCCGTGTACATTGAAGAGGACGATGACGTTCTTAATTTTTTTGGTCACTTTGAATTAAAACAATTAAAGAAATGATAACGTAAATTGGAAAATAGTGTGATGTTAGTATCGATTTCCTTTTGGTGTAAATTAATAGAAACAGTTCCATGCTCCTACAGTGGACGTGTGCAAAACCCAAGTCTCTCTGCAGGACGTGTGTGCTTGTTATTTTTCAAGACGAACTTTTCAAGTGGCTTCGAATTGCTTTTACGTGTTCACCGAGCAATTTATCGAAGCCAACATTACGCTTTCAGGCTAACCTGAATAGCCCCAAGAAGTGGTCCAAACGACGGGCTAGCTTTAGACAGGAGCTCAAAGGTCTTGGGCAATACTTGGCAATGGAGCCAAGAGCAATTTCTAGTCGATTGAACGTTCCCATGAGAATCTGGACTACGATCGGGATCACTTTAATTCTTTGCTGAACGTCGTCGCGTTTTTTTTTTTTTTTTTTTTTTTTTTTTTTTTTTTGTGTATGGCATCTCGTAGTTGACCTTGAGAGGTCGTGACTACTTAACCGGACTATCCTGTGGCTGCCTTAAGCGGACTCAAAGCCTCCAGCCAGGGGCGTAAAACTACTACTTATATTATTAAGCGAACGCTCGCTAAGGGCACCCCCTGTGGGGTACGGACCTCGGCTTAGGGCGTCGCTGACGGGAGGACAGCAAGATGGGACAGGCTGGATCAAGTTTAGTTGATTATTATTAATCGGGGAATTTAAAGCTACAGGCTCAGCTACGGCGCGGGCTGGCACTTCGTCGAGCAAGGGTCGGGGGGGACAATTACGTCGGGATCTTCGCGAGGAACCTCGGCGGCGAGGTCGGAATGTCGGTCTGTGTTTGTGCACTGTACTGGTGGCCCTACTGCTCTCCTGAATGAGAGTTATGTGGTCATCGGGATCGGTGAGGACATGCTTGGGACGGCGGACCTGACTAATGGAGGAGGGTATATAACTAGCGGCTTTCACAACCAGAGGGTTGCGGTGATTCGCGGCGGTCTCGAAGAAACGCTTTGAAATACGTTTCATGAACTGGCGGATAGTGGGAATCTTTAGGTCAACGTGAAGGATCTCGTTGCGAACGTACCAGGGGGAGCCTGTTATCCTACGGAGGAACTTGTTCTGGAGGGTCTGCATTCTATTGAAGCGAACGGGCTTGGCGTGTGCAAAGACTGCACTGGCATATGTCATGATCGGGCGGAGGTCGTCGCGTCGTTAGGATCTATCTTTATAGCCAATGGTATAGTCCGTGGAAGTGTCGCAAGGTTTCTCTTATGCAGCTGAGGTTTGCTTTGTTTGTGAGATTCTAAAGTTGAAAGGTATTTAGTGCTTTGTCAAAGGACACAGAATTGCAATTGCTTCTATTTGCACATACGATGTACATCCTATCCTATCCATCCATTAAATGATGTTATTACGATATACGAATGCAAGTGAACTTCTTTTGATCAGACCATTTAAGAAAATTTAACTCATTGTTTGCCTCATTCCGTCTCGTCCCTTTTCTCATCTCACTACCCTCACATTTCTTAGAAACCTTTCACACTACTTATCAGCCATCGTACCGTCGCAATGAATAAATGTGTACCTTTCAGTTCAGTTAACCCGGTCTTGTGGGTAGTCTGTCACCTATAAACTACGGGACGGCTACCTGTCCCGAAGTGAGGATGGAAAGGTGACTCGTACAATATTCACGGAAACTATGATTTAGTGGCGTGTCCCGGCTGAGGCCTTTTCCTGTGTGAAAATAGTGGTTTAAAATTGTAAGGGAAAACTAAGGGTCGTTCTTAGACATTTTAAAGTAGCGCCTGGCATACGTCGGTACGTAATTTTATATAAGCTTTAATTCTAAAACACGAATCTAAATTAATGCTACTCGAAAAAAATTATGTTTAATTTTTATTTTAAACGTTTTATGTGAATGACTATAAAAGATGTATTGATGAAAATACCTCATCAATAGTCTTTTATCAGGCGAAAAAAACAGTGTTGTAAAAAGATGTAGCTTTTTAGGTACCTACCAATATTTATATTCAGTGGAGTCAATTCGATTCTTACTACTCAATACAGATAACAAGGATCAAAAAACCTTACGATACGTGTTTAAGTACACTAACATATCTACCCAAATTCCCTTACCCAAATAAACCCTTATGTACATAGACATAAGACCCACAAACACAGTAACTCAATCTAAAACGCTCAACCGCCGCGATCCGTTCCAAATGTGTACAAATACAAACAGTTGGGAACAAATTCTTGGCGACAATCTGTTTATAGACAGGCGTAGATACCAGTAGGTACCAGTAGGTATTATTAGGCAGCTACTGCCGCGTTCGGCTTTTTTCTCACCCCGCGATCTATGTGGAGCTGGGGAAAGAGCGATTTTGACCAGGAATTATGTTTTAATGTACCTATCATTAAATTAATCTCTAGGTCATGGATGGCCAGCGATGGCATCGAGCACCTGAAGTATGCGAGGGGACACTTGCTGCGTGTACTCGCTTTGTTTTTTAGCATGTGCGTTAGTCACGGTTACTTACCGGACGACCTAATGTATACAATAGTTGTGCCTATTGTTAAAAATAAAACTGGGTATGTCTCTGACATTTCCAATTGCAGACCCATTTCTCTGGCAACTGTCATAGAAAAAGATTTAGATAGTCTGCTTGATAAGCAATTGGCTAAACACCTCGAACAACATGATGCCCAGTTCGGTTTTAGGCCTGGGCTGTCAACTGAGAGTGCAATCTTGTGCCTCAAGCAGACTGTTCAACACTACACAGACACGAAGACTCAAACTCAAAGCATTTATTTCAATTAAACCATTTACAGGCTACTTTTGAATTGTCAAAGTGTCGGTCAGTCAGAAATATGAAGCTAGTTGCTCATTCCAAAGCGAAGTAAATAATGGGTAGGGTGGCACTCAGTTCTCTTCCTTCTCTTATTTTCAATGGTATCGCCATTCCCATTAACCCTACTGTGAAAGATCTCGGTTTGCATCTTGACTCGACACTAAGCTGGCAACGCCAGGTCTCTAGTGTTAGCCAAAGGGTCAACGGTACTCTGCGATCACTGTATCGTCTGAGAAACTTTTTGCCTGGTAAGACGAAAACCATGCTTGTGCAGACTTTGATTTTCCCTATCATCGACTATGGTGACGTACACACGTCACCATAGTCGACACACTTTGACTTGAATACGTTTTTTTTTGGATAAGCTCGACAGATTGCTCAACAATTGTATACGGTTCATATTTAATCTCAGAAAATATGACCATGTGTCAAGCTATAGGTTATAGTATACTACACTTACACCATTAGTCATCATTCATCCATTCATCTCCCTTTTATTTGCTAGCATTTTACGAATCGTTCTAAAACGATTTCTTATATACTATCTCTATTAAAACATTCATATTTTATCCGTTGTTGTGACACCTAAGTCAAATTATCAAACTGTCATTCTTCAAGCCTTCTATATAAACTTCAGTGTCGTGTGAACCGTGTTGTGTTTTATAGAAGTACATGTATTTTCTAGCTCATCCATTAAACTATCTCTTCCAAGTCGACTTTCATCCTTTTATGTAGTTAGGATCTAGTAGTTCTGTTACAAGGTCTGAGCTCAAATGGATGTCCATTCGCCAAAGAAGAAGTTTGCGCGCTTTGACCACACTTTTCTTCCTTCTCAACTCTCCCACTCCTCCTTCTTATCTTATGTCTCACTTGCAATATCTATGTTCATCTCACGCTAAGAAACTGCGTTCTTCCAACAATCTTCTCCCGCTCCGTCTTTCTCATACTTCTGACTTTGTTAATTCTTCCTTTCATATTCAGTCCATTCTTCTTTGGAATGCGCTTCCTCTTGATATCAGACGGCCACCAGTCGGTATGCATTTACGCGGAAGTTGCAGAGTTATTTTCATAACAAATAGCGTAGAGTCGTCTCAACACCTTTCACCATTAAATTTGTATACATGTATGTAATATTTGTATATATATTGTAAGTATATATATATAAATATATATTTTATTAATATGTATGTATGTGTATTATAAGTTACGCAATATCTATTTTACATCACACATCACAATTTACATATTTTTTAAGTATTTTTTTTCCATCATCGTTCCCTCCAATTAAAGCACCTGCCATCTAATCTCTTCACCACCCTTGGTTGACTGGTAGAGAACGCCTAATGCATTAAGTCCGCCTTTGTACCTCTTTGGGTTCGAAAAGTTTAAATAAATAAGTAGGTACCTATGGAGAAGAACTCCATGGACACTCTTTTAAATAATATTGTTGTTACAAATATATTAGTTACATCATTAATGTTGACACTATAGGTAACAACGATGTACAAAAACCGTACACGTTAAAAGCGCCCAGAGTGCAGCAAACAAATAAGCCATGGCAGCTTATAAATGACCAGTCCCAACTGACGGCGCCCGTTCACGAACATGACGCATGGTTCAGCACCATTCCGCGCAACCATTTTGAAGGGAGCTAAATGATCCAACACACGCGCCACCGTCAGCGAGACATTTGAGTGAGCGTGACATACTATCAGCTGCCAGGGGACATTCAAGTCAATATAAGACATTACCCGATAAATGGTAGCTCCATAGTACAGAGTACTGACACCTGTGCAATGCATATATATATTTAAAGGAGATTGAGTTTATACAATACAAATATATTCGTACAACCTTTAGCAGCTCCATATTTCAAATGTCAATTAATTAGAATGTGGGGAGGTATTTTATTATAAAATTTTAGACAGTACCCCATGAAAGATGAGTCTACTTTAGCCAGTCTGAAACCTGGTTGAACTAATAAGTCCCGATTTCTAGTACTATAATTCTGTCTTTCACCTCTTTGACTGTATTTTTTTTTTTAATATCCTTAAACAGCTCTCTTAGAGAATCGCGCCTGCGGAGATTACATATGGCTCTGATGGCTCTCTTCTGCAGAATAAAGATAGACTCGATATCTGCAGCCCGTCCCCAAAGTAAAATACCGTAAGATATGGCACTATGAAAGTAACTAAAATAGACCAGCCTCGCGGTATCTACATCAGTAAATTGACGGATTTTTCAGACTGCGTAAGTTGCTGAACTTAACCGTCCTGCAAGAGATGTTAAACGAAGACCCCATTGTAGCCTTGAGTCGAGCGTGATCCCCAAGAAAACCGTTTTATCGACGAATTCTAGTTTCTCTTGATTAAATACTATATAAAAGAAAATCTTATGCACTTACATATCCAATCTGTCAAGGGCATTCGATCTCGTACGTTACGATGTTTTGTGGCGTAAACTAGAGTGAAACTACGTTAACACCTGAAATAGTGTCGATATTTAAGTACTGGTATAGTAGTCAAAGCAATAGCACGAAGTAGGTTGGCTTGCAGTCGGACGTGTATCGGCTGGAGTGCGGGGTGAGGCAGGGGGGGCTCAGCTCACCCCGGCTCTTCAATCTATACATGAACCTCCTTTCCAATGATCCTTGGGATCAGCAGCACCAATGTCGGATGTCATATTGACGGGGTGTGCATTATCAATATTAGTTATGCTGACGATATGGTGTTGCTGAGCCCATCGACCGGTGCTCTGAGGCGACTGATCGCTATATGCGAAAATTATGCGTTGAATCATGGGCTCAAATATACCGTCACAAAAAGCGAGTTAGTGGTTTTTAAGGCAGGCATTGTGACATATTCGTGTATATCTCGTGTCGCATTTTGTGGAGAACCACTGCGAAGAGTGGACAAATTTAAATATCTGGTTCACTGGGTTTCTGAAGATCTTAAGGATAATTGTGACATTGAAAGGGAACATAGGTCGCTGGCTGTCCGTAGTAACATGAATGCTATAAATGTATTTGCCGCGATTATTAGAAATAGATGTGCATCTCTGATGACGCGTGTTCGCGGCAGCACCAATAGTATTCTCAGTGTATTCGCAGATCGGTGGGATTCCCCGATGTTGCGGAGATGGACGCAGCTTCACGCTGAATTTTAATTGTATTTTGTTAAGTTGTTTCTCTGACATAGAAGTTAAGTTGAATTGTTACTAACCCTATGGACTCCTGTCACTTCAAGATCTGAGCCTTAATAAATTAAAATAATTTATTAAACGTAAGATGTGCCAGAAAGCTTTTTATACAGTCAAAGACTATATTGAGAACAAAAAGGCTTGGGATTGACCTGCTCCAATTTTTGCATACTGAGTATGGTTTTTTGTTTGGTACCTAACTTTTGTTTTATTTTATAAACACTTTGACATTTCGTGATAATTAAAGAAATAACTGAGATAGATAGATTATTTTAATATTTTATATCTGGCAGTTTGAGTACTTAAAGCGGCCTACACAAATCAAAGTCCTTTCTTTGGTATTGTTCGTCGAATCGTTGAGCTCCTTATTTTTTGAGTTAAGCTGCACGATTAATGACAAATGCGTGCACAGACTGGACAGGCCCACTGAAATCTGTACGGTTCTTTCCTCAAAAGACCATTTCAGACACCTACCTACATGGTCCTCATATGATCTGTAAAATAAACAATGACATGAATATTTATTTACCTAGGTATTATTTTATTGTTATTATTGCTAATGTTAAGACTATGTGTGTCATTGTTTTTTTACTTTTGTTTTTTTTATTTTATTATCTCAGTGAGTTTTAATAGTAATCTTGGTCTGGCGGTTTGAGTAATTATGCGGCCTACCCAATGTCCTTTCTTTGGTACTGTTCGTCAAATCGTTGAGCTCCTTTTGTTTTGAGTTGAGCTGCACGATTACTGACAAATGCGTGCAACGACTGGACAGGTCCACTCAATCTGTGTGGTTATTTGAGACATCATTTTCAATCCACATGGTCTTCACATGATCTGACCAAGATTATGTCTGGACTTTAAAAGAAACTGTGACCTCTGAGTTTGTTTCGGCCTTTCTTCTCAGAGTAGTCAGATAGGAAACGCCGACCTCATCTAGTTAAAAATAATGTTTGACGTGTGAAAGTGTTTGTACAAATACATTTACAGAAATAAAATCATTTATCATTAAATACGGAATTTAGCACAGAACATAACAGTAAGTTTCGGAGCCTCGCCGAATATTGCAGCATTTTAGTTCGTGTTAATAAAATCTACACCAATTTTGTTTGAAACTAGACTCGCAACCGTATTGGGTTTAAAGTGCACAGCATTTTTATAGCGACGCGTTTTTGTGTTTCTTTTCACAAGTATGGTATTCCTGTGTACCATTTTGCTGGCGCTAGGAATGTATTCCTGACAAAAATCGGACCGGTATGAACTAGTAATCTCTTGGGACATGACGGGGCAGGGTCACTTTAAAATGCAAATAGATACGTTGATCTGGTTAGTCTCAAGAGGACATAAAAAATCTTCATGCAAATTACATAAACAAGTCTATGAGTTAATTTTGTTTATTTTTATTTGACTTTATAAGTCAATTATTTTAAGTTATCTTCATTTTTTATTGACATCATCTGCTCATTACAATGTTTTTTTTAATGAGTTGCATTGCAATATGTGGCCTGAGTAACCGGCAGCAAGATGGTTATGCTCCCTTAGATGTCACAGATTCCGGTAGCGTCGGAGGTCGGGTTGCCTCCTTCCCTCAAATATGGCGACGGGTGTAATGGCTGATCTTTGCGTTATGCTCGTGGACGGGTGCTGCTTGTGGTGACTGGTCGTCTTGCTGTCAATGGTTTTGTTATTGCTATAGTAATTGTTCTGTTTATTTATTGAACATCGATGGTCCTAGTTTATCAGTTGTGTGTACTTAACAATTAATTCAGTATTGCATATGTAAGCTACCAGCTAACTTATAGCAAATAATTTAATACGATGTTCTGTGTCTCTTAATGTTTATTACTTATACCTATTACCTATGATTGTACAGATTTTTTTTTTCTAACCGAACAGACAGCTGTTTTGCTGGGGAGTTTTTTCTTCTTCTTTCCAGCTAAAGTATTAGGAAGTGGTAACGTATTGGGGGGCTGTCTTATGTAATTTTGACGTTAAAAAAGTGCTGATCTCAGTCTAATTTGAACAGATGAATTTTGATTTTGAAATTGTTTTTATTCTCAAAATAATGCATGCCTACACAGGCATAGAAAAACCGAGCAAGACCATCATACATTTCCATTGAATTTCATCAACAAAACAAATAAAATTCACATCACAAAACAGAAATTCCGTCCTAATTGAATCTTCCTCTAGGACCCTATTACGCGACACCCATTAGCCCGACATACTTCACATAACGTTCATAATATAACATAACGTCCATATATGTCCACGCATCTTACATGCGCTTTCTGCCAGATTTTTTTAAATTAAAATTTCATATTCTGTCATGCGGGGACTAAAAGGGTTGAGTCGGTAGGGTTGCAGGTACGGAGTGGTTAGTCAATGAAGTTTTAATTTTTCACGGCTTGCTGCTATGAAAATACGTACCACAACAAAACCACGCTCAGAACACAAATATTGTTGATTGTACCAAATATTGACATGTGAAAAGAGTCTGTGGCTAAATATTAAACATGACACCGACTACAAAAAATATTTTTAACATAGTAGTCGCTTTTTCGGGAAAGGTTTTCTTGGTCCGGGTTTTCTTTTTAGAACATATTTTTATCGTCCTCAAACTCAAAGCATTTATTTCAATTTAACCATTTACATGCACTTTTGAATTGTCAAGGACTGCATCTTGTTGCCCATTCCAAAGCCTAATAAGTACCTATGGAGAAGAATACATCATCGTCAAAGCCGCGATTAAAAAAACACATCGAATCGTAAAATATTTCCGCAATAATTTATTCAGTATTGCAATTTACTCGGAGGTTATCATTTCATTTTCTCACACCTCCATGGTTCGCAAGTAAGGTCCCCTTGATGAATTGCCTCGGTCACTTTATTTACTGGAATATAGGGCGAGTGAGCCCGTGTCTTACCTGGCTTACGTTTATGTTATAACGTACCTACTGTTTGGTTTACAGGGTGATATGTATGGGAATGGAGGCTTGTAGGATATGGAAATTAATTAATATAGTGTAGCAATTTTGAATTAGTTAGGTAGTGTGTAATATTTCTATGATACAACAATAATTTAAACTTCGTATAATTCCCAGTCTGCATACAAAACCCAATCAAATTTGTTAGTCACTACAACTAGTCAAAGATCGGCAAATCCAATAGTCGGTCTATCAATATTATGTAGTTTGTTTGAAAAAAACATTTTTTAATTTCGATGTTAGTATTTATTTGCCCATGAAATTAATAGAAAGTGGAAAAATGAAATGGCTCAGATATACATTATATTCAATTCACTGATGCCATAGAAGCCCGGTAAAATTTGTTGTGTACGGGTTTAGCCAGTGTAGCATAGAGTATGAACAAGCAAAATCAATAAATACATTGTTAAAACATTTTTTTAAGAATTTGGCTAAATAATTGCTTCTTTTGAGCAATACAACGACATGTTATACTATTCTGCCAATAATTAGGAACCAAATAATGACATTTGTAGCTACCCGACGAGGTTCTCTATTGTGTCACCTTACTTTTTTATCCATAATTTAAAGTGTCATAACTTTTTTTGTCATCATCATTTGTCCGAATGATAACTTACCCGAACTTAATATCACATAATGTCACATGCCATACAATTTAAATTCCTAAATATAATATGTCCTAAATCCGTTTGTCATAAATATTATAATCAATAATATACAAAAGACATAAAACCGTTAACAATAAGTAAAAGTTATAAGTCCTAAATTCATATTATTTTTAAACATGTACTCAATAAAGCAGTTGATTGTGTACATGTGGTTTTTGTAAGCAAGCAAGCATGCAGCATGCAAGCAAGGATGCAACATACAGCCTATTCCGACCACCGGTACATCCGGTTTGACGTCTCCGCCCAGACCTCGAGTGCGCCGGTCCGACAGGCCCCGAGTGGTCCGCGGTGGGCGCTGAAGCAGCTGGACCGGGAGCTCATCCTGGAAGCCTCGATCGTGCAGGCCTGGGTGTCACCACCGGACAGTCCTGCTGACATCAACGACGAGGCGGAGTGGTTCCGGGAGGCCATGTCCGAAATATGTGACGTGGCAATGCCCCGGGTCCGGCCCGGACGTGCCTGGCTCCAGGTGTGCTGGTGGTCGCCGGAACTGACTGCTTTGCGCGAGGCGTGCGTGGCTGCGCGCCACCTGTACACCAGGCACCGCAGGCTACGTATTCGCCCTCCGGATACGGAAGCCATTCAGGCGGAGCTGTACGAGGGGTACAGAGCGGCGAAGACCGCCCTCCGAGCGGAGATCCTGCGGGCCAGGGCACTGGCCCGCGAGGAGTCGCTGGAGAATCTGAACAGGGACCCATGGGGACGCCCCTACAAAATGGTGCGGGATAAACTCCGCCGATGGGCTCCCCCGCTGACGCAGAGTCTCCGGCCCCAGCTCGTGGAGGACGTGGTGAGCGCTTTGTTCCTTTCGCGAGAGGAGCACTATCCCCCGCCCATGACTCCGCCTACTGCGGTGCCGCATGCGGACCACACTGCCGACGACAACGACGATGCCTCGGAGGTGACCGAGGTAGAGCTGAGAGTGGCGGTACGTAGGCTAAGTGCCAAAAATACCGCCCCAGGACCCAACGGCTTACCTGGAAAAGCCTGGGTCCTGGCCTTGGAGGCTCTCGGGCCTCGACTTATGGGGCTCCTAAGCGCATGCTTGGAGGAGGGCCAGTTCCCACTTCGTTGGAAGACGGGGAAACTGGTCCTCATTAAGAAGCCGGGGCGCCCTGCGGACTCTCCGTCCGCTTACCGGCCCATCGTGCTGCTCGACGAGGTGGGCAAGCTCTTTGAAAGAGTTACTGCAAACCGCCTCGTCGGGCGGCTGGTACGTGTGGGGCCGGATTTGGTGGAGAGCCAGTTTGGTTTCCGCAGGGGGCGCTCTACGGTGGACGCTATCATGCGCGTGCGAGCCCTCACGACGGGGGATGCTGTTGCCCGGGGTGGGGTCGTCTTGGCGGTGTCTCGAGACATCGCCAATGCCTTCAACAACCTGCCCTGGAGTTGCAACAGGGAGGCATTGCGGTATCACCGGATGCCGACCTACCTCTGTCGCGTGGTCGAGGCCTATTTGACGGAAAGGGCCGTCATCTACCCCGGTCACTGGGGAGAGTGGAACCGGCGAGAGATGTCGTGCGGTGTCCCACAGGGATCGGTCCTGGGGCCGCTTCTGTGGGATATCGGTTAATACTGGGTGCTGCGCGCCGACCTCCCGAATAGCGTCAGCGTGGTGTGCTACGCTGACGACACGCTGGTCCTGGCACAGGGGAGGTCGCACCAGGAGGCGGCCGAACAAGCGACACTCGGGCTTGCGACAATCGTCGAGAGAATTCGGCAGTTAGGACTCGAAGTGGCCCTGCACAAGTCCGAGGCCATGTGTTTTCATGGTCCTCGGAACGCACCGCTGTCGGGTTCCCAGATAACGGCGGGAGGGGTTCACATCGGCGTCGAGTCGACGATGAAGTACCTGGGACTCGTCCTCGACAGCCGGTGGAACTTCGTGGAGCATTTTCGACGTTTGGCTCCCAGACTGGAGCGGGCTGGGGCTGCCTTGAGGCGGCTCCTGCCCAATCTAGGGGGTCCAAACGCCTCCTGCCGGAGGCTCTACGTGGCAGTCGTGCGGTCCATGACCCTTTTCGGGGCACCGGTGTGGGCGCGGTCCTGAGGCGCCGACCGGCCCGCCGGTTGAACGCGTCCCAAAGGGTCATGGCCGTCCGGCTGGTCCGGGGATACCGCACGGTCTCCTGCGAGGCGGCGAGTTTCCTTGCCGGATTGCCGCCATGGGATCTGGAGGCAAAAGCCCTCGCGCACGTATGGGAGTGGCGCGAGGAGGCAAAACGCCGGGGTGTAACTCCCCTGCCGCGAGAAATCACGGTACAGCGGACAGAGCTCCGGCGGGATCTCATGGCTACATGGAGGGTGCGATTGTCGCAACCCAGTGCTGGGCACGCCACAATAGCGGCGGTAAGTCCCCTCTTTGAGGAGTGGCGCCACGGCGTCCTCACCTTCCGCCTGACACAGGTCCTCACCGGACACGGTTGTTTCGGGTGGTTCCTGTTTCGCATTTGGCGGGAGGAAACGCCCGGGTGTCACCATTGTGTAGATCACCCGGAGGACACGGTGGAGCATACAGTGGAGGTATGCCTAGCTTGGGCGGAGCACCGAAGTGTCCTCGCGGAGGCGATTGGCGGCGGCGATCTCTCGCGTCCGGCCCTGGTCCAGGCCATGGTACGGGGCGAGAGGGAATGGAAAGCCGTCACCTCCTTCTGCGAAGCAGTAATGCTCGCGAAGGAGGTAGCTGAGCGCGTGAGGGAGAGAGCCTTGCGCCCTCACGCCCCCATTAGCCGCCGCAGGAGACGCCCTGGGCGTCGGGAGTCGCCTGCAGATTCCCGGCCACCGTAGGCGCGGGATTACGGACGGCGAGCAATGGGTAGCTCACCGTCCGGTAAGGACCAGGCCCGGGTGTCAGCACAAAGTGACGGGGTCCGATAGGGCCGACGCCTCAGGGTCGCGGGTAATTCTAAAGAGAAAACCGTGGCCCTGGCACAGGCAACTGAAGGAACACGGGTAGGTTTTAGTCAGTAAAAGTTTGACACGCCCTCCCGCTCCACCCAGAGCGGGAGAAGTCATGATGACTTCCCACCCAAAAAAAAAAAAGGGGTAGAGCTGACAAGACTGCGTGAGTCGGATTTACAGCGATTCGTTTCTGTCACTAAAACATATTTTTTTGCAAATGTTTTAGGACTAAAAATTTATTATAAATGAACATTCGGAATAATACACATTATATAACAAAATACTTAGGACATATGACTATAGGTCATGTAAAATTAGGAGATCAATTATTATAGTACTCGAAAACTTAGCAGTCTTTGACTTGCTGCAAAATCTTCTCCGTCTCTCCTCGAACGATCAGCATAAATCTTCCTTCTATCATGCAGTTTTTCTACTCTATCACGAACTTCACTTAAATAGTTTAAATTTTTTGTCAGGTACGGAGTGATCTGTGGTACAAAATTTTCCAGACCGCCCTTGCATCATTGTGCACCTATATCGGTGATCGCAACTCACGTGCCAACGTTAAATATGCAGGAGTAACTCCTGTCGTTTCACAGACCGCGCTGTTTATACGGAACCGCACTATCGGTTACAGCTTAGGCCATGAGGGGTGATCCGTACCAACTAACAGGGCCAATTGGGTCTTCATATCACGGTTTTTTCTTTCAGCTGATACCCTACTACCACCCAGAAGCCAATCTTCTGGGTGGTAGTAGGGTATCAAGTCTTGTGTAATTCCAAGTATGAGCATGCACTTCTGCATGACCGCCAAGACAAATTGGACACCATTGTCCGAAATAATGCGACGAGGTAAGCCAAACCGAAGGAAATACTCTTCTATGAGTACTTTCGCGCAGGAGCGGTTGTTCTTTAAGAGCATACAATTCAACCACCCATCTTGTCGCGGTATCTTCCACCAACAGCATCCACTTCTCTCCGTTTTCACCTTCTAGTAGTGGTCCAAATAGGTCAATAGCTAAGTCTTCATTGCGCTGGTTTAAAATCGGTGTTTGAATAAGACCAGGTGGCTTTTCATGAGTCGCTTTATAGCGTTGACATGAACAACATGATTTTACGTAATGTGTTACTATTCTTCTCATGCCAGGGAAATAATAATTTTGAGCTATTTTCTGGTATGTTCTCTCTATACCAGGATGACCTGCAATTGGAGCATCATGACATTCTCTAAGAATTTCCTCACGCATGCTTACCGGTATTACCAATTGCGGCGACTCGTTTTCTATATCTGGGTTAAAGCGGTAGAGTATACCACAGTCCATAAGAAACCCGCGTTCTGTCCAACGCCGAGAGGCAACTTCTTCTGTATCTTCTAACTCCTTCATAATTTTATTCAAGTTCGGGTCGGATTCTTGTGCTGCACGAAGCTCCGTAAGATCTCACGTAGGCAAATTGATAATGACAGAACATATTCCACAGGATTCGCGAGATTCATCTGTACAGACAGGAGGGCTGAGTACGTGAGCAACTACATTGAATTTTCCGGGAGAATACTCAAACCGAATATCATAGGCCTGCAGTTTTAGCGCCCAACGCACCCAACGACCAGTAGGCGACTTTAATGATAGCAGTCATTTCAAAGGCTGGTGATCACTTACTATAATTACTGGATGACCATTGATATATTGGCATACGGTCGACCGCCTAGACGGCGGCTAGGGCTTCACTCTCCGTGGTCGAATAATTCCGTTCCACTGCTGACAATAAACGGCTGGCAAATTCAATGGGTCGTTCTTCATTCTTTTCACCCTGAAGCAACACTGCGCCTATCGTATAGTTGCTCGCATCCGTCCGCTGGATGAAAGGCTTGGAGTAGTCTGCCTGTATGAGGATCGGCGCTGACATCAGAAGCCTTTGCAAGTTACGGAAAGCTTCAGCCTGTTGTGGTCCCCATATCCAAGGTTGATTTTTCCTCGTCAATCTTGTCCTGAACCAGGAACATGTTTGTATGAATGTTCTGAGGTGTCCCAGTGAAGACGGTTCTTTCATGTCTAAGATGGCTTGAATTTTGCTTTCATCGGCTGAGACTCCCTCCTGCGAGATCACATGACCTAAATATTTAACCGACTCTCTTGCAAACACACACTTTCCCCGTTAGCACGCTATTTGAACTTCAACAGCTGTTCAAAAACGATTCGCAGGTTTTCCAGGTGCTTCAAAAACTCCCCCTGCGTTATAATAAATAAATCGTCTAAATACCCTAATTTTGGAATGTCCTTTAATGCTGAACCGGATCGCATTCTGTCTATCAGACGCTGAAGTTCTTCAGAACTAACGGAATCCTTTTAAAACGGAAGGTTCCGAAAGGGGTCACGAAAGCCGTCTTATCCCTATGCTCTTCCTTAACTGACACTTGCCAGTAACCAGATCGCAAACCTATAGTACTCATGTGACAACGTCCACGTGTAGTAGATTGGAGCAGTTCATCAATACGAGGCATTGGATAGGAGTCACTCTTCGTAATCGAATTTAACTTTCGGTAGTCGACGCAGAAACGGAAACTGCCGTCACGTTTAGGTACTAGCAGTGCTGGGGCAGCCCACGCAGATTCGCAATCTTCAATAATTTCGTCAGCCAACATTTTGGTAAGCTCTTGCTGCGTAATCTCCTTCTTTGCAGGCGTCAGGCGATAGGGAGGCGTCGCTATGTCGTGAATTATTTCCCGTGTCTATATGATGCTCCCCATATGGAGTCGGCACCCCACTCGTATTAAATACCTCTTGAAATTCCATGAGCAATTGGGAAAGCTCCTCACGCTTCTGATCCTCTAAACCTCCACCCTCGTCATCGCGTAAAACATTAATCGCGGCGTATGAATTTCGACGAGCCGAGAAAGTTTCCGAAATGAATTTACACTTCTGATCACTCCTATCCGAAAAATGCCAGAGGCACTGCTTGAAATTGATAACGAGACCGGCACTGACAATAAAATCGATACCTATTAGAGTTTCATTATCTAATGCTTCGGGGAAAATTATGAACTCGGTGGGCACAATTTTTTGAAAAAGTTTCACCTGTACCTTTGCAAAAAGCACCTCCATCTGGCGAGTGCAGCCATCCGCCAGGCGGATGTTTCTAGTGCACTGTTGTAGAGAATGGCCTTTCTCCTTTAACATGCGAAAAAGTATGTGGCCGGCAATACAGCCCCTAGCACCCGTGTCTAGTAACGCTGTCCCATTTTCCCCCAAAATACCTATTTGTATCAAAGGTCTATTATTACTAGGCTCCACCTTGATTTGACCTCCCTTAGTACGACCCTGTGCAGACGCGAGGTGTTGCTTACTGTTTTCCAGTCTGTTATTATTATAAACATTTACCGAGCTTAATTGTGAACATTTACGAACATTATCATCAGGTAAACATGAACATAAGCAATCACACTGAACATTAAATGAACCCTGAACATTTTCTTACAATTTAGGCAACATGATATGGCAACGTTATCGTTAACAGCTGGTTGAATTAAATGTTCATTTTTCTAACGGGTTTTAGTTGAACTTACGGAAAACTTAGTCTCCTATTGTTGTCACAGCACACATTTTTACCGACACTAGAATGCTCATTATTATGTCGCAGTTCAGTAACACAATCACAGTATAGTTTTAAGTGATGCCCAGCGTTGCAAGCAGCGTCTGGGTTACCTGTAGTACCGGCAGAAATGATGCGTATCTGGCCCGGCGACTTTCGACCACTACGGGGCCGGAGCGGGTGGAGGGACGGGTATAGCTGTCGAACTCGGCTCACCCGACGCACATTCATTGCGCATGATAATGCGATGACAGGAACCGCGCACTTTAGCATTTAATATTGACGATTTACTATCACTAGTTGACGTAACCATAACCAAATAGAATGCGTTCTGAGAACTAGATTTACACTTTTCGCACTTTGACTTTATAATGTTAGGGGTACCGCACCCCGAAGCGATGACATCACTCTTTCCGATATCACTTTTTTCATTGTAGTTTATCAACTATTTACAACGCTATTTTTCGTGTCCCCATTTCTTGCAGTAACTGCATGACAGTCTTTTGCTGCTAGTTTTTTCTTGTTATCACTTGATGGCGCTTGGATACGTCAGTGCCGGTGTCTTGTCTCATGCGCTGTCTACTAACGATTCCTCGGTCGCCCTGGCACGGTGCTGTAACTGGTCGAAAGATGTAATGGAGTTACGATCGAGCCACTTTCTAATTCTACGATCGAGAAGCCCGTATACCATATCCAGTTGAACTTTTTCGCTTAGATCTTCTTGTGGCAATCTCGATAAAAGCGCTCTCGTCTTTGCAATAAATAAATCCGTTGTGTCGGATGCGGATGATGCTCTCCGAAAGCACTTTTCAGCTTTAGCATGGTATCCGTCCATGATGTGGAACTGGCTTTTATGCCCTGCCACCATAATGCTGCCGAGTCAATAAACCCGTCGACATCAGCAGACGATCCGCTAAATCGTGCTATGCACTTTGGGAAGTTCGCGGGGGGCGCTGTCATGGACACTGCAGGCGGCGGTGTTGAAGTTCTTACATTCTGGATGAGCTTCGCGAAAATCTCTGCCAGACTCTGCTGCAGTGAGTGCATCAGGGTTGCAAATTGACCCTACTCCATGGTGATTGACGTGGACATCTCCTCTATTTCCTCTTCCGCTTCTGCTGCTTTTTTAATTGTATTGCTCACAATTTGATAAAACTTTCATTCCAAATACATTTTCGGTTAATAGTAACGCTTCCTTCAGTGACTGGGCCACCAATGGTATACACAAAAGTAGCAAAACGACTTTATGAGTTGTATGATGAACGGACTTGTATAAACACTGCTGAATTTAATGTAAACGTTAAGAATTATTCGTGCAGTACACGAAGTATCTCTGGCTTCATCGGGTTGACCACTGCGAAGTGTGGAAGGTACCAGGTCTTGTCAGCCGTCTTCTGTTGTGGGGCAGGTTCAGCGTACCCCTTTGCGATGAGAGCATCCATCTGTTCGACGTACTTCTTCTTTAATGTGGGTTCACGATCGAGTTTATTTTCTATGTTAAAGAGCTTTTTCAATGTGTTTTCGTAGTTGTTTGGAAACTTGACATTTTCTTGGCGCCAGAGAAGACCTGTCTGGAATCTTCCTTCGTCTGTCCTCGTTGTAGTCTTATCCAGAATATGAAGTGCTCGATCTTCTGGATCGGTCTTCGGCCTCTTGGGTTTGATGCAGAGCGTGTCCTCGAAGTTATCTCGAAGTATTGCTTCACGAGGTCTTCTAATGTCTCTTCTGGATCTTCTGTGATGTGTGACACGAAGTCGATCTTTCGACCGAAGGTTCGCGTCTGGCTACCGTGGAGTACCCAACCTAGCAGTGTGAGAGATGCCACTTGGTGGTAATTGTCACCTCTTCTTAATTCTGTAGTCAGCAGAAGATGCCAGTTGCCTCGACCGATCAGTAATCGTGGTTTCGCGTTGACATATGTGAGATGTCCTCGGATGTCAAACAAGTGTTGAAACCCTTCCACTAATTCTCGTTGAACCTGTTGAGATGATACATGCAGATGTATTTGCTCTTCGTGATCGTTGAGCCCCTTCAGCTTGATGGTGACTCTTCTGGATGCTGACTCTGATGCCTTCAAGTCATTAATAGTTTCTATCTTCAGTGATGCCATATCAAGTGTGCTGAAGTAACGAGCTTTTCCTATTCTATCCAACTTGGTCATCAATTAATGGTAGAGGATATCTATCTTTGATGGTTATTTTATTTAAAGCTCGATAATCCACACATAATCTGTCACTGGCGTCGTTTTTTGTTACTAATATAACTGGTTACGCAAAAGGCGACGATGACTCTTGAATTATGTTATTTTTTAGAAGTCCCGTAACAATACAATGTACGTAATCCCGCTCAGAGAACGACATTCTGTATGGTTGATATACAACGGGATCATTTGTCGTTGTTCTAATAGTCATGACAGCGGTCTTAATTTCACGGATTTTATTATTTAAAGCGATAAGACTTGAGTGATTGTTTAACAGCTTTCGTAGTTTACAATGAATTTGAATTGGTACTTTTATCAAAGCATTGGTTATGAAGTCCTCTATGATATATACAATTGGGAAGATGACTAATATTAAAAATGTTCGTTTAGATAATGTAATTTCAAAGAAGGCATAGTAAAAATGAGATAATCGAAAAAATCTGTTAAATCGATGTAAATATGAAGAAGATACACGCTTTAAAAGTTTTTGGAGGGGATTATTGCCGTCCTTGTCGTGCGGTACCGGCAATGTACCGCGCTAGTATGAAGTTACACAGTCGTGACGTCACTTCTACGATAGTGCTGTCTTTGTCAAACCCTTATTTTAAAACGTTTGTAACTCGGCCATTTTTAAAGCTTTTACATTTTTGTAACATTGTTTGCACCATTTGGAAACAAACATTTATTTAAGATTAAAATAAAAAAAATGTCATCATGCCTCTTTCATGAGTTTGAATTTGGTCTCGTTCTTTTATAATTGTGCCGTCTGTTGTATTAATTGACATAAAATTGTTTGCACTTATTGCATCTCTACCAAGAATAGCATCGTATCGTATTTATTTGTCTTGAACTATTAGAAAAGTTGCCTCGGATGTAATATTTTTTTATTGGTTAATTACATCTACTTTCTCATTTGAAATTAACCTCATTAGAAAGTCCACAAATATGAATAGTTGATGGTTGCCGATGAGCACATATTGATTTGGCAATTGTTTCTCTTATTAATGGACAAGATGCTTCACTGTCTATTAAAATATGTACTTTCCATTAATTACAGCAGCAGTTGTACATACCTTGCCGCTACTGTTGACATGTTTTGACTGCTTTCCTCGGCTAACTCTCTGTTTTGTCCAACAGTTCCCGGCAAACGTCCTCTCTTGAAACAGAATGAGCACTTGTTGACAGACTTTTTCTCATCCTTATTGTTGGCAATCGTCGGCGGTAAATTATTATTATTATTATTTATTGATTTCAGACAACAATATGGTCCATTTTGTTAGTAAAACTCGATGTATATGACCAATCCGATGACAGCGATGGCAACGTTTCACTTCGGTCATAATCTTAAATCTTTGTGACAAGGATGATGACTTGATTTCAGTTTTGAATATTTTTTTGCGGCATAGGAGTATAACGTGCTTATTTCAAATAGCCCGCTCACAGTTTCAGCGGTGCTAGCAATCGATTTTGCATGCGGATCAGTTATACCTCCAGTTATCAGTTCTAATAATTCAGTTTCACGAAGTTGCCTTAATTGCTTTAGGATTCTATGTTTCTTTGCAGAATAAATAGAAACCGTCGGGAATTGTTCACCGGTTCAATGTTTGCTGCTTTCTGGATATCTCGGTGCAAATCGTGACATTTAGGAAAAGTTATCTGAAGATCTTCTTTCAATGTTGGCCATGTCCTTTGTATTTGTGTCCATTCTTTATATAATTCACATGCTGGTCCAGCTAAAAATGGAACGCTTCTGGCAATGGTCTCGATATCATCCCATTTATTTTTCAAGGCCAGGGCGTCTACCTCTACACTCCATTAACTAGCCTCCATAGCACCAACACTAGGGTCAAATGTAGGCAAAGCTATAGCCTTGCTTGTGCTAGTCTCTGTACTAATAACGTCTCTTTCATACACAACACTTGTCACTGAATGTTCCCATCTACTACTTATTTTACGTTTATAGGTAATCATTTTATTGTTCATTGTGGGTTTGGTTATTTAACTGTATTGAAATAAGAAATCTAGCTCGAATCCTACTTCTGATGGGAGAAGGGGTCTATAATTAATTAAATAAAACGACACGTCTTTACTCTACGGATCAATATTGAGACTGCCTGGGCAGAGTTCATGATACAAAAAGTGACTTATCCTAATGATTGTTTATAATATTCTTAACCTATACGTAACTATACATAAGTGTGGCTGTCACGTGCACTGACTGGACAGGTCCACTCGTTCTGTGTGGTTCTTTCCTGAAAAGACCATTTCAGACACCAATCTACATGGTCTGCACATGATCTGAGATTATGTCTGGACTTTAAAAGAGACTGTGACCTCTGAGTTTGTTTCGGCCTTTCTTCTCAGAGTAGTCAGATAGGAAACGCCGATCTCATCTAGTTTTTAAAATGTGAATGACGTGTAAAAGTGTTTGTACAAACCTACTTACAGATATAAAATAATTTGTCATAAAGGACACGGCCGGAATTTCATTAGAGGTGTGCCCTCACAAAAAATATTCATGTACATTGGCATAAAGAACGTCCATATTAAAGCTAACAGGTATGTCTTTACAATAGTTTAAGTTTTCTGATCAGAGCTGAAGCGCGAGATACTAGAAACAGGATACAAAAAAATTGCCTAAACATTTTTAATTGCAATGTCGAATATATGTCAATATGTCGAAATACAATCCGAACAAAATCAATTACCACACATATTTTTATTGGCATTTTTGTCGCCTTTATATAGAAATGTATTTGTTGCGATTTATTTCAGTAAATTTAAAAAGTAGTTTTCATATATTAATAATTACTGTACATTTATGTATTCTGAATGGCTTCTGCGGGCAGAATCCGGCCATGATATCAGTTAACTAATTTTTCTAATAACTTATCAGTTATTGTTCAGAAGCATAACGCTGATAAATTTTTGGTTCTTTGCGATGTTAACCTTCCAAATATAAACTGGGAATCAGATGAGAACGGTCAAAAAAATGTTTGAGAACTTTACAGTCTGCAAAATCTCGCAATACAATTCGCACGTTGATGTCAACAATAAAATCCTGGTTCCAGTTTTATCTTATAGCGAGGTTTCAGTAGCAAGTTGCGCCGATCGATGATGTGGATCTTCCGGCACCAGATCATAGGGCTATCTGTCTGTCTGCTGATTTCATACTCTTCCTGAGTGTCCTCGTTCATTTTTTTTTTTATATCGACTGGCTGAGTATACGGCCAGTAATTTTCGGCTGAGCCAGATTGACTGGTAAAACGAAGTGAGCACTAGGACACTCGAAGATGCTGTATGATTTTTCTATGACACTCTTAATGAACTACGTGATTATTTTGTACCTGTAAAGGCGATAGTTTCAAGCACCAGATAACCTATCTGGTTCAAACGGCCTCTGATAAAAATTCTAAAAGAAAAAGTTAAGTACCGTGCAAAGTTAAAAAATACGGAAACCTGTCAGATCATAAGTCTTTTGTTTTGCTCCGACAGCGGGCCAAGGAAGTTGAAAGTGAAATGTTTAGCTGCTATATGAAACAAAATTGAGGAAGACATTTTTAAGACCCCCAAAGCGACATGGTCGTACGAAAAATCAAAAAATCGAATCAATGCTTATCCTTCCTTACTTAAATATAGAAATAGCACCTCAAGTATTGGAGAGGATATCTGCAACGTGTTTGGCGACTATTTCTACTCTAATTTTCTCAGTTCTGCCAGTAGTACCAACGGTGATGATGATCTTTCCAATGACCACGCGCAAGATTCAAACAGGCATTTAATTTATTATTTATTTATTTATCTTTAGTTCTGGCAGATTACCCATAAATTGTAAATACGACTTAAACTACGTTAGTATAATTAATTATCAAACAAACAAAAGTAAATCAAAAAGGAAACAACTATAAACAATTTTAGGTTTAAAATTTATTATACAAATTGTTTCCGACATACTTTCAGTCGAAATTAATGAATTTGAAGTATACAACCTACTTAAAGGAGTTGACTTGTCTAAATCTGCAGGACCAGACAATATTCCGTCAGATTTTATACTCAACTGTGCCAAAAGTCTGACTTCTCCACTTTCACTTCTGTTCTGGCGGTCCCTAAATTTAGGCGAGGTTCCTACGATTTAGAAGACGGCGTTAATCACTCCGATCCACAAGAAAGGGCCTAGAGACCTCGTGGAAAACTACAGGCCCTTATCCAAACTATGCATTTTCGCTAAAATCTGGGGAAAAAAATAAACAAGTAGCTTTATGGTTGTCTCGAACTAAGCATCAGTGACCGCCACCATGGTTTGTTGGAGGTCGGTCCACAACCACCAATCTCATTCTTCGTGGTGACTACTTGACTAAATGTATGGCTCATCGCACACAAGTGGATGTAATCTACATAGATTACAGCAAGTGTTTTGATCGCTTGGATCATGCTATAATTTAATTTTATTTTATTTATTCAGTTGGGTACACATACATGTAATTATATTAAGTTGGCCCAACATTACCGTGCACCAAATCATCGAAGAAATTGTTTAAAGAATAATAACCACTCAAGAAGATGATACACTGTCAAGAATTAAGAAATGAAATGAAAAACGGGTACAAGCTTAAAAATTATCTATTACTAACGAGCGAACATCGGTGACCATTCTGACCGTCCATCATTGCTACAAAAGTGGTGGAGGAATGTTTGAATTGAAACAGGTTGTTCCTTTTTAGCAACAGCCTAGTTTCTTGTTATTACTGTTAGTGTTAGGTAGATATTATTATGGCTACATTGTGTATGTTTTTACCGATTTATCAGTAATAATTTTAAAAATATATATTTCTTTTAACTGATATGCTATCTTATGTATCTATTTTTTGCAAGAAATGTTGCTTTTATTTGTAGTTTATGTTTTTCTGAGTTATTTTGTCCCTCAGTGGTAGTTGATTAATAAGGTAAGGTATTATATACTTTACGGCTTAAGACATTTATTTCTCAAAAAGAATACAATTCACTTATTAAATAAATAAGTTATGTATCAGACACACAATTTCTACAGTGTTGTGGGTAAAAGGAAAAAGTGAGTGCACTAGTACATATCGACTCTCAAGAGGCAAGTCAATAGCAATTAAACATTGAATTATTAATATGTATAAACTGTTTTGGAAATACAAAGGAGGTATTCTAGTTTTTTTTTTACTTAGCAAATTAGTAAATAATTAATAAAAATAATTGATGAGGATGTATATTAAGTTAGTGTGGTGGGCAAAATTTAAAACCTAGAGAAATCATTTAGAATGTGGTGCTTTATGGTTCTTTTGTATAAAGTAAAGGACTGAATCACTGTCATTAGGTAATTTATTATACAACTCTGCTCCTTCGTATAATACATTTTTTTCTTCCGTAATTAGTTCGTGGTGGTCTAATTAAGTAAGTCGTAATTAGGTAATTTCCGTGTTTGCCCTTTTTTTGTAAATGTTATTTTTGATTGTATATTTTTCATGCATGTGTTATATTTATATATCTGTGGTAATGTCATCAATTTAGTTTCTTTATTTTTTTGTAGTGTGTAGTGTGTCGAAGTTAGGTAGTGGTAATGGCATAAGAGTTTTATTATTTGGTTTTGACAAGTTTCGATTTGTGTTAAATGTGTTTTAGATGCAGTGCCCCACACCTCAGTTAGGTATTCTAGGTGAGGTTTTACCATAGAGTTGTAAATGACATACCTAACAAGCAGCGAACAATCCCTCGAAGCGCGCCCATGATTGAAGATGGTTTAGATCTTAATTTATCTAGATGTGTCTGCCACGTCAGATGTTTGTCTAGAACTCTAGATGGAGACGATCTCTTGCCGTGTATATTAGTGTATGTTGGAAGTAACAGCTTAGCATTGATGAAGCTACGAGTCCTAATTTCATTATTATTAATGGTCTTTTTTTTCTTTTTATTTTCATTTTTTTTACCCTTTAACAGTGCAAATTGAATTTTTTATGTAAAGGTTTTATCTTACAGCATTCAAATAGTTTATGATGGTCGTTTTTGTATTTCTTCTTAATGTTATGCGGGACAACTGCTTTCAATATACGTAGTTGAAGTGCGTACATTTGATCAAGGTGAGTCTTATATGTCCTGCCATAGCTCGATAGACCATAGGATATCGTGGATTCGGCCAAGGCTATGTTAAGCATTAACAGAGTTTGATAGGGAATTTTGCTATAGGTATCAGTGGAAATCTCTTCAGGTGGTTCTCATCTTAAATGGCCAACAGATGTCAAACTATTGTTCTCAATGGAAACACATATAGAACTATGATTACCCTCAGGGATTCCACAGGGATCGCTTTTGAGACCCCTGTTAATACGGTTTAAAATATCATTTATTTCTCTAAGATTTACGTAAGCACTTAATCATTACCATCATTCACCGTTCGAACTTTGCTCTAAGTACAGTGTGTGACAACCGCTACAACAATAATTTTAAAAAGTCATCAAAAAGCTCAAGATAAGTCGAGTTTTGTGGCTTGTTACATTGAATCATTTCAGTTTTGTGTAAAATAATAAAGTGTTCGTGTAATAAACAAGTTTACATCCAAATTTCGATTAAAACCAGTGAATTACTACTGACTTATTAGTGTTCGTGTGTGGGTACTTGACCAAAACTTCGACACCGTGAACAAAGAAACTTATTAGTAGCCAGTTTTTTTTTTTTTTTATTCGATAAGTACATGAGCTTTAAAGTAGAGATCCTTAATTACGAATTGTTACACTAAGCACGCCTGGTCGAGTGGTCGACGTAAGCTCTTTTTGTCAAACGAGTTGTGCACGGCGCGGCCCCAGTTCGGATCCTGCTAGCTGCAAAAATTTTGGCAATTAGTGAAGATTTGTAAATTTACTATTTCTTCTCTATCAAAAGAATATTATAATAGTCCGAGTTCAAGAAAATGCTTCGTTCACCCGATAACAAGCTTCATTCGGATAATGACCTACACAAAGCTTCTGGAACAAGCGGTGATTCGGGTGGCCCGACGCGCAAACCCAAACGTAAACCAGCTGATTCGGGATGGTCGGAAGCAATTAATACGTTGGCAGTGGAGTTTAAGAATACCCTTAATGAATGGCGACGTGATTTGGATGGTAGCATTAATAAGATATGTGACAGCGTTACCTCTATAAAAGATGAACTATCTACAATTTCTCAGACAACAACAGAAATTAAAAATGACATTCAATCATTGCGCACCGAGCAATCTGTAATCAAAGAAAATGTTTCTAAACTAGAGAAGAAATATAATGATCTTACGGAAGAGATTGACCATCTGAAGGACTCCATTCGATTTGCCAGTAATGAACAGTCAGATATCTCAAAAAAAGTCGGTCACTTTAGTAAACAGATTCATGAGTATACAGAATCTAAACAGGTGATATCACAACTTGTTGCTAAAATTGACTCCCTTGAACAGAGCGCACGGAACTGCAATATCGAAATTTGTAACATCCCCGAAAGGCGTAATGAAGACCTTATTACACTTATGATCAATATTGGTGCCGCCATAAGTTGCAATTTAAAGCAGAGTGATATAATATCAATACACCGGGTACCACACGCCCACCGAGATAATGATAAACCCAAGAACATTATTGTTAAACTGACCTCACGCATATTACGGGATAATATTCTTAGCGCTCATCGTTTAAATAAGGGGCTCAATACCGAAAAACTGGGCTTATCGGGTACGTCTTTTTCTATTTATTTACACGAACACCTCACTTTGAAAAACAAAAGGTTATTTCGTGAGTGCCGAGATGCAGCAAAAGCAAATAATTACCGGTTCTTATGGGTCAAACATGGAACCATCCTCGTTCGTGAGAAAGAGGGAGCAAAATCATTCGCAATTAGATCTCCAGAAGACATTGCTAAGATCAAGCCCGGTCAGTCAACCCCCATTCCCGAGATCGCTGAATGAGCGTTGTCACAAAAAAGTCATCAACTGTCTGTACATATTTCTTGTAGTTTTTAGCGCTTGGCCTGTAATATTATGTCCGTGTGGTTTATATGCAATCAGCAGTTTTCAAAATTGTTCATTCTCTTTCGCTGGTAATTTAATTTATAGGGTATGGAAACTGGCGTTTGTTTATGTTTATATAGTTTCAGCAAAATATAATCGGCTGCTTAATGTGCAATTGGTAATCTATTTCACCATAATTTCTACGAAACTGTTACTTTATTGTGGCTTCAGAGTAGTGTTTAAGTTTTTAATGTATCTTCTTTTCCTAAATGTTTGCTATGTCGATAAATGTTATTTTAGAATATTTTGCTGTCTCACTGCTTGGTGTTGGAGATTTTTGTTAGTAATACCTAGGTATTTCATACAGAATTATTTTAGTGCATGTAACGGTGCCATGCTGCACCCGGTCAAATTTGAATATTGTGATTTTTTGTTCTTTGTTATTGAAACGTACGATGCTTGCTTGATATCTCATTGTAAAATTAACTATTTCAATGGCAGATAATTTGGTTATTTATTATCAAAATTGTCGTGGGATCCGCACTAAACTGCACATTTTATACATGAACATTTTATCGAATTGTTACGATATTATAATACTTACAGAAACCTGGTTAACACCTGAAATATTTGATAGTGAGTTCATTGATTCTCGTTACGTGGTACATAGATGTGATCGGGACCGTACGGCCACGAATAAAAAGGACGGAGGTGGCGTCCTGGTGGCTGTATTGAAGGGATTGCGCTCTGTAAGAATAGTTCCTCCGCTTGGTCTAGAAGCTGACCTGGAGCACGTCCTCCTTAGATTTCCCAGCTCAACTCGACGGAAGAACCAAATGGTCGGGGCGGCCTACATACCACCTAAAACACCTGAATCTATTTATATTCAATATTTTAATCTCCTACAACCTTTACTTGGCGACTCTAACGTGGAGCACTTTTATCTCTTGGGTGATTACAACTTGCCTGATGTTGACTGGATTCCCTATAATAATAATGGAACAATATCGGGGCAAGTTTGTAGTGGCAATTCCTCAATTTGTGGACATCTTAGTGTATTTATGTCTTTCCTTGATGCTCATCAGTACAACACTGTCATGAATCCGAGCGGGAAATTTTTGGACTTGGCCATCAGTAACAATGAATGCTCTGTTTTCTCCCCCACTGACTATTTACTGCAACTTGACAAACACCACCCGCCATTCTGTTTATTAATACCATTTAAAACCCCTAATACAAACATGATTCGAAAGTCTTTGAAAAAGTTCAACTATCATAAAGCTAATTTCGAGAAGATAAATGAGGAATTTAATAAAATTGATTGGAATGAACACATTGGGTTGGAAAGCTCTATAGATGCAGCAGTAAATAAATTTTATAATACAGTATTTAGGATAATTAAATCTTACGTTCCACTCGTCAATTCTAAATCTTCGAAATTTCCGATTTGGTTTTCACCATCGCTGATACATATCTACAAAAACAAAGCAAAGGCCTGGGTTAGATGGAAGGTGTATCACAATATCTCTGATTATGAACAGTTCTCACTATACAGATCTAGATTCCATATTGAATGCAATTCCTGCTACACAAAATACATGCAATCTGTTGAAGACGGTATTCGCAGCAATGTTAAATCCTTCTGGACGTACATTGCTAATCGGAAGTCTTCTTCTGGCATACCTTCTGACATGAAATATAAAGACCAAAGTACCAATGACCCAGAAGAAATTTGTAACTTCTTTTCTGATTTCTTTAATTCAGTTTATGAACAATCTTCCATGAAGGGTGTTTCTTCGAGTGAGGATTCTGAGCGCAATTCCCTAATAAGTAAGATAGAGCTAAGCTCGAATGAAATATTGAGGGCACTCAATTCTTTAGACTCAACTAAAAGTCCTGGCCCCGACGGTCTCCCGGTCTTGTTTCTAAAAGCCACCGCTAAATACATTTGTACTCCTATACATATATTGTTTAATAAATCACTAGCACAAGGAATTTTCCCTGAAATATGGAAGAGTGCGAACATCACACCAATATATAAATCGGGCTCTAAGCAGGATGTTGAGAACTATCGTCCTATATCCATTATGTCAGCCCTGCCGAAGCTTTTTGAGAGACTAGTCCACAATAAGGTATACCCTGTTCTTCATCACAGTATATTTCAACAACAACACGGTTTTGTGAAGAAAAGATCAACAACCACGAATTTGGTGGCATTTACGGATTATTTGTTTAACAATATGGATTCTCGTGTTCAAGTGGATGCCATTTACACAGACTTTCGAAAAGCATTCGACAAGGTTGATCATGAGTTGCTACTAAATAAAATTTCATATAACGGTATCCGTGGTGATTTACTCCGATGGTTCTCTTCATATGTTACGAACAGAACTCAAAGGGTCGTAGTTAACGGTTTCAGATCTGCTACAACTATTAATGTAACCTCCGGTGTACCTCAGGGTTCGATTCTGGGACCCCTTCTATTTATCTTATTTATAAACGACATTGACTCATGTTTTCTAAATTCTAAAGTCCTGCTCTATGCTGACGATCTCAAAATTTTTAGGACCATTAAAAATGTACACGACAGCAGATTATTACAGGAAGATCTGGATCGCTTCAGTGAATATTGCAGGTACAATAAATTGCAACTGAGTCTGTCTAAATGCTGTTGTATCAGTTTCACGAAGAATAAGAATGTTCTTAGGCACCCCTATTCTTTGGATAATACTACACTTTCAAGGGTGTCCCTTATACGTGATCTTGGTATTTTATTAGACGAAAAGCTTCACCTTGATGCCCATATTAACAAAGTTGTTAATAATGCCTATCGGATGTACGGTTTTGTGATGAGATCTGCCAAGGAGTTTGTGCGCCCCTCTACCTATTTATATTTGTATAAGTGTCTGATCAGATCACAGCTCGAATACGCAGTGCCAGTGTGGAATCCCTTTTACAATAAGTATTCAGAACGTATTGAAATGGTTCAAAGAAAATTCTTAAAAGCCATGCATTACCGTTGCTTTCACACAGTTTTATCATATGATGATTTGCTAAAGAAGTATAAATTACTTGGTTTAAAATCTAGACGTACTCTCCTTGAGACGGTATTTTTGTTTGATTTGTGTAGCAATGTATATGACTGTATTGATATCCGTAATAAAATAAGTTACATAGTTCCTAGAACTACAGTATGCCGCGGGGTGCGCGCACGGCCGTTGTTTGCAGTTACCTCTTGTCGCAGTAACGCAGGTATGCGGGCACCTCTGCGTCGACTTACTAATAATTACAACAAGCAATTCGTCAATATCGATATGTTTGCTCTTTCTGCTAGTAGATTCAAAAAAAATCTGTTCACAACACTTGTTACCAGTAATTTTAATTAATATTTGTAGCCCTGATGAGTTATCTTATTATTGTAGTTTGTTGGTCTTAACTAAAATGGCATAGTTTGTAAACAATGTTTTTTTTTTTTTGTATTCTGTGGAAAACGTTATTGGTTACACATTTAAACGTATCTTTTTGTATTTCTTCCTACAATATGTAATGTGTCACTGTTTGTTTTTCCTAATAAATAAAATAAAATAAAATAATGATAAACAAAGGTTTAATAGTAATATGTAGGTATTAATTAAGATAGTCCAGAGCACTCGTCGTGCAGCTAGCTAGTAATAAAAAAATAGTTTTAATAAATCTGGTGAGTGGGTACATCGAAGTAAAATACTCAGATACAGAGCGCGCGCGTCTATGTAAGTGCACATCGAGTGCGCTATTCTTATCAGTACTGTTATAAAGCACCGTACACACTATACAACACTAGACAATATGTAATAATATTTATTTATTTATGTTGGAGCCGTCAAGGATGTGTTTCTTTAACATTTAAAAGAATATATAAAATTAGTTTTAGCTTCTTTAATTTGTAGTGAATTGTATAGTTGTACTCCTTCATATTTAATATATCTCTTTCCGTGATTTGTTCTTTGTCTGTGTAATAGTACTAGTTCATTTGCACGACGTGATGATCGTGTTTGCACTTCATTATTCCTTTTATATGCAATTTCTGTGTGTTTTTCTTTTATTATGATTTTTCTTATAAATATACAGGTATTATATTGATGAGTTTTGATGATGTTAAAGAGCTTAGTTTCGTTATAGATTTTATTTGTGGATAAGTAGGGATATTAAGTAGGGCTTTAATAATTTTATTTTGGACGATTTGTGTTTGTGTGGCTTTACTGATGAATTGTACACATTATTCAACATCTTCATCAATGACGTGTCGTCATCTTTCTCTCACTCAAAAGTTCTTTTGTTTGCGGACGACATGAAGATCCTAAGCGAAATAAGAACTTATGAAGATGCTGAACGTCTCCAGCATGATCTGGACAGATTCCAAGAGTATTGTACAGGCAACCGCTTGGATCTAAATGTCTCAAAATGTTATACATGTACCTTTACTCGTAAACCTAAACCTATTCTGTACGATTATAAACTAGCCAACACTTCAATAGCCAGAGTTAAAACGATTAGAGACTTAGGCGTCATTTTTGACTCGAAACTTCTTTTTGACGCACACATCGATAATATTATTTAAAAAGCTTCTAAGGCACTAAGTGTCATCTTGAGGATATCAGCAGATTTTAAAAATACCGGAACACTCAAAATTGTTTATTTTGCTTTTGTACGCAGCCATCTCGAATACTGCTCACCAGCATGGAATCCTATTTACAATACTTACGTCAATCGCATCGAAAGTATTCAAAAGAAATTCTTTAGGTACATTCAGTTTAGATCCTCCAAGCGGGTTTCTTAGTAGTTAGGAAATGAAAACCGTATTCACTTTACACATTTATTACACAAGACAAAGAAATCTGGGAAGTAGGTTATAAGGTCTCTAAAGTGTTGGTTCACTAGTCACTGTAGTTGGCAATGAAAGAAACGTTACTGCCCTGGGCTTGGCTACACCGCAGCATGTGGTCCGGCGTGAGGTCACAGGGCAGGCAGCTGAGTAGGGGAGCGACCCCAGAGTTCACTCGACGTGGGCAGCACCACGCAGGGATGCACGTCCGCGTGTAGGCACGTGTTCCGCTCAGGCAGGGGCCTCAACACGTGGCGGGCGTGGGGTCTCGGCACCCACGAGCCATGTGGATGGCAGGTTCAGGCGGCGGTACGGGCGTCGCTCCAGCGATAGGTCGGAGGCAGCGATGACGTCAGTCAGCGGTAGCAGGAAGCGTAGCCTAAGACTGGAACCCTGGAATCAGCGCGAGGCGGGTGCTCCCGTAAGCGTTGTGCCAGAACTGCAAGCCTCCATCGATGTGTGCGTCTCCCAGCAGTTAGCCCAAAGCAAGGTGGATGGAGGAAGATTCACCCATCGTGGCGGCTTACAATTATAGGTTATGCCGTGCACATGCCGCGGGCATTCTCGGAGGTCCCTCGCCGCGTGGCCAGGCGATTTAAGCGAACAGAAAGGCGCAGCGCGGCGAGACAAGCATAGCGTAGGATGCGAGAAGCATGCGCACGCATTCACAGAGAGGTGCAGTAATGGTGACAGGTGATGTGGCAGAAGCCATTATCGGTAAATAGCTTTCTCGACAGTCATAGTGGGGCTGCCGAGAACAATTACAATAGCTGCCAGACCGCGCAGATAGAAATACATAGAGAATGCGATCCGACAGGACACAAATAAGAGTATACGCAATCACACTGAGCACTTACCCGTTTATCTCGGGGTTATGTAGACTTACTGCTTGATGCGAAGGAAAGAGGACGTAAGGCGTCCAGCGGGGATATTTATAGCACAACCCACACCACGACACCGCCTGACGTGGTTGGAATTTGAAAGATTTAGGGATGTCACTCTCGTAAACCGTAACTAGATATGTGCGTTTTAGTTGATCGTTAGGAAATCGACTACAACGCTACAATCCAAAACCATTTGCCTAACTATTACAGCCGCTGCAGGAAGTTTCACATTCTTTCACTAATTGAGCGGAGAAAAATTGCAGACGAATAAAAGATATAAGAATATCATATTCTTATTCAATTTGGCAAATGGTTCAACGGACTGTTCTGAATTGATGAGCAAAATTGAGCTGCGTGTTCCATCGTTTACCTTAAGGAATCATCAACCTCTGTACGTTCTCTCTGTGCGGTGCATATATCGACAAAACTCATATACGATAACAGCCAGCAGGGCTTGTAACTCGATGTGTTGATGATCTAGATTTATTCTCCAGTGTACCTAAACTAAGTACTGTGTAAAACTTGTAAATCACTAATACCTGTTCAGTCTTTTCTTAATTCTCTCCCAGTGCTTCCTTATTCTTACTTTATCTGGCCTGTCTACTGTTTCTTGTGCTACCCTCATATTGTCAGTGAAAAGTTACAATTGACCTCTTTCATTATCTGTCAACTATCTGTATCCTAGCTGTAAGTTTTCTAAATAAATGACATAAAATAAAATGAAAATAAAATTGTCTAAAAACGGCTATTTGAGTAAACTTTCAACAAAGCAAATAGCTTAGCGGTTCGACGACTTTGCAAACTTATGTTCGATTCCCAACATATGTTTTGGGCTTCCTTATTTACATTTTGTTATACTTTTACATTATGACTAGTTGTCATGGTCTATCTGTTTGCCAAATTTCTTTTAAATCCATTCAGCCGTTTTGGCATGAAAGCGTAACAAACAAAGAAACAAAAAACTTACTTTCCCATTTATAATATTAAGTTATATAGTTATAAGTTATATTAAGATAGTTCGTAAAACGTACACCAAAAAAACATGCATTTTAGACCTGATTTTTGGTTACCTGTAATAAAAATAAAAAATAATCTTTGGTTATTGTTTAGGGTAGGTGAGGTTAGACTATTAATGAGAAATCTCGTGTGTTTACAATCTACTGTTATATTATTTTAGTGATGGCAGTTCGTCAGAAATAATATGTTAGAATGCATCAGTCAATGTATCAGTGTTGTGCCAATAGGTAGTATATACAGGAGCGCAAAAACTATAGACTTCACAAGCAATGGGAAATTACTACTGAAGGCGGGTGTCGACCTCAGGACGAGATGCTTCTGTCACGGACAATTGTAGGTACATCGCTTTCTACCGCGTCACCCGTTCGGACTCTCTTCATTTATAGGCTGCTGGGACCAAAACGAAGGATAGTTTAAAAAAAAATGTGATCGTCATTAATCAATTTATCATGACGAAGCTAAGCGTCTTTCAGTTAGCTTCGTCATGGTTATATCATGGTTATGTAACCAGTATAAAAGAAAGAAAAAATGTAGGTAACCATCTAGCTTTAGCCGCGGCTTCGGCTGCGTAGTGGTCGAGAACTATCCCACGGGAGCGTATTACTGGGCTAAAAAGTATCTTATATCTTAACCCAGGTCACGGTAGACGGTTGGGATATAAAATAGAACAGACAGAGATACTTTCCTTTGCATTTATTGCACTAGTAGCTGATCCGGCGAACTTCGTATCGCCTCAGAATCAATAAATAAGAAAATGAATTTTCTTCATTTTTATTTTTTCATGAATGTTTATCATGTTGAATTAGCGTGTTAGTGAATCTGCTATTCGGGGCGGAGACAAATCCAACAAATGAAAAATCATAAAAATCGGACCAGCCGTTCTTGATTTTTGAATGGTGTAGCTAACCGGCCTTAGTTTTATTTTAAAAATAGATTATGGATTCACAACACGAAAATTAAACGACAAAGGACCTTAAATGTAATTGTAAATAAATAAGTGGGTTCGTTTTGCAAAACCTGTAAATGTTAGCAATCACAACAACCAAGTTACAGGTGCATGCTTACGTTACGGATGCATCAATTTATAACTTTGTCGCACTCATGTCTTCAACGACTCAAAAAATTTATATAATAATTAATTAAAAATAGAAATTTTTATATATAATAATATAGATATTGCTGTAGAAATGTGTATTGTTTCTATGTAGTTTAATAGTGACGTTTACATCTCGATCCTTGTCCATCTTTCGAGTGAATGCCATGGATGTTTCCTGCCCACACGCATTTTAGTCTGGCATTATTATCACCCTACCCTTATCTTAGCATGTGTGTGCAAAAATAACAGAATCATCAGTGTGTAGATATCAGTCAAAGATATTTAACCGGTCCTATTAAAATAGTTTGTTATCTTGGATTACGATCAAGCTCTACTGCATTTGAATGATTTCGACGATTATAAAACAGAAATTACATTCTTGGAAACTGTGATCGGAAGACTGAAAAATATCACCGCGCTACGTGATCTGCGGGATATGCAGATGCAATTGAGTGTGCCATTGCGAACGCAGACGTCTATTACTCATCGTTTAACTTTAACTTCTACGTAATATATAGTATAATACTCTCTTGAATGTTGTTTATTAGTTTTTCGCGTATTTTAAAGTTTGATTAAAATTATTAGAAAGTCTGTGGTCTACTATGTTGATTCTGTTTCTGGCCAATTTCATCGGGAGGCTCATATTTCACAGTGAACATTTAAAAAAAACACCAGCGCAAGGGAAGAAATTGATGAGTTCTCTGATAAGCGAACCTCAAAATAATTGCGTAAAATAAGATCAAACAAATACTCAAGTCAAAGTCAAACCATTTATTTGAAGTAGGGCACATAAAAGCCACTATTGAACGTCAAAATTTACGAGAAAAATGAACTGATTCTAGTTGCCCCTTTCGTCGTATGGAGTAGAATGGGCAAGAAACTCCACCATCACTCTTTTATAATGTTTTACAATATTTTGAATACATTCGTTACTGTTATATAATTGCATGTGATGACGCCTCATAAATCACCTACAATAAAATTAATACACCACAGTAGGTAAAAACAATGAAGTATGAAGAATTGACGGGTAAATTAATTATGCGATAGGGCGAAAGTAGATGATTTTCCTAAAATGTAAACAAGTAATAATTTAGTGTGATTTAAAGTAATTGTAGAAGGTAACATCAATGTCGTACAAATTATAAAATAAACAATTCAATTAAATACAAGGTAACTACGATAAAGATATTTGTGAGTAAACATTATACTGAATAACCCAACTTTTGGCGGAGTTTATTGGAGGAGTCGGTCCATTCTTGAAAGTATGCACAAGTGGTCACCATAATCGACAAACTTTTAAATTGTAACCATAAGACACGCAAAACATTTGTTAACACAGATGTCTTGACAAAAATTTAGGTGACGGAGACATCGGTATGTATCGTGCGAAATAAGTATTGCCATTACTAAGTCATATTTCCTGCATCAATGCTGGGATTATCATCCAAATTCCGCTTATTGTTTTTGCCTTCATTTTAAGCTGATTAAAAACGTTTCACAGAATAAGCCAGTTGATGTGCCAATGGGCCAGCCATATTAGCCGATGCCATGACCATCAGGGTGGATGAGTTCTTGAGTGGAGACCGCGAATCGGCAAACGTAAGATCCCCCTCAGGCCAGGTGGAGCGACGATCTTAGCAGGGTGGCTGATAACAGCTGGACGAGTGTTGCCGAGAATTGGAGAGGCCTATGTCCAGCAGTAGCCTGCTGAAGGCTGATTATGATGACGTTTCACAGTATTGAATTCTTTTGACAATGCACCTAAAATAAAATGACTATACCACAATAGGTAAAGATAATTAAATACAAAGCAATGGCTGGTAAATTAGTTACGTGATAGATACATTGTGCACACATATTTACAAATATTGTAAAAGTAGATGATTTTTAACAAGTAATAATATGTGAGTTAAAGTAATTACAACTATTAGAAAGCAGGGTGAAAATCGTAATGCAAGATTAAGTTAAGTCGGATAAAGCTTCCGTTTCTGATCTCGTTACTTGGGAACAAGTTATTCTGCTTAAGGTTGTCGGTACAGGCAATTGGGATTTCTTGAGATCTCTTTTACCCTCTTCCTCTCTTTTGATCTGGCAGATTAAGAGGAGCTTGTGCCATAGATCTTTATTGCTTCTTTTAATGTGTCCGGTTTAAGGTAATTTTATCAGTGTTTTATAGACTTTATCCTTTGTTATAATGAATGAATAAGTGGATCACACAATACTCCTGTAAGTGATCGCCATTTCAACCATGCGACGCTGATTCTATGAGTCACGTCAGCATAATCAATGGCGTCTGTTGTAAGCATGGAGCCTAAATACTTGAACTTCTGTACTGTGGGAATGGGCGTCTGCCCACTAAAGATAAGTTTTACCCACAGGCTGCACGTGTAGAAAGATTGGTAAAATGCCTTGAACAGAGAGAGTTTCACTCCTACAGTGGCGTGCAAACCTATGGGCCAGCGTATTACATTGGATCGACGACACTCTTCGCTCCCTTTCTATGTCACTATAATCATTCAAGTCCTCATTTACTATGTGACCAAGGTACCTGTAAGCTTGGTAGGAGCTAATAATAAACTGGACAGACCATTTATATAAATTACTTTATTATATAGATATCTATGGTATCACATTGCATTGGCTACCAGAGTCTTATTTAAATGTGACTTTTTTCTTTGTTGGTAGTACTTCTGCTGTCTCAAACCAATCTTCTTTTTCATTAATGACGGATAATGCTGACACATACAATTCATCCTTGCTCGAGTCATCTTCGCTAGAGCTGTCTTTTTCATTGGGTTTGAAAATTGCTTGAACTTTCTTTGACTTGCAACATTTTGCGAAGTGGTTCA
Source organism: Dasypolia templi (assembly GCA_963555695.1). NCBI lineage: Eukaryota > Metazoa > Arthropoda > Insecta > Lepidoptera > Noctuidae > Dasypolia > Dasypolia templi. The sequence continues at coordinate 1,472,432 of OY743150.1, forward strand.
GCTTTTGGCACTTTACGCATGTTTTTTGATATGCTGGGCATGCTCGAGGCCCATGTGTCATGCCACACCTATTACATTCTGATGTAGACCCAGATGTATGCTGGGTTGCCTTCATCTTTTTCTTAATTATCGCAACAATAGGTGTTATTTCACTGTTACTGTCCATTTTATTCATTTGCAATTTTAGTTGTTCCGCAGCATATGTCAACTGCTTTTTGCAGATTTAAATCATTCTCAGTTAACAATCTTTCACGTGTTGTTTTGCTGTTTATGCCAATAACAATTCTGCCCGCAAGATGCTATCCTCTAATTTGTCATAATCACAGTTTCTAATTTAATTTTTAGTTGTGTCAGAAATTCATCAAAACTTTCTTCGTCATTTGGAATAAATATTCTTCGAATTTCTTTTTGATTGTTTCTAGGCTCTGAGAATCCTTTTCTGTCAGGCCAAACGTATTGTAGATGACGGCCACTTCTGGTCCGATTTCACTCATGAACATTGCCACCTGAACACCAGGTGGTCTCATGTCCAGTCCTGTGGCTGTCGCGTACCATCCAAACTGTTGAATCCAAAGTTTCCACGTCGAAGCATTTCCTGTGCCGCCATTTTATATGACAATCGGTTTTAGCGGTCTTATTCCTGTGCCGCCGGCACTCGACGTATTTTGTTCAGAGGAAATTTTTTGGTTGTTTCGGCACCATGTAAGCTTGGTGGGAGCTAATAATAAACTGGACAGACCATTTATATAGATTACTTTATTAATATACCAAGTATTACAAAAATCATAATTCAACAGGACTGCCAAGTCGAGCACCTGTCTATTGAAGTAATGTCGCTGTCAACTGTCAATCGATCATTGATGACTGGAAACGTTAATCACGTTCCATATCTCTGACAGGACCCTAATTTTAAGTGGTATACCACTAAATAGAGTGTAGAGGGCTTTTTACGAAATTAATGTTAACAATTCGCTTGAATGCATCATAAATTGGTTAAATGTCAACAATCTTAAAGTTAATTAAGAAAAAACATGCTATATCTCCTTTGCTAATATAAATAAAAAAACAAAAGAGCTTAAATATAAGATACAAAGGTGAAACTGTTAAGGAAGTAAAGACCACCAAACTTCTTGGCATAAATATTGACTCTGCACTAAACTGGAAAATACACGTTGACCATGTTTGCAAAAAACCAAACCAGTTTTCATATGCCCTCTACATGTTAAGAAAAGTTACAAATGAGAGTACTTTACTGTTTACCATGCTTATGTAGGCTCCATACTAAAATATGGTATACTATTTTGGGGTAATTCAACCAACAGAGAGTGGGCTCTAAAAGCACAAAAAAAGTGTATTACAAGCATATGCGGACGAAAACAGACTGATTCATGTAGACCAGTTTTCAAAAGGTTGAATACTTTAACCCTACCTTCACTTTACATATTTGAAGCGGCAATGATGATAAAACGCGATATAGATGAGAATGAAACGTTGAGAAGTGCGAGACATAAAACTGAACTTAAAGGCATAAAATGTAGAACAGTAAAAATTAAATCGAGTGTATTTGGCATTGGAGTTAAAATCTATAACAAACTCCCAAACTGTGTTAAGAATATCTCATCACTAAGTGTTTTTAAATCAAAGTTAAAAGAATTTCTCGTATGTAAAACCTATTATTCAGTTAACGAATTTCTTAATGACCAATTTGTTGACTAACATGGTTTCTGACTTATTTAATATAAATTGCATGACTGTAATAATTACGTATTTATACGAATGTAAGATGTGGTTGTCTAAAATTGACATGTTACACTTATTTTTTGACTTATTAAACGTAAATTGCATGCTCGTAATAATTAAGAATAACAATGAATGTAAACTGAGATTGGCTAAAAAAAAATGCTTTAGATTATAACTAACAAGAGTTTAATTGTATTCATATTATTTAATAATTTTAACTTAAGATTGACATAAAATAAATATTGTACACCCCATGGGTATGTTACAGCGATAAAAAAATTATAATTGTAAGAACTGTCTTTTCACCTGTGACAAACAATAAATAAATGAAATATGAAATACAATAACAAGCTCTTTTGTTTAACAATTCAACTGAAAGTCAATAATGTTTTCTTTGAACATAAAGAATTTTGAAACAAAGCATGATTATTCGATTTTTATTCATCTTACAATTGTAATTTATAAATTCTCTGACATCACTAAATGAACCATATTTCTGGTACTTTATTAATATAAATTTGACTGTCACTACTGGCATAGCTGTTATTACTTGTGCAGAAGTCGGTGAAGCAAGTGGACACACAATCATGGGGCAGATAAAATTTAAAGTCAATGGCGTGGAATACTCCGGTAAATAAAATTATTTCCATAAAACCATCAATAAAATAGATTAAAATTTGTTTTAGTGTTATTATCGTGACTTGATATTGCATAGCTGGTAAAAGTACAGTAGCATCGATGAAGTTGTTTTTGGGTTTATCGTTTTTCAACTGACGCGTCGCTGATTATTATATAAGAATTGGCCTTCAGCATTAAGACACGTCACCCTCTCTGACGTGTCTTAATGCTGAAGGCCAAGTCTCGTATTTAAAAAACGTTCAAATTCAAGTCGCAATGTCATCTCAGCGACAATCAATGTCAAAAAATTCTCAAACTCAAAAATGTGTGTAAATTTATTGTATATTTTACAGGTCCAGACCGAGATTAGAATGCGAACGTTCTTAAAATACGGGAATTGCCCCTCTGTTAAACCTACGTACCTATAGTACGTACATAGGTATAATGCTAGGTGTGGTCAAATATAAATCAGAATTGTAATAAACGTACAATTAAAGATACCTAGAATGTATTTTCAGTAGAAGATAATCTCTGTGTTATCGAAATTCAATCACCAGTGAATAATTAATGTCTCCTAACTCTTGACAGCGGTGTAGCTACTTGAGAACTGTCTCCTCATAATGTTGCTGTTTATTTTTTGTATTTTATTAAAAAGAACCAGGTTCTTAATAATTGATTACAATCTAGCCTATACGACTAATATGCAATTTCAATCTAACTTAATTTGTTACGTGATAATTATTTTAAAACTTAGAAAAGTGCTGATTGTACTTTACACAAGTCCGTTCTACTTTTTTAGAGTCTCATAATTAATGATATTGACACTTTGTTCATATGTTATTATGTGTGTCATTGTCACTATTATTTCTACACTTTACACTACACTAACTCAAATGGTTTTGTTCGTCTAACAGCAGAATTGCCTCGATGTACACATGTTGGTGGAGTCGGTGTTCATGGGCCTCAGCAAATTTTTGGATTATGACGGGTTCCATTTTTAGGTCACGATGGAGGTCGTCATTTCTTATATACCAGGGCGCATTTACAATACTCCTGAGTACCTTATTCTGGAAAGTTTGTATAATTTTGATGTTGGTCGGCTTAGTACAGCCCCACAGTTGGATGCCATATGTCCATATTGGCATAAGAATATGCTTATATACTAAAATTTTGTTATGTATCGATAGGCAGGAACCCCGTCCAATCAACCAATACATTGTTTTAAAACGCATGTCTAGTTCCTGTCTTTTCTTTTTGACGTGCGCTTTCAAGCGCAGTTAATGAAGATTGGTTGGTAATCACAATTCCTGTTGGTGAAATCAATGTGAAGTGACTTCGATTCATTCAATCTGATTCTCCATTTTTGTGCCCAGTCATGAACTTCATTTACATCAATTTGTACCTTACTGATTGCTTCCATATGGCATGAGCCTGTAGCGATAATGGCAGTGTCTTCCGCGAAGGTTGCGATGGTATTATTTTCCAGCTCTGGCATATCATACGTGTACAACAGGTATAGGACTGGACCCAGGACACTACCTTGAGGCACGCCAGCTTTAATAATTCGAAGTTCGGAAAAGGCATCCTCGTGCCTTACTTGAAACATTCTATCTGTAATGTATGATTGCAAGATATTGGCAAAATCATTGGGCAATATTAGTCGTAACTTGTATATGAAACCCTTATCCCGAACTCTATCAAAAGCCTGTGCCACATCTAAAAATAAGGTGTAGCAGACTTTTTTATCTTCAAGCGTTCTCTCAATGATGTTGGTAATTCTATGTACTTGGTCTATTGTTGAGTGTTTCTCTCTGAAACCAAAGTGATGGTCAGGTATTAGGTTTCTTTCGTTTATGATAGGTTTTAGGCGTTTTAAAAACAATTTTTCAAACAGTTTTGATAATATAGGCAACAGGGAAATGGGCCTGTATGATGAAACTTCGGTAGGCGGTTTACCGGGCTTTGCAATCATAATCACTTCAGCATCTTTCCATGGCTCAGGAACATGTTTTAGCACGAATGCAGCATTGATGAGCCCAGTTAGCTTAACGATGGCTTTACGTGGAAGGTGTTTTAGGATTTCTCCCGTAGGGAATAAGGTCATACCCTGGGGATTTTTTGAGGTTAGGAATTTGAAATTCCTTTGCAACTTATTTCGGGGTCACAAGCTTAATTCTTTGATCTTGAAGAGTATTGGCAAACTGCAAGTTATCTACAGACCCGTCATTTGGCTGAAAGGTTTCTTCTAGGTGATATGTAAATCTTAGAGCTATTTGCTCATTGCTTATGGCCCACTTTCCGTTAATATCTCTGATAGGGGGAATTGGTGTAATTGGCTTTTTGAGTAATTTTGTCGCTTTCCAAAGAGAGTATTGCGTTGTATGGTCGCTGCTTTACTGACGTAGGTTAGTATTAAAAGCCTCTTGAAAGGTTCGTATTTCTCTCTTCAGTCTTTTCGTAAGGTTATTCAATAGAGTTTTATCTTGCGGGAATCTAGTTCGCTGCCACCTTTTTCTTTGAGTCCTTTTTCCATGTAATAGGTCTATTATTTCCTTTGGGTAGCTATTTCCTTTACATATTTTTTAAGCTGTGGTGTGTTGTTCCATGCACATTGTTGATTTTTTTAACTTCAGAATCAAGCTAATCTTTTGTTTTTAATGAAATTTTCTTCTCAATAATATTTTCTAGGTCTATGCTAAAACTTTTCCAATCTGTTAACTTGTTAACTAATATCAAGTAATTTTCTCTTATTAATATTTTGTGACTATATCGGAGAGTGATAGGAGTTCATGTGGTACCCCTCCTCCACCCTCAGATAATTGGTAGACATATTTTTGACAATGAAAAAATCGATGAGGTCTAGTAGTATCTGGTGGTCAGTCGGACAGTATGTAGGTTTTCCAGTACTTCTGACCTTACAGCGCATGTCTTTCACTGCACTCAGAAGCTGTCTTCCCTTAGTTGAAGTTAATCTGGATCCCCAATGAGTGTTCTTAGCATTAAAGTCACCGCCTAATATAAATCTCTGTCCAAGGAGTCTGAAGAAGTTTACATATTGTTCTTTGTTTATCGTCGGTCTTGGGGGACAGTATACAGCCGCTACTGTCAAATTAAATTTATTTGCTTTAACTGATATTGCCACAGCTTGCGTGTCTGGCTCCTAGTATTTACACTGTTCGTAATGACAGATATTTTCTCTAATGATGACCGCGCTACCTCCTCGGGCTGTGTTGTTAGGGTGCAGCGAGTGATAAACCTTATAGCCTCTAAAATTTACAAAAGACTGTTTAGTGAAGTGCGTTTCAGAGATCAAACACACATCAATATTTTCTGTGTCTATGACTACTTGCAACTCATGTTGATGTTGCAGCAGTCCGTTAGAATTCCACGCCATTATTATAAATGTGTTGTGATTTGTATAGCGCTTGATTATAATGAGAAATTAGAATCAACGCCATACAAATATGTAATATAGTCTCTTGTCAAATGAGGATATGCACTTCAATATCTGGTTAAGCTTGTCCTCAAGACTTGATGGTTTTGGGCTTGGTTTTAGCGCTTGTGCATATGAGACACTTTTGGATGTGTGTGCAGTAAATGCGGATGACGATGCAAACTGTTCACTTTGTTTTGCTGTCTGTTTGTCGGTATTTTTAACAATTTGCTTAACGGCAGGGCTGTTAGGTGTTTTTTTTTTTTTTTTTAATCATTTGCATCTCCTTGGCAACTAAACACCCTCTGTAGTTGGCTGGGTGAGAGAAGCCACGCTGGACATACTTCGGTATTTCTTGCGTGGGTTTGTTGCAATCAGCTGTAAGGTGTTTGCCTATACATTTAACACACCTCGGCTCTTTTGAGCAATACTTTTGGGTATGACCATGAGCCTGGCATCTATTTCACTGCGGTATTATTTTCGACGTTTTAAGACCGTTTATTTCAACTTTACACCCTAATATATGTTTCATGCCGTATATTTACTGACATCTTCGTCATTCTTGAACGACAGTATAAGTATGTTCAGCGGTTCTTTTGCTCTCCAGCTTAGTTTGTTAATTGCATTTTCTATCTGGAAACCTTTCGACGTTAAATCATTTTTAATCCGATCCGGTAGCCAGGAAGAATGCAAGTTTTTTGCCACTAATCTTATTGGCCTGGTCTGCTTATCCTCATATGAGTGCCATAAAGAGTTGTTTTCTGTTAAGTGTCGAGCAATCACTCTGTAAGACTCTTCAGTTTTGGCATTTATTTTAACACTATTACCGCTTAACATTTTGGCGGTAAATGTTTCTGCTGGATGAGATTCAGTCAAAAAGACGTAGAATGTTTGATAACTCTTAACACCGTCCAATACGATTGGAGGCAGTGCTAGATTTTTTTAGTAAAGCAAGCGTGCAATACTCGTGCCTTCTCTGTATGAGAAGAGGCCTTTGTCCTGCAGTGGGACAAGCATAGGCTGATATTATTTATTAGTTAAACATTATCTTGGAGCAATGATATTTTCTTATTGTTGTTGACTGTCGTCGTTGACGTTGTTTGGCCACCTATGTACTGGAGATTGCGCTCTGTAAGCTCGTGGCAAATAGAAAAAAATCATGCACACAATCATGATAAGATGCAGTAACCTAAAATAAAAATAAACCTTAATAAGTATAAAAAAATACCCCCAACACCCTTCTAAGACATGTTAAAGACGTTACTGAAAATGTGAAAAGTCTCCAATCGTGGAGTCATCCACAGTATTCTATCAGATTGATTTTATGTGAATCTAATAAATGGCTCCTTAAGCGAAGCGTTGCTATTTACACACAGTTAGTACAGCGTCAGTTCTTCATTAGAATTAGGGTAAAAATCTGTTGTATAAAATCGAGTACCCAAGATAAATTGAAACAAAAAGATGAAGTCCGTGAGCGCCGGGGTTGGTCGGGAGAGCAGTAACAACAGATATACAGATACAAAGCCAAAGGTCGTCGTAACACCACAAGAAACCACAAGAAATCATTCAAGATGCGAGCCACAAAAACCTACACACCAATAAATTGGCGACACACAAATGACATAAACTGTCATGTCAATACATGTCATGTCTTGACTTTGTCAAGACAATCGACATCAAACCCGTAACACACGTACCTAGCTATAGTAATGTAAATAAACATACATAAACTCACTGCTTTTCCCATGGGGGTAGGCAGAAACTACAAAACGCCCACTACTACGAACTATTTTTGCTTTGTCTGCTTTTATACATCAACACGCAAGGTGTCAAATATGTAATTTTTAGGTATAGCTGTGCGTGTGTTTATTTTATCAAAAAGTATATCGTACATGTCACAAAAATATGTCAAAATATGTTTTAAATTACCATACATAGCACGGCACGCTAGATATTATTCGTCGAGCCCTTGTCACCGCCGGCGTACCTGCGGTTTTAGAACCAAACGGCTTGGTACGTGACGATAGAAAGAGACCAGACGGTATGACGTTGTTGCCTTGGAAGGTGGGTAGGCCTCTGGTGTGGGACGCAACCTGTGTCGATACCCTTGCTCCATCTCCTGTTCCTAGCACGGCGAACTGTGCTGGCGCTGCTGCTGCGGCTGCTGAGACCCTCAAGCGGCGCAAATACTGTAACCTTATGGGTAACTACAGTTTTGAGCCGTTTGGGGTCGAAACGCTCGGGTCATGGGGCCCGAGTGCGCATCTAATTTTTAAACAAATTTCTCACCGACTAGTCGACACTTCACGTGACCAGAGGGCTGGGTTGTTCTTTGGACAAAGAATTAGCATTGCCATTCAGCGTGGCAATGCTGCCAGTCTTCTGGGCACTTTTCCAGATGACAGCGATGCGGACGAGTACTTCGACGCCTGAGTATTTTTTATATTAATTTGTATAGGTAGTTAGTAAGTTATTTAGTAATTTAATTTAGTTATAAATATGTTATTAAATAGATAAATAAAATGTGACTTTTTTAATTACAGTTCCGTTATCACTAAACACACGTAAAATATTTATTTTTCTTACTCTGTTATCTAAAGTACAAGTAAATACATGTCGTTATGAACAACAAATGTGTACTAATTACCATTTTATTTCAAACAATTGCAACATTAGTAACTCACGGATGGATATCAAAATAAAACAAACAGAATAATACTCTTTAAAATTGATATTTTCCCACCGAGTTATGCGGAGAAACGAAAGCCATGATGGAAATTCAAATATTATAAGTTTTTTCTTGTAAGATTATTAAGTCTTTGTCCGTGCTGGGCCAAAGAAAATCCATGTCCTTAAATATGTCTCATTATTTGATGAGATGTAATAATTTTTATCCGTTCTTTTTATCGTCTTAATCTATGTTCCCCAGTGGGATGCGATGTGAGCTCGGATGTGACGCTGCTCGATTACCTAAGAGATCGCTTAGGACTTCGAGGCACCAAGTACATGTGCCGTGAAGGCGGCTGTGGGGGGTGCGTGGTCAGCGCGCAGTCACCTTCTGCTGCACCGTATGCTATTAACTCGGTAATTATTTTTATCATCAGCATCTTGATAGATGCTTTGATGAATATTATAGTATTAATAGTGAAGTTGAAAGCGAAAGTCTTATTTGAATATTTTAATGTGAACCCGAGGAATCCTGACCGTATTTTGCGGCTGTCCTTCTCTGTCAGTGATTACCGCAGAAGGCACAGAAAGGAAGGAAACTTGAAGACACAATTGAATAAAAATATTTACTATTTAGACAATTATTTATTTTGATTTGAAGCCAATCATAGGAATAGCAAAATAATACATTTATTTTTTCCGTCACAGTGCATGAGGCCAGTAACATCCTGCCACGGTTGGGAGATTACGACCATCGAAGGGTTGGGCAACAGGCAGAAAGGCTATCATGCATTGCAGACCACGCTGGCAGAGAAAAATGGTTCCCAGTGTGGATACTGCTCCCCTTCTTGGGTTATGGCGATGTACAGGTAAGGAAACACACGCAACATTAGCTAGAGATTTTTATGATTATTATGTCGAATCTCATACCGACTTTACATAAATGAAGGCCTCTGTGAAGGGTAGGAGACCAAACTCAAACTCAAAGCATTTATTTAAATTTTTTTCATTCGAATTGTCAAGGAGTCGGTCAGTCATAAATTTATTCCAAAGCGTCCTCTGGAGCAGAACGGGCAAGAAACTACATGGACACTCTTTTAAATAATTTTGTTGTTACAAATATACTAGTTACATCGATTAATGTTGACACTATAAGTGAGAACGATGTACAAAAACCGTACACGTTAAAAGCGTCCTGAGTGCAGAAAAACATAATTAAAAACAATCCAAAAAATTAATTATTAAAATAAGCCGTGGCAGCTAAGAGATGACCAGTCCCAACTGACGGCGCCCGTTCACTAACATGACGCATGGTTCAGCACCAACCATTTTGAAGGGAGCTAATGATCCAACACACGCGCCACCATCAGCGAGACATTTGAGTGAGCGTGACATACTATCAGCCGCCAGGGCACATTCAAGTCAATATAAGACATTATCCTGTAAATGGTAGCTCCATAGTATAGTGTACTCACACCTGTGCAATGCATTTATATCATATAAAGGAGATTGAGTTTATACAATACAAATATATCCGTGCAACCTTCAGCAGCTCCAACGGTACATGAAATGTTAATTAATTAGTTGTGGTGTGGAGCAGGACTAGCATTGAGCCAGGCATTTTTATCAGAGATGTAATCCCCTAACTTATAATTTGCCTGCCTGCATAGTGTGCGTTTTATAAAGGATTTGAATTTCGTCTCATTCAGTTGAAGTATGTGGGGAGGTATTTTATTGTAACATTTTACCACCAATTTTGAGAATTACGTTTTAGGTTTCAAACACCTCGCTGCTTAAATTCAAAGGGGCCATAAATCGAAAAGTCATTTTTTTACAGGAGAGCCCGTCAAAATTTTTAGGGCAGTTTTTTGTTTATATTTTTATCAATAGAATTTTGTATATTTATGTGTTATATATCAGCGGATGTATATTTTAAGCCTCTATTTGCCTATATTTTAATATCTACTATAAGTTTTACCCAGTTAAGTAAAACATCGCATAAGTCCCTTTTGCTTATAAAAAAATACCATAACGTTCATGAATTTTATAAATAAAAATTCAGAACTCAAACTGAAAATAAGTTCTATTAGGTCTTTTCGTATAATGTTTTGTTTAATGTGCAAAAAATAAGTAATTAGAGCTAAATGGTAGCAATACCTTGCAATAAAATTACAAAAATTCAACCATAAAAATACAAATCAAATAGAAAACGTAGGTAAAAAAATAACATAAAAAATTAAAAAATGTGCTTTAAGAGCTAATAACAAGTTATCCAGTATTTTGAGTAGATTAACCTAACCTCACCATGTCATGTAAAAACTAAAAATTTCTATAGAAATAAATGTACCTAAGTAAGTTTACAAAATTCAAATTGATTATAAATCTCTAGCCCACCATGTTAACAAATTGTTAAAATGCTTTTTTACGTATCTAAATTAAATCTTCTCCTATGATAAATCACAAATTAAAAGGCTACGTAAATCTTTGACTTACCTATCAATGAGAATAATAATGATTAATATTAATTAAATCATCCCAGTAACTTCTCTTAAAAAACTTATTACTAACATTTCAAATGATTACTCTACTGAAATCAGTCTATAGGTTTCAATCAGTCTTATCAAATCCTGGTTTATAATAGTAATTATTCTAACTTATTATCATTACAGAAAACTTAAATTAAAGATTTGTATAAAAAGTTTTATAATACTTAGGAATCACATTCTTTTCAATTAGGTTTAAAATTCTTTGTTTTTTCGCTCCGGAAACTTGTAGTTTATTGGCATAAAGTTTTTTTTTTAAATTCGCAGACCAGCTCCGGGTGAATTTTGCCTTCTTTTCAATGTTGTAACTTGGGCAAACTCCGCGCGTTCGTAGGCAGTCTTATAAAAAACATGTTTTTAACATCTTGGTCAGTTTTAATAACTTTGAGAGTAGTGTAGTTGCCAACAGCCAGAGATTTTGAATTCACAAAACACTCATGTGTAAGTTCCTTTACTGTTAACGGTTCTCCTTTTTTCATGGCTGTTTTAATGAAGGTGATGTACTGATCGGGTAAATAAATGTGCGAATATTTTAGTGCACTATTGATATTCCGCTGAATGATTTAGTGAACAGCATCGCCCTCATTTTGAGCGGTGAGGTTCCACTTGAACGACATCAGACATTACTAGCTGCTGCGGTAAACATTCAACGGGCTCAACTAATTTGAGAATTGAGCTAAATTGCGTGTCAATACGTTTGGTAGTTGTTTGACATTTCCCGTTTTTGGCTTCAATAATATTTAAAATCCGGCGAGCTCTACTATTCATTCTATAAATAAATAAATAAAGTTATGAGTTAAAATGACAGACAGACACAATTCATGCGTACTACAATATGATGATCACACGACAAAACAATTACCCAACCCGATCACTATGTACGGTAAGCCGATCCCCTGGGAGAAGCAAGCCAAATACCTAGGCGTGATCCTCGATGAAAACCTTACCTTTAAGGCTCATATTAAGGCGGTTCGCGCGCGCGTCTCCTTCGCTCTTAGTAGGCTCCACTTTGTACTGACAGCCCGTAGTAAACTGTCACTTAAATGCAAGCTGCGCATCTACACCGCAGTCATCCGTCCCATCATGACCTATGCCTGCGTTGTATTTGCGCACGCTCACCCACGTCATCTCCATAAGATGCAGACCCTCCAGAACCGTTTCCTCAGAAAGGTCACGGGTGCCCCCTTCTATGTCCGTAATATAAATCTCCACATCGACCTTAAAATGCCTACCATAAACCAGTTCATGAAACGCTTATCGAAGCGTTTCTTTGACTGTGGCATCAAACACTCCAACCCCTTGATCTCAAAGGCCGCCCGCTACACTCCCTCCCGCATTAGCAGTATTCGCCGACCAAGGCATACTTTAATCGCCCCCGACGACGTCACTACCCTCCTCCAGGAGAGTAGTAAGGCCACCAGCACACTACATAAGCCCAAAACCCGATCGCCGTCCTACCGTCCTCGCCGCCGAGGCCCGCCGCGACGCCCAAATACACGCCCCTCCCGACCCTTGCTCGAGCCAGCCCGCGCCGCTGAGCCTGTAGCTTTAAATTCGTCCCTAAATCAAAGAAATCCTGATCCAGCTAGTCCCTTGCTGCACTCTTCCAGCGACGCCCTAAGCCGAGGTCCGTACCCCACAGGGGGTGCCCTTAGCGTTGTCGCTTAGTTTTAGTTAGTATTTAAGTTTAAGTCCTGGCTGGAGGCCTGAATTTATTAGGGCAACCACAGGCAAGTCCGTTTAAGCAGACGACAACCTCATAGGTTGACCTGCGAGACGCCATATAGAAAAAAAAAAAACAGTTAAAGACAATTTGGAAACTAATTTTATTATTAGTTTGGTCCAACATTTTGCTTCATCTGTCAGTGACCTTGCAAATATTTAGTAACTTCTAGCAAATATTTCATTTAAAACTTAAAACATAATAACAACCTAAACAAATATTGCACATTCGTATAAAAACTACTACCATAATCACTATAATTTTATATGCAAAACAGAAGCATTTCAAATACTGCACTTATCTTTAATACAATAATAATTAAAACACATTTTATTTTTATTCAAAAGGGACACATCACAAAATACGGCACTTTTTCTTAAAATCTAATGTTATACTTACATGTGATTTTAATTCAATAAGGTCGTATTTCAAAATGTGGCACTTTTTACTATAAATTTCTAACAAAGTTGAGGTCTTTTTTGGAATGTGGCCCTTTTTCACAAAAAATACGTGCACTCACGCTGAAAGCTGGGTCGCAACTGAGAAGATGGCAGCTTTGCTCTGAATTTAGACACCAAAGCGTAAAAATGCAAAAGGGGCAGTTGTGTGATTAAGCCATTTTTAATGCGAAGTTACTGGGTGTCTTTTTCGAATATAAAAATATAAACAGAATTATTACGATTTTTGCTTTAAAAAGCATTTGTATTTTTTTTATTTGTGGCCCTTTTGATTTTAAGCAGCGACCTGTACAAACATCATAACATCACTATTAATATTTTGGTGAGCAGATAATTATGAAGTTAAGCGTCCGACGAACAAAGCACGTAATAGCAATTCGTGGCCAGTACAAAATCCGTTCGGAATATTGCTATCTCTATTTGACAAAAGAAGGGAGCGAGGGACGCGGTGCGTAGCCGTGTGTGTGTGTCTGTATAAGTAGATAGATAGCTATTATTAGCTGTACTGTACTTAATGTACCTACCATTCATTCATAACGACTCGGAAGATATTTCTATCTATTTGTAATTAGCTACGTTCATGATTTGCTGAATAGGCTGGGTTTCGCGGAGGATATGGCACCACATACCACATACACACAGTAATGCCTTTGTAGACTATGAGAAGGCCTTTGACTCTGTCGAAACCTGGGCTGTTCTGGAATCCTCACAGCGATGCCAAGTAGACTGTCGTTATATCGAGGTACTGAGATGTCTTTACGACGCCGCCACCATGAGTGTCCAAGTACAGGACCAGCAGTCCAAACCCACCCAACTGCGCAGAGGAGTGAGACAGGGGATGTTGCATCCCCGAAACTGTTCACGAGCGCGTTGGAAGATATGTTTAAGACGCTGGACTGGAAAGGTAAGGGCATTAACGAGTATACATACATATACGAGTACATACCTATCTTTTATACTTTTGTAAACCAATTTTGAATGTACCTATATGCAATGCCATTGGTGTTCTTGAATAAATGATATAAGGTACAACTTATGGTACTTATACATCGTCATCGCGCGTAGTCTTTGGGGGAACCGGCCGACGTCGTACGTCGAGTAAATACAATAGTATAGGTATATTGTCTTTGTTAATTTTGAGCCTGTATAAGTTAATTTATTCCCTTGGTCTCCTCTTCGAAAACGATGGCTTCTTCTGTCTTATTTATGTACGAAGTACTTTAACTAAACTGAAAAATTGTTACGAAATGTATAAATAATGAATACAAGTCAAATACTGAAAGTATGATGCAAAATAAAATAAAAATGTTCCAATAATTTATGCCTATTTACGCGATATGAGTACATAAATAACACCGTTCTGAGCTAAGAATAATAAAAAATAAAATTAAGGATTTTGAAAAAACACTTATTTTGTTATAATAACAACAAAAAAGTGTTTTTTTTTACCTTCACAAGTAGGTTATTATACACACAACATCACGCCTTGTTACCCCAAAGGGTTGGGCAGAGGTGTCCCTATAGTACACCCACATTTCGCCAGTTATGTTTAGGTCCCATATAATAGAGCACCATCAACCGGGCACAAATCCAGACTCCGGGCTGCTACTAAGAAAACCCAATAACACGGATCGAGCGAGGTAATATTGCTATTACCATTGTTATCATTGATTCATCTAATAAATAAAAAACGAAACGTAATAAAGTCGGACAAACGTTACTGTACTAAAAAAGAGGAGCAGTGTGCTTGAGAATTTTTTTTTGCGCACTGGATCTTCAACGTACTGCTTAGCGCCGAGAGTTGAAAAGACAACAGTGTGCAGCACTCTGTATTCTGAATGCTGGGTTCAACACCGAGAGTTGAAAATACAGTCCTAAGCCGCCTAAGCCGTATCGTGTTCGTGTAGACGTAGTACACGAAGATAATGTATCGTGGCATTGTTTGTCATAATCAATTCTAAATAAAAGTACGCGATAGCATACATCTAAATTTTATGTGGAAGCTATTATAGCCAAAATAGTGAGCCATAAATGAATTGCTTTATTGTTTTTACAATACACATTTTAGAGTATTTAGTTAATTCTCATCAACATATTAACTTTATCGCTTTTGGTGTTTGATGTGGATAAACTTGTCTTTTACGTAATTTGGACGGATTGTTCAAAAGTTACCACTAAAAGAGCGCAGAGCGGGGCGGTGATGTTTCACGGATATTCTGCTGAACGGTGTTTGAAGCCTGGGGAAGTACATAGACTACTTTTCTTCAACACTCCACATAGCGAAGCCGCTGGCGGAAGCTAGTAAGATATCATGTTAGAAAAGTCCGTATTGTAATGTAAACCTCTCAAAACTTTTATCAAATTTACTGCGTTATATGTGTATTTTACTAAAACAATTTACTTGTTTTATTATTGTAATATTTATTTTCTTAAATTGCAAAGTATTTCTCACACATAAATTAATGCTGACATGGTTAATGAATTTCATAAAGAAAATGCATTCAGTTGATATATCAATGAACGCAATACTTCGCCTCCTTGAAAATATTCATATTCAATAAGAACAAAAATATATTTTTCCTATAAAATTTGAGTTTTACGATTACCAACTTATTGCTTGGGGGTGTCTATGCAAAACACTTAGTAACTAAGAAGGTTATAAGCTAGCTAAGAGTATTTATTATATACAAATTACAAGTTACCTACCTACTAGGTAACTTGTAATTTGTCATTGGGTAATACTAACTGTTAAACGTTCGGAGTCCATGTCGGCAACCAAACCAAATCGTAATCGTAATCGAAATAATGGTTTGGTTACTCGATACCAAAAAACAAGGCAAATCTAAATCCAAGTTCAAAGTAGTTAGTAGTGTCAGAAATATTACAATTCAATGTAGAAAGCAAATAAATACGCCAATAATAATAAGTAATATTCTAAGGTTGCCTGGAAGAGATTGCAGAAAGCGATAAGGCTGTCCATTGAATGTATTTTTATTTTATGTCATTTTGTGGTGTACAATAAAGTATATATAAATTAATAAATACGCACGCCCACGTCAATAAAGTAATCGTCTAACACTGACAACAGACACGGAACACCCACGGACGCAACGTTGCGGTAATGTGTGTACTTGTCCGAGCGATACACAACTACTACCCTGAGCAGTACGACTGCGCACACATTTATATTACACTACTAACTATTGAATTTTTTTTATAAATTTTGATGTGTTTCGTAATACCAAAAATGATGAATTAAAACTTAATGATTTTTCGTTTTTTTTCGACTATTTGTAACTAGATAATATAAGCTATGTTTCTAATACAACAAAATTGCAAAAATAAAAGATTGTTAAAATTATTTTCTACTAAAACCAAAAACCATATAATTACACAGCATTATAAAACATACGAAAAAATATTAAAAAGGTTAGTAACCACTGCAAAAAAAATACAATACATAAACAAAATAAAGAAATCAGACAACAAAATAAAAACAATGTGGAGCATTATAAATGAGAGAACAAATAAAAACCAAGAAAGGTAAAACGTAGCATACAATTGCAACAAAATAATACTATTATATCCGAACCCAAACAAATTGCAAATATGTTTAACGACTTCTTTGCGTCAATAGGAGAAAACAGCAACAGTCCATCGGGCAGTGCACTGGGTGGCATGTCAACACTGAATTCCACGGAGAACACTATGTTCCTTAGCCCAGTAGAAGCTTGGGAAGTTAACAAATTAATAAAAAACCTAAAAAATAAACAAAGTTACGGTATAGACGAAATTCCACCTACGTTATTGAAAGAATGCGCAAATGAACTCACCCTACCATTTTATCTATTATTAAATCAGTCTTTTACAGAAGGCACTTTCCCCGAATTGTTGAAAAAGTCATTAATTATGCCAATCTATAAAAAGAACACAAAAACTGATCCTAATAATTATCGCCCAATCGCTCTCTTGCCCTCAGCCTCCAAGATCTTCGAGAAAGCTATGTGTGATCGAATTTATGCTTTTTGTGAAAAATTTAACATATTCAGCGATTGTCAGAACGGTTTCCGGAAAAACCGTTCTACCACGTTAGCTGTTTATAAATATATTCAAGAAGCCCTTAATATTATAAATAATAAGGAATACGCCATAGGGATACTACTGGACATGACCAAAGCGAACGACAAGGTACAATTTAAATTACTGCTTAATAAACTGTATGGAATAGGAATCCGCGGGAAAGCCCATGAATGGCTTACGTCATATTATAAAAATAGAGAACAAGTAGTTGAAATCGAATACTTTAACCGCAATAGTAGAGAAATCGAAAAAATCCGATCAAAAAGTAAATAACCAATGCTTCTATCCCCCAAGGAAGTGTCATAGGATGCCTATTATTCCTCGTTTACATCAACGACTTACCTAAAATCATCGAGGGGCCATGTGTTTTATTCGCGGATGACATATCTTTAATAGTCTCATGTCAAAAAAACACAAATATAGAAGACAAACTCAGTTCCACACTCACAAAAACATGTAACTGGATGGTGACACATAATTTAGAAATTAATTATACCAAAACCAAATGAATGATTTTCCACCCTTATCAAAAAGCTCCTCTACACTTAAATTTCACCCTTAACGGCTCAAAATTAGAAACTGTTGATGAATTTACATTACTTGGTATTACAATAATTAAACATATTAACTGGAAAATACAAATACAAAAAACCCGTTCAAAAATTTTAAAATTTTCATACGCTCTCCGGGAAATTAAAAAGACAACCAATCTACAAAATGCCCTCGCCACCAAATCAAATCAAATCAAAATATTTTATTTCACATAGACCTACATGGGCACTTATGAAACGTCAGATTCTAGGTGCACGGTTCCAATTGGTCGTTTCCCATGGAGAAGAGCCGGCAAGAAACTCCATGGTTACTCTCCATCTATTATGCGTATGCCAACGCATGGCTTACCTACGGCCGAACCCTCGGGGGAAATAGTACAGATGCACTGACACTCTTTACCCTACAAAAGAAATTAGTTAGAATCTTGGTTAACATTGATAAAACCGACAGCTGCAAACCCTATTTCCTTAAACATAATATTTTAACCCTCCCCAGTATTTACATTCTAGAAATATGTAAATTTGTCCGTAAGCATCAAGAGTTATACACAAAACGCGAAGACATCCAATCATAGTACACACTTAGGCACGGATCTAGGCTTAACATACCAACATCCAAGCTAAAAATGCATTCTACAAGTCCCTATGTAATGTCCATAAAAATATACAACAAACTACCAGACATAGTAAAGAAATCAGAAAAGATTAATATATTTATAACACAACTTAAAAAAATACTAATAAACAAATGCTATTATTCCGTAGACGAATATTTAAATGATAAACATAAATAATAGAAAAAAAGGTATATTATTATGTTAAGGAAATTACTAATTTAATAAAAAGTTATATATGAATAATAATTGATAACAGTAACTAATGATAATCGCGTAATTTATAGGTATGTTTAACATAAATTTGTGATAGGGTAACAATGAATAAGTAACATAATCATAATAAAAAAAATCATAATATTGCAATTAATAATTTTATAATTAAAGAATAATTATTAAATAATATAGCCATAACAACTATTCAAAGAAAATAATATAAATTAATTAATAAACAGGATATAATATATGTACAAGTATCTAAAAATAATCTAAAATATTGTAGTACATTTTGCAGATAAAGTACAAAATAATGGTTAAGCGAAATGTTATCATCTTATTCGCGACCTCCTGACTTTGTTTATAATGTAGTTAAAATTTGCTATTTTAAATACTACTTGATTGTCTCCTGAAACAGGGCTTCCTCTCACCTAAACTTTTGCTGTGTCCTACAGGGTCCATAATGATCTCTATTATATAGTTACCGCCTAAGTACACATTATGGTAAAAAGATATTGAGTATTGAGTATTGAAATATGCTAAAATTGCAAATGTTTTTGGTATTACGTTTGTATGGACAATTCATGCGTCGCCCTGCTCTTAAGAGGCAAGCTTATAGGTACTGTTTTTTTTTAACACTGACATGCGGCCAATGGAGTTTTATTAATATATGTTTTGCAGTCTCCTCCAAGCCAATTCAAACATAACAATGCTTGAAGTAGAAAAGTCACTAGGCAGTCAGACCTGCCGCTGTACCGGCTACAGACCAATCCTTGAGGCCTTCAAAAGTTTTGCCAAAGACGCTCCAAGACAGATCAAACTCCAAGATATTGAAGATCTTCAAATCTGTAAGAAGAATGGTGGAGCTTGTGATAAAAATAATTGTGAGGATAGTGAGTGGTGCATTGTAGGTGAAGAAAACGATAAAGAACAAATGATTGAGATCAAATTAAAAGATGACAAGCTTTGGGTTCGAGCACTGGAAATCAATGATATATTTAAGATTTTGGGAAGGGAAGGAGATGATTCCTATATGCTTGTCTGTGGGAATACTGCAAAAGGTGGACATACATTGTTGTTTACAAATGTTTTAATGCTCATATTTAGATACTTTTTTTGAGTTAAACTACCAATTTATTTAACTTAAAGCGAAAACTGTGAATCGGTAAAATTGAAAAAAAAATTGGCACAAGGTATCTCAAGATTAATATGATTAAATTGGCAATTATCCGATGTCTGGCTGTAAATGTTGTTGTTGCTGTCTTAGAATATTTAAGATTGTTCTTTCATAGACATAAAAAAATATAATAAGGTTTATGTTTGCAGGAGTATATCCAATAGAAGATTACCCACGTGTCCTCATAGACATAAGTAGGGTAAAAGCACTCAAAGGATACACCCTTGACCAGAACCTCATAGTGAACGCTGGGACGACACTCACGGAGTTTCTGGAGATACTACAAACTGTGTCTAAAGAAGAATACTTTGGATATCTGAGGAAGATTTACGATCATGTACAAAAAGTTGCACATATTCCTCTTAGAAATGTAAGCCATTGTTGCCTCGTTTAAAAAAAATGGTCGATCGTGGATAACGAGCCGTCAGTTTGTATAGGCAGATTTAATTATTCAAAACACAGAACAAACAATGTACACAAACGATTTTATCATCTAGAATTATCATCATCCTTCAAAGTTTAGAAGCAGATTTCAACACAAAGTTCTAACAAAAAGTTACAGCATGGAAATCTCTTAACAGAAGTTGTGCCTTGCATTTGGCCTGTTTTGTAATTTAGATGTGAGGTTATTTAAATAGCGAGGAGCCTGAGAGGTTTGCAGCTCTGACATGTTTAATGTATTTTAAGGTGGCGTCGATTGCTGGGAACCTTATGATCAAGAACCAAAATAAATGGTTCGCGTCGGATATATTCTTGCTTTTAGAAATGATTGGGGCTCAAGTGACCATACGTAAGTAAACTTTGATTAGATCACTGTACCATAAACTGATAAATAGTATTGAACATAGCAGCCTCAAAAAGATATTGTAAATATCGACAAGATATAATGTAACGGTCTACAATCTTTGTTGTATAATATTGCATCATTGTGAAGAAGTTTCTTGCCCGCTTTGTAATGGGCAACTTGTTTCATCTTTCTGAGTGACCGAACCTTTGACAATTCAAAAGTGCCTGTATATGGTTTATTTGAAATAAATGCTTTGAGTTTGTGTTTGAGTATTATGGAGCACAGAAAACGAACTATGAATTATTGACGATACATACATCTTTTTGAGGTTTACTGTAGATACCTATGGACCCTTCCATGTTAAAAATTAAATGTTGTGGTGAAACTAAATCGTTCAGTGAAGTTTAAAAAAAAATGCAACAAATGTTGATTTTAGAGAAAAGATTGCGCGCTAAGAAAACGTTGACGATGCAACAGTTTCTCAAAGTGGATATGAAAGGAGCCGTCATTCTGAATGTGATGCTACCTCCACTAAGTGATGACTATCTCATTTTTACTTATAAGGTAAGAAATTTTATTGATAACAAGCTTCTGTTCGCGACTTCGGTTGCGTGAAAGGACATCGTCGAAAATGGCCTCAGGACCAACAAACATCTGACGTACTTAATAATTATAAATATATTTTATTATACTATTTACGAATATCAGTATGAAACGGACATTCCGCGTTCCATTTTAAACAATTAAAAGAGCTGTAACGATTTACGACATTTCATAAAAAATGCTGCCATCTTTGATAATTAGATTTGACATGACAGTTAGTGATGCCCAATCTCTTATTTCACAAATCGATATCGAGATTAATGAGTTGATCACCAGCTCACGCATGTCAACGCATCCATACTTTCCTTTTAAATCTATTTCGCTTTATGCTAAGACGATTCTGTAGTTAAAGAATTCAGCAACAAAACTGATTTTCATAACTTCATGCGTCCTAAATAATTAATTATCTTTTTCTACACAACTACTACACATGAGGTCGTTTGTGCACTACGTTCTTTTCGATTCATATTCTTGTTGTTTACGAACAGCATAAAACCGGATCAGAAATTAACAAATGGGCGCTGTGCACTCACTTCTAGTCGATTCATATTCGTGATTTGTTGTGGGGTATTTCATATTTCGTTTTAAAACACGAATACAAATCGAATGCGAGAGTCCACGGGCACTAATCCGAGTTTCGTGAATTCACTAAAAACATTTCGAAGGCTCTATTTCGCGTTCATAATGTGTGCAGCATTTCGCGCTCACTCATATGCGATTCATCATATTCGATTCGAACATATTCGATTGAAAAACACGTATACGAATGGAATAAGAGTGAGTGCACGAAACGCCCTATAGTGAGTAAATAATATTTCAAATATAAATAACACGCTTAGTACTTTACGGTATCGATTTTGTTTAAAATAGATCGATACGGATCTAATGAATGGGCATCCCTAATCCTTCTCATGTCATGTCAATGAACTCCTCTTGGGGGAGGTTGCTCCGTCCCCCCTGGTACCACTCCCATGAAAAGGTAACGCACCGTTCTTGAGAAAAACTAATTTTTGCAACCTAACCTCAAAACACTTTAATATCGCTTCTGCAACGTCTCCGGCGCTGCGGGATGTGCAACCCCTTTGCCCTTACGTAACAAAGGATAGGAGCCCATGCTCACCTATGCCTGGGTGCCAATGCTTTGTTACAGCGGGCGGGGGTTACCCTCCCTTCGCACCTCCGGATTTTTATAAACACTCTAGAGGTACGAGCCAAAAGACTACGTGGATTCGGGATGCCCCGAAACCGTTTTGGAACAGTGTCGAAATATTTTAACCATGAAGTGGGGGTACACTAGCTTCTTACAACTCGAGGAGAAACCGAATGACCTGGAATGACCCTAAACAAATGATACTGACACATGACACAAATAGCGTTTTTTTTTTACGTTCCGTTTCATAGATTTTGCACGACATTTTACACCACAGACAATACACTAGTACAGATTTGGTTGTCAATCGCAGATTTTAACGTTTCGTTTCGCTGTTTATGTAATTTGAGGTTAGAAACATTTTTTTATTAAACTTCTCGAGAAATATGAATTTCCTTGTAATAAGAGTGGTAGCCCCCCAAAACTTCTGCCAAACGATACTAGACCCAACCCCTGGCATTTACTAGCACGTGCAAGGATTGAAAGGATTGTTTATTACTAAATATAACATCAAAATCGTAGTTTTCTTTTTAAATAAATGCTTTTTGCTAGTTGTCCATCATTAAACTTTGTCTTCATGGGCAAATGGTTGGAATTTAGGACACGCTAAAAACTAATTTAAAAAACCGGTTGGTGGTTACAGACATTTGCGTGTGCAAACAAACAAACGTTAGTATGAAATAGGTATAGATATAATAATTTTATAGAAAAAAAATACATAGCATATGTTTTATTAATCGAAGATGTACCTACATTAAAGGTGAAGCTAAAAGTTATGCAATTAGTATCATTCAAAGAATCTTAACTTTACATTAACACAGTTTCGTTGTATAGTTCTCTCGTTATCTACATGATAATAATTGTGCAATAAAAGTTTTAAGACTTTAATTAAGTTTTAGAAGCAACGTCAACTCTATCACTAAACTCACTGTTACAACTTCATTTAAATTTCCGAAACATTGGAGCATAAAGCATAAAATTATAAATATATTTATAAAAGTCAGACTACAGGATGATTTTGTTATCGCCAGACGTAACGCTAATGCAAATTCGCAGATATTGTATGAACAAAACAATGTATAATGAGAAATGTGTTTCTGCAACAGTCTAATATGAATTTATAAAGTATTCTGTAGTGCTATTTTGTAACCATCTCACCGTGAAAACTTAATTGATGTGAGCGTGAATTGAGCGATCAATGCCACTGATGGTACTCGACAGCTCACTCCTCACAAATCTTCACGGTGAGATTTTTACAGAATCGACATGGTGGTTAATTCAGAAACGGCAGAAGCTAGGTGCATGTCTCCAATTGGTCGTTTTCTATGGAGAAGAGCCGGCAAGAAACGGTTGCCACGGTTTCTCTGTTAAAAATAATTGACTTTTCTAATGTTTTCAAATTACATTGTTAATAGTTATGGGAGGACAGTTTAGGACTTTCAACAAGTACCATATTATGCTTAACAAATAGGCAATGGCCTACAAATATACAGTCTACAAGGGCCTTACAACGTTCTCACATTCACAAAATATAAGTTAATCTAATAAAATAAAAAAACCTATATAAATGACATAATTGCCCTTTCAACTGTAACAAATCTGAAATAATATCCCGTTCACAAAAGCCACTAATAAAGAGTTGATTAGAATTGCGGGTAGGTACAGTCAAATAATGACATGATTATGTCGAAGAGGTGTGTAAAAAATAAATATCTAATAATAAAAATATAACACCGTGTTTTGGGAGCAGTTAATAGAAATTTACATAGTGATGCAGTTTATGAAGTACCAGGGAAGCCACATGTGCAGAAGGAATTATTGCCAAACTTCCTTGTCTTCGACGTAGTAAATCTGAAAATATGTTTCTATGATATGGACACGATTGATGTAGGTTTTGAACTTTACATCGCTAAAATCTGTAACCGACTTTGGCAACTCGTTTTAAAAGTGGATAATGTGTCTTGCTTGTTTTAGTTAATCTAAATTTGGGTATCACAATTTACGTGTTTTTATATTATGGAAATCGCTTCTTATTTTTAAAAGTCCTAAGTTTTTGTGAACATACAAAGATTGCGTGCATTCTTACATACTTTCTAAGATATAAAGAGAAGGCAGAGTAAGTATATCAATTTGTTTCTGAGAGAGTCGCTATGAAATGGATCCCCATTTCATAGACCGCGTCAATTTGAATCTACGTCAGCTGCTGATCCCCACAGCAGAACGCTATATGATATAATAATTTAGAAATATACAGTAAACCTAGCTGTGGCTATCCTGTGTCGTCAATTGTATTGTTTTTCTTGCTGTATATGCAGCTGAACTTATTTTACCTAAAAGAGCTCTAATGTCGCATTGCAATTTTGAATCGAAAAAAATTCCTAGAAATACAGTTTCCGTAAATTGTGTATTATGTGTCGTCAATTGCCTTATTTTTCTTGCTGTATTTGCAGCTGAACTTATTTTACCTAAAAGAGCTCTAATGTCGCATTGCAATTTTGAATCGAAAGCAATTCCTAGAAATACAGTTTCCGTAAAAGCATCTTGAACTTTGCCATCAAGTTTTAATTTTAGATCCACTTGGGCTACATTTGGTAATGTGAACTTAAGACATTTTGTTTTGTTAGCATTAAGTAAAAGATTATTAGCTGCTAACCACTTCGAAAATTTCGGCTTTCGCGACATCTTTCGCGAGGAAACTTATTCCAACAATTTTATTAATCGGGTCAACATTCAGTACCCTAATCGCCGGAACAAGTGGCAACCGATCCGAACACTGTTATCTGAAAATGTTTGCAATGCTCAGAGGAAGGCCCAGATTTTACTTTTCCCATTTTTCGATAAAACCGAGAGTCACCTTTCGGGTGCTGTTCAGCGAGGGCATCCATCCGAATCTTTTTCTGATTATTCTGGCACTACTTTAAACTGGAAATAAACACTTTATTACTCTCTCGTGTCTCCTCATACACACAACCGGACTTCTATACAGTACCCACTCGTTAAGCCTCAGCCTGGCCACCCCATGAGCCTCGCCCAAATGCCTGTTCCATCCCGCCAAGCGTGCACCACGCCCGCAATTCCGCGCGCTTCCTCCATTCACCATAACCGTGCTGTGAAGGGCAGTCACAATATCGGAGTATAGTTTATCCGCTCATGATTGGTTATTCTGAGGGAAAATCTATTGATTTTAGTCTCCTGCTTCTCATTTTTTTCTCCACATAAAAATATTTCGCGAACGGATACATGAATCGAAAAATGATTTTAACTCACCCGCAATATTTTTTTACGACCGCTTTTGCTCGTTTATCCCAAGATATGGGGTGTATCCTGGGATAGACGAGCAAAACAATTCATCCCCACTTAACGTGTAGGGAAGGTACCCAAATTTTTGTTTTGATGAAGATTTTATTTTACCACTTGGTGCCGGGACTAATATGTATATCCATGCCGAATTACAGCTTTCTAGTACTAAGAGTCTCTAAGCTAAGCTGCGGGCAGACGAACGCATGGACGAACATGGCTAATTTATAAGAGTTTATTGTTGACTACGGAACCCTAAAAATGAGACGCAGTACACGATAAACATACTAAGAACAATTTCAATGTTACAGGTGATGCCACGTTCCGAAAACGCCCATGCCTTAGTAAATGCAGGATTTTTGTATAAATTGAAAACTGACAACGTAGTGGAAAGCGCAAGGATAGTCTTCGGCTCTCTTTCCTCATCATTCATCAGGGCTGGTGCCACGGAGCGGTTCCTGGTTGATAAAAAGCTCTTCACCAATGAGACTTTAACGTCAGCACTTAAAATCATGAAAGAAGAGCTGGTAGTGGAAGTCAATCCACCAGATCCTTCAGTGGAATATAGGATAAAAGTTGCTCTGGGATTGTTTTACAAAGTAAGGATTATCTTGTTGTAGTTTTAAGAACAATCTCGTCGAAGATCGGAGAAAAGTTTCGTTAAAGGTTAAAGAACCGCCACCTATAGCATTCACTTAGTATGGTAGTATTCTCTTAATTCAATAAAGTAAACGAAATAAAAAACAGCCTGGATCTGGTCTAAAAAAGCCAGAACAATTCGAAACTTAAATTTTCAATGTTAATCTTGAATCACTTCTATCGCTTTTAGGTAAATTACGTTGTTCTTTTAGAATTTCAATGAAATTTTTAAAAACAATGGTTTTTTTTTTATTCACTCAAATATTATAAGTTTTAAAGTTTATATTTTCATTTATATCCAGGGTCTTCTATCGCTGTCACCGGAGACGAATCTTCACGCTCGTTACAAATCGGGAGCCACTAACTTGGCCGATACCCGCCCTGTGTCTAGAGCTACTCAAGTATTTGATACCAACCACACTGTTTGGCCCCTGACCCAACCAATACAGAAAGTGGAAGCTGTGGTAAGCAACAGTTATTGATTTGTACGAAAAAAAAAAACGATACGACCATCATTCAGTCCACAATAACCTTTGTTTTCTGTTTCATCATTGCTTTCTTTGATTGTAGATACAATGTGCCGGAGAGGCTTTCTACACTGAAGATCTACCTCATTTTCCAAACGAAGTCTTCTGTGCTTTAGCACTTAGCACAGTCGCATTGGGAGATATTGTGTCCATTGATGCTAGGAAAGCTTTGGTAAGAGTTTGCTGAACCTTTAAAATTACAACTAACTACAAGTTACAATTCCCAGGCAGAAAAGAACAAGAAAACCATGGAGGACCCTTGTCAAAAATATAAATAATATGCACAATAAATCAAAAAAAGCTCCTGATAACCTTATCCTGAAAATAATACGCTACAGGAATTTCTGTACTAACTTACTTCGAAAATTAAAAATAACTTACGAAACGACAGAATTATAAAAATCCAGAAATAATCCTAAAACTAGGTAAATCACTTCCTAAGGGTGGATTTCACCAATGAAAATTAACACGATCAGCACATAAACTACGTTTAAGAGCGGTCAGTGTCTATTATTTTATATGGAATATTGACACTGACAGCTCTTGAACGCGTTTTAGATGTGCTGAACGCTTTTAGTAACATTGGTGAAATCGGCGCTTAGTAATGTAGGTAAATGTTTGGCTGCACAAATTATGTCACAGGCACCTGGACAGACAACAGCAGCAAGTAATAAATGTCCTAATATTAAAATTAAAAACAGTACTTAGAATCCATTCGTCAGTTCTCTTGCTGTGTCAGAATATCAGCGCTGCGTTATTTATTTTTTTAAATATCGCAGCATTATGCTGAGATAGGAGCCTTTTTGGCCTCGCACAGGCCTTTTTTACTGTTTTTTGTTGTTATTCTGTTAGTTTATACATTGTTATTTTTTATTTTTTTACTATTTGTATTCCCTGTGCGTGTCCCAAATAAAATATTTTTCTTTCTTTCTTTCTTTCTGTGTTGGATGTAAATAACTACATTATTATTCATTTATTGATATTTCAATATAATATTTTTTGTAGGCACTTCCAGGAGTCATAGCTTTCTATAAAGCAGAAGATATACCAGGGATAAACTCCTTTACTCCTCCCGACTCGTTCTTATACTCTGCCAACGAAGAAGTCCTAGCCAGTGGTACTGTCAAATATTTCAACCAACCAATCGGTATAGTTGTGGCTAAAAGCCGACATATTGCAGACAGAGCTGCTAACTTAGTAGAAGCTACATATACAAATGTTAGAGAACCACTCATTGATGTTAAAAAGACTATAGACGATTCAAGAAGAAGTACCCAATCTCAAAGTATTGTTGCTACTGACACTGGTACAGATGTGAACAAAATAATAACAGGGCTTAACACAGTTCATGGTCAGTACCACTATACTATGGAAACTCTGACTACCGTCGTAAACCCATCTGATGAGGGACTGGACGTCTACTGCTCAACGCAGTGGATGGAAGGTGTGCAGTTGATGATATCAAGAGCATTGAATATTAATCAGAACCAGTAAGTTATGATTAATTTCATAGATTGTCTTAAAGTTCTTTCTTATAATTGCTGATTATGTAATATTGAAGACGATACCAGCCGATTTTTATGTGAAATTCTCCGTGAAAACTTACTTGAAGTGAGCTCTCCACGTAAGCAATTCTCGTCTTTAAAAAAACATTTAAATTGATGTCGTAATCTCATCTCGACAATCAATGTCAAAAAAATATGTAAATTGGTAGTATTTTCGACAGATTGAGAATGAGGTTATAATGCGGATGTTCTTAAAAATACGGGAATTACCTCTCTGATGTTTTTATTCTATTTCCAGGGTTGACGTACACACCCGTCGTGTTGGAGGTGCGTATGGCATCAAATTGTCCCGCAGCACACAGGGGGCAGTCGCCGCTGCATTGGTAGTGAAGAAATTAAACTTACCGTGTCGATTTATTCAATCATTGACTACTAATACTAAAGCTCTGGGTAAGAGACTGCCTTGCTGTTCCGATTTTGAGGTAATTTTGTGTTTTATTTCTCATAATTTATTGTTTATGACCGTCAAAATTTAGGTATTTATCACTGTCTCTTATCATTACCACGTTTTTTAGGCTGGCGTGAGTAGCACCGGTGCCATACAACACATAAACTACAGGGTGTTCGAAGACAACGGATACAAAACAAACGAACTGTTTACTTTGCTTGGGATCGGTCAGTTCAATAACGCCTACAACAGGGCAAGGTGGACTTATACTAGTTTTGACTCGATAACTGATACTGCTAAGAATACGTGGGCGAGAGCACCAGGTAAGTTTTTAAAATAAATAGTAAATCCATTACAGTAAAATGAGTAAAAAGACGTAACTTCTTACATTTTACGCATGATGTCATCAAATTGATTCCGTAATTGCTTTTCCTACAGGAACATTGGAACACGTTGCTATGTCAGAATTTATTATGGAACAGATTGCATATGAGATGAACCTGGATCCTTTAGACGTTAGACTAGCCAATTTAGATGCTCAATATAGCACTAACATGAAAGAAATGATCGACTATGTAATGATACAATCCGATTATCCTAATAGACGGAAAGCAGTCAATCAATTCAACGCTGAAAACAGATGGAAGAAAAGAGGATTGAGGTTTGCTTTTCTAAGATGGACTCCTGTTGGAGGCATAAATCTGTATATTAATGTATCTGTTTATCGTGGGGATGGTTCTGTAGTAATTACACATGGTGCTATAGAAATGGGCCAAGGAATAAATACAAAAGCAGTCCAAGTAGCAGCTTATATCCTGAAGATTCCTGTGGAAAAAATCATAGTAAAGGAAAACAATACAGTGATAGCTCCAAACTGTTCTTTATCTGGTGGTAGTATTATGAATCAGAATGTGATTGTGGGTGTTAAACGAGCTTGTCAGCAACTTCTAGATAGACTTGAGCCTATCAGAGATGCCATGGACAATCCGACTTGGGAAGAGTTGATAACAAAAGCTTATAATGACAATGTGGACTTGCAAGCCCATGGGTTCACGAGGACTGATGAGGAATATCCATTTGATGTTTATGGAGTAACTTTAGCTGAAGTAGAACTAGATGTGTTGACTGGACAGTTCGAGTTGTTGAGAGTAGATCTCTGTGAAGATGTTGGACAAAGTGTTAGTCCTGAAATTGATATTGGTCAAGTAAGTATTTTTCAGAAACTTACTAAAAGTATATAATTATTTATATTTTAATTTAGTTCATAAATTGTGTTGAAAGTAAATCCTATAATCTTATTTTAGGTAGAAGGAGCCTTTATGATGGGCGTCGGCTACTGGACCTGTGAGAATCTGGTCTATGCACCATCGGGTGAACTCCTTACCAACCGATCCTGGAACTACAAAGTGCCATTAGCCAGGGACATTCCTCAGGACTGGAGGATCTACTTCAGGAAGAATTCCTATAGTGATAATTCTGTTTATGGTTCTAAGTGTAAGTTTATGGCATTGTTCAATTTATCAAATGTTGTATCAAAATACAGGACGGATAAGAACACAAGACAAGACAAGTGTCGGAAATTAACGTATTAATGTTATTAGGCAGGTGTAGTAGGTAGTGGCAAAGTAAATCATCAACATTGCTAATTTTATAAGGTGTATCTAGTCATACACGAAATATTTGAGGAGGGACATCTATAGGTCGAACAGAAGCTATAGAAACGAAAAAGATTTTTTTTATCTAATTGTTAATTTTTTATTGTAAGTAATTATCATAATTTAAAACTGCTTGAGATATTTTGTATCAAACCTTTACGGCCTACTCTAAGAACGAAAGACGCGACGGGGCAGAGACGCGTGCGTGGTGCCAGTTCGTTTGTAGCCGCGTGGCGCGTGCCGTCTCTCCCAGTTTAACATATCACTGGTGAACTGTAATAAACATTCGACAATACACCTCTGCCTATCTCTACTGGGAATGCAGGCGTTGTTAACAATAAACCAACGTAGGTAGACTTCGTAACTCGATCTCGTCTTATTTTGATAACATAGTTATCGCTTACAATAAAAATAAATGTGAATTTAATATCCAAATGGACCTAAATCTAAGCAGGTACAATATTGAATTCCCTCCTCGAAATTTTACATAAACAGTACCTACACAATATCTGTATTGTAAATCTAAATAAGCAGCTAATGACCTCTGTGAGATCACGACTTTTAGGAGCGTGTAAAAAAAAAAAAAATTGAAACGTCTCGAACGTAATTTTTTTTTTTTTACGAAAATAAACCTAGATGCGATTAAAACATTTTCATATTCTACAGTGTTACACATCTAATAAATAAATGTAAAACTAGGTAAGTACTAATCAACAGCTGACACAAAGCGAATTCGCATAAGGTAATAACTTCTTTTAGGTTACGAACTGTGCGTCAAGTCGTATCTGTCAGCTGATTGATAGGTTGTATACCTACCCATTTGTACATATGTAAACTGTAAGAAGTGCATAGCGCGAATTTATTTTATCAAAAATCGTCAGTGTTACAAATCTTTTAGATAATAATAATAGAAAAATAAACAGCTGACGCAACGCGAATTCGCATAAGGTAATGACTTGTGTTAGGTTACGAACCGTGCGTCGAGTGAATCTGTCAGCTGATTGATAGTTTGCGTACCTACCTATTTGTATAGATGTAAACTGTAAGAAGTGCATAGCGCGAATTTATTTTATCAAAAATCGTCCCAGATTGGCAGATGTGGACTGGACTGTTAGAGGTACACGCTGTTTCTGCTTGCTGCAGGGTATATAGTTTGCTATGTATTTCGTAAAATAACTACAAAGACCTTTGTAACTATAAAATAACTGCATTACGGTTAGATTATACGTTTTATTGACCAATCTTTTATAGGTAAACAACATTGTTAGAGATGCAACGAATTATTGTAACAATAATTAGGCAAGCGTGTTAAAAAATTAGAATCAACTTATTTACAACAATTTAAAATGTACATACCTCATAACGACGTAGTTTTTATTTACACCAATTGTTGTACATATTCACCCTGCAGTCGCACGTTAAATAATATGTCCTTGCACTTTTAATAATGTCTCTATCACTAGCCATCACTGCGTGCACAAGCGTTCACAATTCACATGTTTTATCGTTCGGCACTAGAAATGGCCTGGCCGTCATTACCATAAAGCAGGTCTATTCCTGCCCCACACATGGAAATCCAACTGTGTAAGATCAGGCCTGCCTCCGTCTGCAGCTGGGGGCATGTAGACCCATTGTCCCGTTGCCGCTGTACAGCTCCTAGGATCAGAGGACTTGTGCTGTGAGCAAAATAAGTCCACCCTCATTGTAGCAGTCCACCATGTTCTGGTACTCCTGGTTTCAATACCAATATTTCGGCATGGTTGCGTTTGTTGCGCGCTTTAATGAAAGTAGTTTCTACGTAGTATTTTAGTAGATACTAGCGTAATGGATGTTACAAAATAAGAAAGAGACAGTATTTATATTATGTATGTCAAGTAATATTAAATAATTAAATTTAAAAAATTAGATGCATACATAAAAAAATATTTTTCGTTTCTATAGCTTCTGTTCGACCTATAGATGTCCATCTTCAAATATTTCGTGTATGAATAGATACACCTTTTAGAGAGTACAAACGTGAGACTTTCCATAATAAAAATATACCTCATATATATTACCTCAGTTTAAGTAATTCATACCGGATATAGTAGCGTCACGCGCATATATATATATATAGAAGCGTCAACTACGGTAACTATTAAAACAAAAATTACAGTATAATCTAACTGTCTTATTCATAATAAAGCCAAAAGCTTTTAAACCTATTCTAATTAACGAACTGTTATGTTCCTTTCCCTTTTAAAATAGGTTTATAAAGCGAATAGCTTTATTATGAATATGACGGTATATCTTTCGAGATTTTATCAAACTGTTACTAATTAATGTAAGGTATCAAAGGAAATGATCTGGCAATTTACAAGTAAACTCGTAATCGTTGCAATTTTTGCCCATTTATTTGGAACATTAGCATCTCGATTGTATATAAATGTTAATTGGTTGGCCGTTGTCGACGATAGCTGTAGTAATTTATTTCCTCGGGTAACTCTTATCACTGGTCTCCATTATGAGCCTATTATTCGCCTTAATTTATGGTGTTTATTTGAATTTTATTTTCATTTCCTATTTAATTTGATGATGTGTCACGGCAGCTTCTGTTTCTATAACTGTCTATGTATGACGTTACTTAGATAGATTTTGAATGGATACACATTTTACTTCGATAATTATAGAATCCAGATATTCAAAACCATTTTCATGGTTTTGATTTTTATAATTTACGCTGATGTTCTTTTTCTTGTTCTTTCAATAAATTAAAACAAAAATGTGTATTATTTTCTACATCATCGGCTTTGCCATTAAAATTTAGGTTTTTTTTTGAACAGGTATCGGCGAGCCCCCAATATGCATGGCAGTGGTCGTAGCTTTTGCCATGAGGGAAGCTATTACTGCAGCTAGACTTGATTCAGGCATTCCTACAACGCAATGGTTTGCAGAAGGTAAGTAGTGTTTGTATTTAAATACTTCAGCCGTGCAATAACAACTATAAGCTGTTAAAATGTACAGAGAATTTCCCTTATTAATTAAAAATAAACCACTTATAACACGCAGTTTTTTTCTTCTATTTATTTATTTATTTGAAAGTTTGTGCATTAGAAAAATGCTAATACCAACTTAGACGCACTGATTACCAAACAATTTATTTTTTCTATTACAGACGGCCCCTACACGGTTGAAAGAAACTGTCTTTTGTCGTCAACGAGTACTGCAGATTTTAAGTTTAATTAGTCATAAGAATGTCATAGATTTCTCAGAATAAGGCCAGTCATTGTGTAGCTTTGAAAGAGTACTTTATCAAAATATTTTAGTATTTTACATGCCGCTTGCCAAGTTGTTTTTGGCTGTTTGGCAGAATATTTCAAATCTATATAAAACATCTAGTTTTCAATTATAAATGTTTTTACTATTGTTTGTCAGTTCACGACTAAAATAAGAATGAGGTTGGGATGGGTTTTATTAGTGTTATAATATATTGGTTTGTTCCTTGTGTGCGTGTGTTATTTTTGATAAATACATCTTCAGGATATTCGAACTGAAAAAGACAGTATTTTTTTTAATTTTGTTCTATCACTTTTTTTTTGTTTTAAAGTATGAAGTAATTCTTCAGGGAAGCTCGCTTAATTTTTGCCATGTGTGGATTACCCGAGACAAAAATTAAATGGGTTTCCTGAAGTATTATTTCATACTTTTGATAACTAACTTCTGGTTTTTGATTGATGTTCAAGAATTAGTTTCATGAATCGTCTAGGTACTACTTAATTTGTTACGGGCAATCAAGTGGAACGTAATTTCCATACTAATCCTTTACGCATACGTACGTTTAAATTAAATACATTTATTATTGGAACTTACGTGAATTCATTCAAAAACGAGTTCAATATTTGCATCAAGATAATTTTCTACTTTTTTAAAACACTTTTAATTAAACGCTCCGTCAATATAGCTGTGGTATTACTGAAAAACGAGCCGGTGAAGTAAGTTGTCAGTCATGGGAGTTATTAAGTTTAAAGTTAATGGCGTGGAGTATTGCGGTAAATATTGCCATTCTTTTCTATTACAATTAAAATTGAAATATTTAATTGATACTTTAGAGAGTGCAGAGATAAAATAAGTCGTGAGTCGTGACAATTTGTCCCGCTTGGAACATTACTCAATAGATAGGTTATCTAACACCACTGCAATGCACAAACTTATATCTAGTTCTACTTGCTGAATAAGATAACAATAAGAGCAAGTAGAACTAAAATTCCGATTGTCTTGTTACAGCGCTTTTCTTACCAAAAGTCTACAACAAAATGAAGAGACTAAAGAATACAGTCGAAGTTATGTCTTACTTATTGTAGACCTATGTAACTCATTCCCTGTCCTATGTACCACATATGGTTCAGGTTGATTATTAACTGTTGTGCCTATTGTGTCGGCAGTGAAAGGGTATTCTATTGTTAAATAGAACAGATAAAAAATATTTTAACTGTCACGAACGATGATAATAGTCATCACGTAGCTAAGAGGCCTACTATATCGTGTAAATACATTTTTTACCAGTGGGATGCGATGTGAGTTCAGACGTGATGCTGGTGGACTACTTGCGGCTGTACATAGGGCTGCATGGTACTAAGTACATGTGTCGTGAAGGCGGCTGTGGAGCCTGCATCGTCAGCGTACATCGAGCAAATGGCAAGCCGTATGCTATCAACTCGGTTGGTAATTCAATAGTAACTAAAACTTCACTAAACATAATGAAATCGTTTTGTAAGTAATGCATTGATCAAAGACAAAGCATTTATTTTAATTAAACCATTGAACTTTATTTTGTCTATCAGTTAGTCAAAAACTTGACGCTAGTTGCCCGTCCCAAAACGTGAAGAACAGCCGCTATGGAGAAAAACGGGCTAGATAATTTTACAAAATCCTGGGTATATTATTCTTGCATGTTATGTATTCATGTACCATGCAGCTAAAACTTCATGTGGCATGTACTTAAAAAAGATGTTTAGCTGTACTAGCCAGGAATATGGTGGTACTCATGTTTTCACTCGAGACACATTGTTGCCGGCTTATCAGCACGTCAGTTTGACAAACTATTAACAACCAGCTGACCCGGCGAACTTCGTACCGTCTCAGAATATTGCCTACGAAATTTCATTTTTCTTGAATTTTTGCCATGTTTTAATAGTTATTCTGCTATTTGGGGAGGAGACAAATCCAACAAATGAAAGATCATAAAAATCGGTCCAGCCGTTCTTGAGTCATAAATGGTGCAACTAACCCGACTTTGTTTTATTTATAACTAGACTAGACTAGCTGTTGCTCGCGACTTCGTCTGCGATCCAGGATGAAAAGTAGCCTATGTCCATAACCCGATCTATTTGATTGACAAATATCTTCCAAATCCGTTCAGCCGTTTTGGCGTGAAAGCGTAACAAACTAAGGAACACACAAACTTACTTTCGCATATATAATATTAGTCAGGATTTACCAATTATGTTCTTTTAATTCTGTTTCAAAAGTATTCTTCTCCCTTTGATCGATCGCACGAACGCAGCATCGATAATAGGTATATGGCACGTGTGTGGGCACTCTGTACCTACTATGAAGCTACCATTTACTGGGTACGTCTTTCATTGACTTGAATGTGCCTTGGCGGCTGATAGTATGTCACGCTCACTCAAACGTCTCGCTGGTGGTGGAGTGTGTGTTTGATCAGTCGGTTCTCTTCAAAATGGTTGGTTGCTGAATGGTGCTGATCCATACGCCATGTTCGTGAACATTCACCATCAGTGGGGACTGGTCATCTCTTGGCATGAAGCCTGTAACTGGTCTATTTGAAATTAATGCTTTGAATTTTGAGTTTGAGTTTAAGAACATTGTTTCATCTGGTAGTGCATGAAACCAGTAACGTCATGCCATGGACTGGAGATCACCACCATCGAGGGGTTGGGCAACAGGAAGATCGGCTACCACAACCTGCAGACTACACTGGCTACTGAAAATGGTTCTCAGTGTGGCTACTGTTCACCATCTTGGGTAATGTCGATGTATAGGTAAGGAAATCAAATCAACTCCATAAAAATCCTTTAAAATTTAATGAAATGTTTGTATTTATTCTCAAACTAGTACTTATAGTACTTTAACGCGTCATTCTTCTACAAGCTAGCTAGAATAGTCGAGTGTATGCATCTTCTAGTAATCTTTATACTTTATGGGACTAAACTCTAACCCACAGTCTGCTTCAAACCAATCCTAACATCACAATGCTAGAAATAGAAAAGGCATTGGCTAGCAATGTTTGTCGCTGTACCGGCTACAGGCCTATCCTTGAGGCCTTCAAAAAGTTTGCCATCGACGCACCAAGACAAATCAAGCTTCAAGATATTGAAGATCTTAAAATCTGTAAGAAATCTGGAGAAGCTTGTGATAAAAGGAACTGCGAGGATAGTGAGTGGTGCTTCGTAGACCAAGACAACGGAAAAGATTGTTTCATTGAGATCAGGTTGAAGGATAAAAGGCTTTGGTATCGTGTGCAAGAAGTAAAAGATATATTTACGATTTTGGATAGAGAGGGCGAAGATTCGTATATGCTTATTAATGGGTATACTGCAAGAGGTTGGTAGAGTTTGTCGTTATTAATTGTAGTCGCTATAAAAATGGAAGACGAACAAATGGAGATTTACTTAAAATTATGTGTTTGCAGGAGTATATCCTATAGATGAGTATTCTCGCGTCCTTATAGACATAAGTGGTGTCAAAGAACTCAAAGGATACACATGTGATCAGAACTTAATAGTTAACGCTGGGACGACACTCACGGAGTTTCTGGAGATACTACAAACTGTATCTAAAGAAGAATACTTTGCCTATTTGCAGAAGTTATACGATCACGTACTAAATGTTGCGCACATTCCTATAAGAAATGTAAGTGGATTATTCAGTAATAGCCCTTAGTTTCGTCATACCGTTGAATATGTTACTTCTGCTGTTGATCAAGTAATATTTAAAATATTAATGTTTATAGGTGGCGTCAATTGCTGGGAACCTCATGATCAAGAACAAGCACCACTGGTTCGCGTCGGATATTTTCTTGCTTTTAGAAACAGTTGGGGCACAAGTCACTATACGTAAGTTTGCTTCGATTCATTATTTATGGTATATGGTTTTGTATTTTTTTGTATGAATTTCAAATATGGAGATTCGGAGTTGAAAGCATTTCGTGTATTAATATTAAATCGTGAAACTTGAAAATTGTAATATTAAGAATTCCTTATTTAATGAGGTTACGTTTTTTTGTAAATCTACAATCTATTAATTTTAGAGAACAGTGCGAGCGCAAAGGAAACGCTGACGATGCAACAGTTTCTCAGGGTGAACATGAGAGGAAGAGTTATTTTAAACATTATGCTACCTCCGCTATGTAACGACCATCGTTTGGTTACCTATAAGGTAAACATGAAAATTCCTATTTTTATTCAATCTTGTGATTTAGGATCAAATAAAATTATATATCGTTTCACGAAATTTAAGCGCTTTGTCTGAATTTAAAATTAAAGTAATTGTATGTGTAATTGTACCAATGATAAAAATGTAAACCACTAAAATGATACCATTGTCTGGTTGTTGCAAAAAGGTAGATGTGACGAAATTGCATGTAGTACCTACTTTTATTTTAAATAAACTGTGATGATAAGATATCTTTTTTAGAATTGTGCCTAGCTAATGGTGTATGAAGATACAGAGACTAGCTCCTGCCCGCCACTTCTTCACACGGAAGTCGTAAGAAACCACAATAATACTAAAATAATATTATAACAGCAGTTTGTAACGGGAATTCTCGTTAACCTTTCTCAAGAACCAGAGAAACTAACCATAGATGTTTATTTTTATTTTAACCAATGAAAAAATAATGTTTTCCTGTGTACGTTCTACGAACTATCATTATACCTAATATTATAACAAAATGGAATTAAAAGAAAGCATACAAAATAGCAATTGGTGGGAATCGAACATAGTTTTGCAAAGCAGTCGTCGAACTTTTAAGCTATTTGCTTTGTTGTGAGTTGACTAAAATAGCCGTTCTTTTATAATGTCATGACTGGACTGCTTAGCTCCTAAAATGTTTAGCGGAATGGTAATCATTTAAAAGGATAAATCTCTGTCTGCTTTATTCGTTCCAGTTTCCTATTCAGCCCAGTTAAGTAATGGAATAATTCGACTATTGTCATACACAGGTAAATTGTGTTCTCTCTCATCTCAGTCTCATTTCCTCGAAACTTCCCATACGGAAGATTTTTCATACTTATCCAGTCTCCTAAGACCATTTCCTAGCATCGACAACGGTTAAGGTACCTATAGCCCCTTCTCAAAAATCCACCCTCTGTTATGTCACGATTGACTGCTTAGCTCTATATGGCGTGATTATCTGCAATATTCTTACATTTTGTCCCGTCTTTTTACAATTAGCGGTAAACTTTATAAGAATACGAATAAATTGCAATATAGCAAATAGCGTGATAATTTATAGCCTACAGACTAACCAGAATAATTGAAAATATCTATGCATTTTAACAAAATCTATCGTGTAGTTTTTGCGTGATGCTGGAACATACATTCAGATTAACAGACAATATTTCTAAACATTATATTTTCGGCATAAGACTCTTTCCCAGACCTCGCAACAATTACTTTGAAAAACAATGTACAGTTTTGACTTACTACTTACTTACTTTAGAAAATAAAATAACAACTAGGACTCCTTTGATTGTAGAAAATTAAAAGTGTCGCAAGCAATTCAAGCCCCCGTATTTCCGGACGCCGCCGCGTAGGTCTTCAATCTCGCTTTAACGACAATGCACTCGAGGCATAAGAGAGGGAAAGTGATAACACAACAGCGACACTGACGCGCCACCAGCGCCACCGACGCTGCGGCAGTTGACGAATAGCCGCGCCTTTCAGTATACTATAGTGTACTCTGTGGCCGCGCCCGAAGGCGCACACGCGTACACGTCACGAACCGCCGCACGAATTCGAGCTCTAACCGACTCGCGTTTTCATAAAACGGTTTATTCTAGTTTAATAGTTCCCGTGACAGTATTTTTCACAATATTAGTGTACCTTTTACCTGTTTTACCGTGAATAAACGACATTTATATTACACAAGTGTTTGATTCCATAATCCACTTCATTCCAATATGAACACAGTTAATGCTAATAAGAAAAGTTAATAGAATATACAATTATAACAGGTGATGCCGCGCTCCCAAAACGCCCATGCTTTAGTTCATGCAGGATTTCTGTACAAAATGACAACTGGCAACATAGTCCAGTCTGCAAGGATAGTCATCGGAGCTCTCTCCCCAAAATTCATCAGGGCTACTGCGACAGAGATGTTCCTGATTGGAAAAAAGCTTTTCACTAATGATACTCTGACGTCATCACTTAAGATCATGGAAGCTGAGTTGGTGGTTGAAGACAACTCACCGGATCCTTCAGTGGAGTATAGGAAGAAATTAGCTCTGGGATTGTTTTATAAAGTGAGTACGCCCGGCATGATTGTTGACAGTAAAATGGAGGTTTGTTTGTTTTTTGTGAGCGTGTTTTGCTTGTGAAGCAATTCACAGAAAAAAAAACTTGCCAATTTACCTCCAAACAGGACAAAAAGCTCTGTTAAAACTCCTATTATTTTAATTGACTTTTAATTTTCTATGTTGTTTTTTTAATGTATTAATGGACGTAGCTATTATTATAGTTCATATTTTGTTGTTGACTGTCTCGTTGGTCTTGTGGTCGCAAGAGCTACTACTGAGCACAAGGTCCTGGGTTTGATTCCCAGGTCGGACAAAGTGTTATTGCGTTTTTCTATCTAGAACTTCTCAGCAGCAGCCCGGAGTCTGAATTTATGGCCGGTTGATGACAATAGGTTTGCCCCCTATTACATGGGACTTGAGCATAACTGGCGAAATGTGGGTGTACTATAGGTACACCTCTGATTTACCGTTCTGGGATTACAGTCGTGATGTTATGTTATTTTGTTGTTGTTGTTAAGTACTGTTATTAGTAATGAGCAATAACAACATTACATTAACTGCAGTGTATCAAAAACTTAAATTAACAATTTTCTACAATGCCAGGGTTTACTGTCGCTATCTCCTGAAACAAATCTTCACGCTCGTTACAAATCCGGAGCGACAGTCTTGTCAGATACCCGTCCAGTGTCCAGAGGTGTTCAAGTGTTTGAAACTAACCGATCAGTGTGGCCCGTGACACAACCTATTATGAAAGTGGAAGCTTTGGTGAGAACAACTTTATTAATATGAATACTTTGTTCAAATAAAATATAAAATATTACAAAGTTTCTCTGTTTTATCCTTCATACGTTGGTTGTAGATACAATGTGCGGGTGAGGCTTTCTACACTGAAGATATACCCAGTTTTCCTAACGAGGTATTTTGTGCCCTGGCGCTAAGTACAGTCGCGGTGGGTGAAATAGTGACCATTGATGCCAGCAAGGCCTTGGTAAGAATACATTCAATAAAATGTTAAAGACAACGTAATACCAGTTAAGACTTGCACATACCTAGTAGATAATATAAATTCAAATCAAAGTAATTTATTTCACATAAGCCTACATGGGCACTTATGAAACGCCAGAAGCTAGGTGCACGGTTTCAATTGGTCGTTTCCTATGGAGAAGAGCCGGCAAGAAACTAATAAAAAAATATTGACTGATACAATGTTTTCAAATTACAGTGTTAATAGGTACGGGAGGACAGTGTAGGCCTGTTAACAGATAGACAATGGTCTACAAGTCTACAATGCCTGCAACTCTCACATTCACAAAATATAAAATCATCTCATAAATTAAAAATAAAATCATAACATTAATAACCTTTTTAAGCCAAATGACATGATTGCCATTTCAACTGTCACAAATCTGAAGCAATATCCGGTTCACAAAAGCCATTATTAAAGAGTTGAAATTTGTATTGTAGGTAGGTAGGTATTTAATGTCAAATAATGAGAAGATAATATCAAAGAAGTATGTAAAAATAAATATTTAATAATAAAAATAAAACACAGTGATGCCGTTTATGAGGTACCAAAGAAGACATGTACAGAATTATTGGCAAACTTCCTTGTCTTTGACGTAGTCTTTCGTTTTATTATAATAATGCTTTTTTGATAAGGACACGTTTGATGTGGGTTTTGAACTTTCCATCGCTAAGTTCTGTAACCGACTTTGGCAACTTGGCATAAAAGCGGATACTGTTTATAAAAAATACTTCCTTGTTTTAGTTTATCTTGGGTATCGCAATTTAATTTTACTAAGTGTATTTACATTATGAAATCGCCTAAGTTTTTGCGAACATGCAAAATACTTTCTAAGATATACAGAGAAGGCAGAGTTACGATTACATTAATACGATGTACATTGAAAGTTAATTCATCTCAATGCAAAATAATACAATAAAAGCATGTACAAATGTTTGTAAAGGCGAAATATAGCCTAAGTCATATAATTAATCACGATTCGTATACAAGTAGAATAAGGTCAATTGTAAACTTCTTTGTAACAACATTTGTGAATACTAAAGACCTTGAAAAATCAAAACCTATGGTCCTACATATGGAACATATGTTCTAAACCTAACTGAAATTTTATCAACAAATATCATACCTTTTTACAGACTTTCCCAGGCGTAATAGCGTTCTATACAGCAGAAGACATCCCAGGAATAAACTCCTTTACTCCACCCGACTCGTTTTTATACTCGGCCAATGAAGAAGTCATAGCCAGTCGTACAGTCAAATACTTCAACCAGCCATTAGGCATAGTTGTGGCTGAGACGCGTTATACTGCAGATAAGGCTGCGAAACTAGTAGAAGCTACATACACAAATGTTAGAGAACCACTCTTAGATGTAAGGCAGACCATGAATAACTCAAGCAGAAGCACTTTATTCACTAAAATAGAAGCTACCGACAGAGGTACAGATGTAGCAGCTAAAGAAATATAAGGAGTTAACTCTATATATGGCCAGTACCATTTTACTACCGAAACTCTGACTACTGTCGTCAAGCCCTCTGATGAGGGCCTGGACGTGTACTGCTCAACACAATGGATGGCAGGCGCGCAGTTGATGATATCGAGGGCTCTGGATATGGATCAAAACAGGTTTGTTGATTTGGTACATAACGATCATAGACAAAGATAGATCTGGCGCGACTTATGGAACGTTTTTAATTTTTAGGATTGACGTGCACACCCGTCGTGTCGGAGGTTCTTATGGCCTCAAATTATCCCGCAACATTCAAGGGGCAATTGCCGCCGCGCTAACAGTGAAGAAACTTAACAGACCTTGTCGGTTCATCCAATCCTTGACTACCAATACGA
Organism: Dasypolia templi; assembly: GCA_963555695.1. Classification (NCBI taxonomy): domain Eukaryota; kingdom Metazoa; phylum Arthropoda; class Insecta; order Lepidoptera; family Noctuidae; genus Dasypolia; species Dasypolia templi. Next base: position 1,515,248 of record OY743150.1, read on the forward strand.
GAGCCGTTGGCAAGAGACTTCCCTGCTGTTCTGAATTCGATGTACGATATACTTTAATTCAGTAAATTTAATCTTTCACCAACTGTTTCTTTGCTTCGAAGGGTCATAATCCTACCTAATATTATAAATGCGAAAGTAAGTTTGTTTGTTCCGTTTTCACCCCAAAACGGCTAAGCGGATTTGTATGAAATTTGGCAAAAATATAAACCATGACCTGGGTAAGGACATAGGTTTCTCATCCTGGATTGCAGACGAAGTCACGCAACAGTTAGTTATATAATAAACTCAAAAGGAAATTGAGGCTTTACTCTCTTTCAACCTTGTCCTATGTCCTTTAAGAAATCTGTGACAAACATTCTAACTTTTTCTGTGACTAACCCATCCTCATCTCTTGCATCGAGAACATGACACAGATTCTGCATCGACACAACACACATCATCACCATCTAAAAGATCTAGCTTTGGTAAAATCAGCCCTAAATATAATAATTTCTCCTTAATGCCTGCCTGCCGGTTTAAAGCACTACTTGTGTTTTTTTTATATAACATTTTTCCTAGGCTAGCGTCAACAGATCCGGAGTGATTCAGTATATAAACCACAGAGTATTTGAAGACAACGGTTATAAAACAAACGAACAATTTACTTTGCTTGGCGTCGGCCAATTCAATAACGCTTACACCAGAGCTCGTTGGAACTATACCAGCTATAACTCTACAACTGATACGGCTAAGAATACTTGGGCTAGATCACCAGGTAAGGTTTTGTTATTGACTATGTTCTCTTGAACAAGCACTCCTCATGTTACGTTTGTTTACGGATTCGAAATATCAACAGGTACACTGGAACACGTAGCAATTGCTGAACTTGTGATGGAACAGATCGCATACGAGATGAACCTGGATCCTTTAGATGTAAGGCTGGCCAATCTAGACGCACAATATAGTTGTGACCTAAAAGAAATGGTTGACAACATTATCATAAAATCTGATTATATGAAACGACGAGAAATAGTCAACAAATTCAACCATGAAAACAGATGGAAGAAAAGAGGACTGAGATTCGCTTTCCTTAGATGGACACCCGTAGGAGGACTCAATTTGTACATAAATCTATCAGTGTATCGAGGAGATGGTTCTGTAGTAATAACACATGGTGCCATAGAAATGGGCCAAGGAATTAATACTAAAGCAATCCAAGTAGCAGCTTATTTGCTTAATATTCCTGTGAACAAAATCATTGTAAAAGAAAATAATACTGTAATTGCACCAAACTGTTCACTAGGTGGTGGAAGTATTATGAATCAAAACGTAATAGTGGGCGTGAGAAGAGCTTGCCAACAACTATTGGATAGATTAAAACCAATCAGAGAGCAGATGGAAAATCCTACTTGGGAAGAGTTGATAACAAAAGCTTATAATGACAATGTGGACTTGCAAGCCCATGGATTCACGAGAACTGATGAGGAATATCCCTTTGACGTTTTTGGAGTTACTTTAGCTGAAGTAGAATTAGATGTACTCACTGGACAGTTTGAGTTGCTGAGGGTAGATCTTTGTGAAGATGCTGGACAGAGTGTTAGTCCTGAAATTGATATTGGCCAAGTAAGTATTTAAAAATAATTGGATTTAGATTCTGTCTCCACCGCCACCGGGTCTGCATTTTACATAAATATTATACCCACTTAGGTGGAAGGAGCCTTCATAATGGGTATGGGCTACTGGACTTGTGAGCGTCTGGTCTACGCTGCGACTGGTGAACTTCTAACTGATCGTACCTGGAACTACTTTGTGCCCTTGGCCAGGGACATTCCTCAGGAATGGTGGATTTACTTTAGGAAGAATTCTTTCTCTGAAGATATGATTTTCGGATCAAAATGTAAGTGTGATTTTAGAATTTGATGAATGCCAACATTCTCCACTTATTCTTCAAGTAAGAAAATTTATTTAATACTTTCGTCTCTGCTAAGGTATCGGTGAGCCTCCTATGTGCATGGCTGTGGCTGTAGCTTTTGCCATGAGGGAAGCTATTGTTGCTTCTCGTCTCGAGTCTGGCATTCATAAAACACAGTGGTATCAAGAAGGTAAACAGATAACGATTTTCAAAATTATAAAAGATGATTTGTATATTTTAATGAGTTTGCACCTTGAAGTACGTTACAATACATATTCAATTGTATGCCATGCCATGGAAATGTTTTCTATGGCATGGCTTGGTTTGGGTACAGAACCCTAAAAATGGCACAAAGGGTGCCAACTGAGTCTGACTGTAAGCGGGCTGTATTTCATTAACCGTATGAGTAGACAATTGAAACTTTCAGTGACTATTTCTATTGCCGCTGTAACAACAAAATAATAAAAACTAAATTTAATTAAAAAATCACGTTTCTTGTATGGTGACAAGAAACCTGTTTTTTTGCCTTGTACGGAATCCATCACTTGCGAGACCGACTGTCACTTGGCCGGTTTTTAATCAGCACCTAATAAAATTGATTAAATATTTTTTGTTGTTCCAGATGGGCCCTATACCGTTGAAAGAAACTATCTACTATCGTCGACGAATCCTGCGGATTTTAAGTTCAATTAGTTACATTACGATTGATATAGGTTTCGAATAACTTGAAGATTATAAGATTATTCTATTACAATTCTGCTCTGCTGCGCTGCAAATCCTAGAAATTTATTCGAATTAAGAACATTTTATTTAAATCCAATAATTATTGTCAGTGCTCCCAGTAAAAAAAAAGTATTAGCTTTCATTTGCAAATGGTACTGTTTAGATAAGAATTAGTTTTACGGGAAAGAATAAGACCTGTAAATTAACAGAATATACACCATTGTTATCGATGCACTTTCGCCATTTTATAGGTATTTCATTGAATCCTTTGTTGAAATAATTGTGGGAGTGAGCATCAATAGAATCATTGCAGGTGGTTTTGACTGCCTCATCGGAATATAATTTTTTCCTTGAAAGAATTGTCAAATCAATCAATCAATCAAAATATTTTATTTCACATAAGGTTTATGTGAAATAAAATACATGGGCACTTATGAAACGTCAGATTCTAGGTGCACGGTTCCAATTGGTCGTTTCCTATGGAGAAGAGCCGGCAAGAAACTCCATGGTTACTCTTTTAAAAATATTTGTCTTTTACAAAGTTCTGAAAAAGTAATCTGTTGAGCAAGTACCGAGGATTATTGTTGGTGTTGGATACATTTCGATCGCAGCTCCTCATAATTAGCGTCCATCTAGAAAGAAAGAAAGAAAGAAAGAAAGAAAAATTGTTTATTCTTCACAAACAAAACGCACATAATAAAAATAAAATAAAAAACACAAATTACATCCAAATAAAGTAGCCAAAGTCCTCGTATTCAGAATGTCACATAAAAATGACACGTTTTTAATTTTTGTCCATTGCCTGATGTCACTCAGCACCAAAGACAATACACATTGCTCTGTGTGTGTGTGTTGCGACACTGAAAAATGACAATAACATAACACCGGTAGAGAGTAGTTATATTCTTTGACATAACACCAACAATACAAACAAAAACAAGATTGCGAAGTGAAAAATGACTACTTTTCTTAACAACTATACAAGAACTATAATTAAAGCTGTGCGTCACATCTGTGCAAGAACAGGTCGTTGCTCAGCAAAATGCTGTGACTTCGGACCAACCTATCGTCAACAGCGCTGATTTTCAGCAACTACCTCTCGAATGACGTAATGACTTCCTGTGGTGTGACATAATAAATCGGGTAAGTATAATCATAATTTTCCACAAAAAATACGTGTGATTCTTGCTGAACATATTATTAAGTAAATAGATGTATAAACATATATATCTGTAAAACTAAGTAACTTAATTAATTACAAAGAGAATACTTTAAACACAGTACAATGAAAACAAAAATGCCTTCTATTAATTAACTCTGTATTAACTATAATTTCGATACTATCAATATTCAATTATTAAATAGAAAGTGAAGTGAATTCATTGATACAACTTAAATATTTCTATGGACCATGGGAATTGCGACAGCGGCCATCTGCATAAAAACATGCTTCGAGGCATGGCGTTGGCAAACGACCACCACGCTCTTTAGATCAAAGCGATAAGTTAGCCAAGTGGTACAGCTTGATAGTGTTCTCTTGATCTTCATGGTAAGCATGACTGTAGGTAATTAGTAGGTGTTGCATTACTTAACTAAATTGAGACAGTTTGTTTGTTTGTTTGGCATCTCGCAGGTCAACCTATGCGGTTGTCGTCTGCTTAAGCGGACTTGCCTGTGGATTCCCTAATAAATTAAGGCCTCCAGCCAGGACTTAAACGGCGATCGGGTTTTGGGCTTTTGTAGCGTGCTAGTGGCCTTACTACTCTCCTGGAGGAGGGTAGTGGCGTCGTCGGGGTCGATTAAGGTATGCCTTGGTCGGCGAATACTGCTAATGCGAGAGGGAGTGTAGCGGGCGGCCGCTGTAATCAGGGGGTTAGAATGTTTTGAAGCGTTTCATGAACTGTTTTATGGTTGGCATTTTGAGGTCGACGTGAAGATCGATATTACGGACATAGAAGGGGGCACCCGTGACCCTTCTGAGGAAACGGTTTTGGAGGGTCTGCATCTTATGGAGATGACGTGGGTGAGCGTGTGCAAATACAACGCAGGCATAGGTCATGATGGGACGGATGACTGCGGTATAGATGCGGAGCTTGCATTTGAGGGACAGTTTACTACGGGCTGTCAGTACGAATTGCAGCCTGCTAAGAGCGAAGGAGGCGCGCGCGCGAACCGCCTTAATATGAGCCTTAAAGGTAAGGTTCTCATCGAGGATCACGCCTAGGTATTTGGCTTGCTTCTCCCAAGGGATTGGCTTGCCGTACATAGTGATCGGGCTGGGAAGTGGGGGAGGGAGTCGACGACGTCTCGAGAAGAGAACCGCCTGACTCTTATCGGGGTTGACCTCGATTCTCCATTTCCGGAACCAAGCGCCTAAGACGTTTGCGGAGGTTTGGAGAGTACGAGCTATAGCGTTGGGACAGTGACCGGTATAGTAAACGGCAGTGTCGTGGGCGAAGAGAGCCAACTGAGCCTTTTTACTTTTTGGGATATCGCTAGTGAACAGCGTGAAGGCGAGAGGAGATAGTACGGAACCCTGAGGGACACCTGCGCGAATAGGATGAGGGGACGAGAGTGCTCCCTCGACGCGATAGCGAAAGGTCCGGTTCGACAAAAAGTCTCGTAAGATGAGCACGAGACGATCTGGCACTCCTAGTTGGTAGAGCTTGTATATCAAGCCATTGTGCCAGACTTTGTCGAAGGCTTTCGCTATGTCGATGAATAGCACACCCGTCGTCGCGTTACGCTGCAGACCAGCGCATAAGTGCTCTACGATACGGTGGACCTGTTGGGTGCCCGAGTGTTGGCTACGGAATCCAAACTGCTCGTTGGGTATGAGGCTCTTTGCTTCGGCGTAGTCTTTGAGACGCTTATAAATAAGCCTCTCGTAGATTTTGCCGAGGACATTGAGTAAGCTAATAGGGCGGTAGCTGGAGGGCTCAGACTTTGGCTTGCCTGGCTTTGGGATACCGATGACGGTGGCTTCTTTCCATGATTGTGGGAAGATGTTGTTGCTCAAGGCGCCATTGAAGATGGCGGTCATAAGCATTATTAGCGGGGCAGGAAGGAGTTTGTATACCTTATTGGTAATACCATCCGAACCGGGGGCCTTACGAGCGTGGAGCCCTTTAATGATGTCGTGCACTTCGTCTGGAGTGACGGGAGGCAGAGGATCATCAGGGTCTTCGACGGGAGGGAGGGAGGCTCTTCGTTCGACTTCAGCGTCGACCTTGTTCAGGTGAGCTTGGTCTACTGGTTTGGAGCTGGGAGAACATTGGGACTCTAGGCTGTCGGCAAGACATTCAGCCTTATCGGGACTGTCGAAAGCGACACTATTGTCGGGGCGGATGAGAGGAGGCATAGAGACCTCTTCTGAGGAACGCAATTTCCTCTGTAATTGCTAGAAGGCTTGATGTGTGGGCTCGAGTTCGCTGAGCATCTTGTTCCAGCCCTCAGAGCGAACCTCGCCTATGCGTTTCTTTACAGCTCGCTGTAAATGGCGCATGTGGGCTTTGTTTGCGTCACAAGGGAAGGAGTCGTAGGCACGGATGGCCGCGTTCTTCTCGGTTATCAGGTCACGTACGTCAGCAGGTAGTTTCCAGCGATGGTCTTCCATCACCGGAACTTCCCGTGAACAATCCGTCAATACGGATTGTACGTGCTCTGTAAACGAGTCGATTGCGGCCGTCGTGTCGGCGACTGACACTAAGTGATCGGGGATGGTGTCTAAGTGAGGCGACGTGGTGGATTTCAGTCTTTCGCTTACTTTCCTCCAGTCGGTTATCGTCTGGGTCTGAGGGGGGCGGTTGGGGTCGATCGGGCCCGAGTAGGGTGCAAGATGCATGACTACAGGGCGGTGGTCTGAGTTTAGCTCGTGGAACGTCTCAATCGATTGCAAACGGAGGTTCACATTCTTGAGCAGCGCTACATCGAGAACATCGGGAAGGTGATTAGGATTACCTGGGAAGTGAGTCGGGCTCATTGGAGCGATGAGGTCAAAGTTAAGGGATTCGCCTAACTTGAAAACTAACCTACCTCTGGTTGAAGTTGTGCTACTATTCCACGCCGGGTGCTTGGCATTAAGATCCCCCGCCAAGATGACGGAGTCACTCATACCGAAGAGGGCAGTGAAGTCCTTTTGGAGCGAGATGGGATCCTCCGGACCATTGTCTGGTGGAATATAAGCAGAGATGATGGTGATCGGTTGATGACCAGTCATGCCGAGCCGACAGATAGAGGTCTCCAGATGGGAGAAGAGAGAAGGTGGGTCGATAGGGATGCAATACAAAGATTTCCTAAAGAATATTAGTGTGCCACCCTTGTGGCATCGAGACCTGTCATTGCGAACTAGTTTATAGTTGGCAATATTCGGGTTTCGGTGATGCGGTTTTAGAAAGGTTTCCTGTATGAGGAGGATGTCAAGCTGATGGTCGCGGAGGAAAGCGGCGATCTCATCGCGTTGACCTGAAACGCCATTTGCGTTGAAGAAGCCTAATTTAAGGGATCGGGGTTTGTTACTGTTTACTCTCGTATTATCCATTGAGAATTAATATTTGAGTGAGTGTAGAACTTGCGCGATCTCGGGATACGCGCTGAGGATTTCCATAAGGCGGAGTGCGTTGCCGTTTGCAGCAACGATTTCTTCCGCCATTTTGTCCGCGGCGGTGGTGAAGAGAGCCGCGTATGTACTAAGTATAATTTGGGCGCTGTTTCGGCCCTGGGTTCCCTGAGGTTTCGCTGGAGAGGCCGTAGGGGCCGCGGGGGCTACCAAAGGCGCTGGGATGGCGGAAGCCATCAGCGCTGGAAGTTGAGCGGGTTGCGCTGGTTGCGCGGGGATAGAGGGCACCGAGGCTGCGGGAGCCTTCAGGTGATTTAGGTTAGCCCAGGGAGACGGCCTCTGTGAGGTGCCCGGTGGCGGCAGCGAACAAGGTGGCCGACGCTGGGCGTCTGTTGGTGGGATGGGTTGCAGCAAGAGTCAAACTGCTGCAGCCCAGGGCCATGCGGTGCTACCGGTGCCTGGACGTCGGGCACGTCAGGTGCCGATGTACCGCCGAAACGGACCGCAGCGATGAATGTTATCGCTGCGGCCAGCCCGGCCACAAGGCGGCCCAGTGCTCCGCGGCGCCAAACTGCAGCCTCTGCACGGCTGCAGGGAGGCCCGCCGGGCACAGATGGGGGGCGAAAGCCTGTGGCGTGCCCGCCAACAAAAGGAGGGGAAGGGGCCAGAAGGGCTCCTCTTCGGCCGACTCCCGGCCTGAGAATGCTGCAGAGGGGGGGATGGACTGCGCATAAATGGCGCTGTTCCGTCTCCTCCAGGGCAATATCAATCACTCTGCCAGAGCTCAGGATCTCTTGCTCCAGAGTATGGCAGAGTGGTCGATTCACGTGGCCGTGGTCGCCGAGCCGTACTGGGTCCCGCCCAGGGATAACTGGGTGGGAGATCTGGATGGTTTGGTGGCCATCATTGGCGGGGCTCTCGTCAGCCCGTCTCGGGGGCACGGCTGGGTAGCCGCCCTCGCAGATGGCGTTGGCGTCGTTGGGGCGTATTTTTCGCCCAACAAGAGTCTCGCCGACTTCGAGAGGTTCCTTGTCGAGTTGGGTGCCGTCGTGGGCCAGCTCCTCGCCCGGTGCTGTTGCTCGGGGATCTCAACGCCAAGTCTGCGGCGTGGGGATCCCCGGTGACCGATGCTAAGGGTGAGGCATTGGAGGAGTGGGCGATCACGACTGGCCTGGTCGTCCTGAACCGGGGCTCGGTCTACACGTGCGTGCGGCAGCGGGGCGGGTCCATAGTGGACGTGTCGTTCGCAAGCCCTGCTGTCGCGAGCCGTGTCCGCGACTGGCGTGTCGCCGCGGAGGTGGAGACGTTGTCGGATCACCGATATATCCGATTCGACGTCTCCGCCCAGACCGCTGGCGGCCGCAGGACATCAGTCCCGCGTTCGGACGGCCCGCGCTGGGCGCGTAAGCGCATCGACAGGGAGCTTCTCGAGGAGGCAGCCATTGCTCAGGCCTGGTTCCGGGGGTCGGCAACGAGCGGACCCGATGACGTCGAGCTGGAGGCGCTGTGGTTCCGCGGGGCAATGACGCAGATATGCGACGCGTCCATGCCCCGCGCCCACGCACAGGGTGCAAGGCGCCAGGTGTACTGGTGGTCCGCCGAGATCGCGCAGCTGCGCGTCGCATGCGTGGCGGTGAGACGCCGGTACACCCGCTACCGGAGGAGACGTCGTCGGGTCCCCGAGGAGGAGGCCGCGCTGTACGAGGTGTACCGCGCGGCAAAGCAGACTCTGTGGCTGGCCATCGACGAGGCGAGGACGCGATCCCGGGAGAGGATGTTGGAGACTCTGGACGGGGATCCGTGGGGGCGCCCGTATAAAGCGGTTCGAGGGCAACTTCGAGCCGCGGCGCCCCCACTTACGGAGAGTCTCCAACCCGAGCTGCTGGAGGAAGTTGTAGCAGCCCTCTTCCCGGTGAGAGCGGAGCATGTTCCGCCGCCGATGGCTTTGCCCGCAGCCGCAGAGTCTGAAGAGGAGGACGAGGAGAACGCCATCAGCGTCCCAGAGGTGACACAGGCAGAGATGAGGGCGGCCGTGATGCGGCTCCGGGCCAAGAACGTGGCTCCGGGGCCCGACGGAATTCACGGCCTGGCTTTGGCCCTCTCTCTGAAGGAGTTGGAGCCCCAACTGAGAGGACTCTACACAGCGTGCCTTGAGCGGGGCCAGTTTCCCAGTCTGTGGAAGATTGGACGTCTGGTCCTGCTCAGGAAGGCGGGGCGCCCTGCCGACTCGCCGTCTGCGTACCGGCCCATAGTGATGCTCGACGAGGTGGGCAAGCTGTTCGAGCGCATACTCGCAGCCCGCCTCGTCGGCCACTTGTGCAGAGAGGGGCCGGACCTGGACGAGAGCCAGTTCGGCTTTCGGCATGGGCGCTCTACCATCCACGCTGTGTCGAGGGTGAGAGTCCTGTCGGAGGAAACAGTGTCCCGGGGCGGGGTGGTGGTGGCGGTGTCCTTGGACATCTCCAACGCCTTCAACACCCTGCCCTGGAGCTGCATACGGGAGGCACTGCGTTATCATCGGGTGCCTCTCTACCTCCGCCGCATCGTTGGGGCTTATCTGGCGGGGAGGTGTGTCACCTACATGGGACGTGATGGCGGAAACCAGCGCCAAGTGTCGTGCGGTGTTCCACAGGGATCGGTCGTGGGACCGCTCCTGTGGAACATCGGGTACGACTGGGTGCTGAGGGGCGAGCTCCCGCCGGGCGCGGACCTGACGTGTTACGCGGACGACACGCTGGTCACGGCCCGGGGGAGTTCGCACAGGGAGGCAGCGTTGCTCGCGACGGCGGCGGTCTCACTGACGGTGAGCCGCATACGGCGCCTCGGCCTGGAGGTGGCCCTCGGCAAGTCGGAGGCCATGGTGTTTCATGGCCCCCGGCGGGCGCCGCCGGCCGGATCACACATTGTGGTCGGGGGGGGTCCGGATCGCTGTCGAGCCCACCATGAAATATCTGGGATTGGTGCTCGACAGCCGGTGGGACTTCGGACCCCACTTCCGGCGGCTGGCGCCTAAGTTGTTGGGCGCGGCCGGGGCGCTGGCAACGCTGCTTCCCAATCTGGGGGGCCCGAGCGCCGCCTGTAGGCGGCTCTATATGGGGATCGTGCGATCCATGGCGCTCTACGGAGCGCCGATCTGGGCGTCTGACCTGACGGCCGGCAGCATAGCTGTCCTGCGCAAGCCGCAGCGGGCGATGGCCGTCAGAGTCATTCGGGGGTATCGCACGATCTCCTTCGAGGCGGGTTGTGCACTGGCCGGATCACCGCCCTGGGACCTGGAGGCGAAGGTGCTCGCGTCACTGTACCGGTGGCGCGAGGCAGCGCGGGAGCGGGGCGAGCGACCGATGCAGCAACAAATCGAGCAGCATCGGTTGCAGCTCCGCGAGGTCCTGGTGGCGGAATGGCGGGTGAGGCTGTCACGCCCAACCGCCGGCCTCAGCACCATTGAGGCGATCCGGCCAGTGCTCGACCGCTGGCTCGGGAGAAGGCACGGCTCCCTGACGTTTCGGGCGACGCAGGTGCTCTCGGGGCATGGTTGCTTCGGGAAGTACCTGTGTCGCATAAACAGGGAGCCGGACGCCCGGTGTCACCACTGCGTCGACTGCCGGGAGGACACGGCGTGGCACACGCTGGCAGAGTGTGCCGCTTGGGAGGAGCCGCGCCGTGCCCTCATCACCGAAGTAGGCAACGACCTGTCGCTGCCGGCCGTCGTGAACGCGATGGTCGGCGGCGCAGAGTCCTGGGACGCAGTGGTCTCCTTTTGCGAAACGGTCATCTCGCAGAAGGAGGCTGCGGAAAGGGAGAGAGAGATCTTGACTCTCGACCCGGCCCGCAGCAGACGCACCGGGCGTCGGAGGAGGGCGGACAACGCCCTCTTCCGGCCCCCCTAAATGGGTCCAGGGGCGACGGATTCGGGGACATCCGTCGCCCCCCAACATCAGGACCCGAGAAGGCGGCGCGCGTAGTGTTCCGTGCGCGCCGCTCACAGACGTTGCGGGGGGAGTACACCTCACTCTCCCCGCCCGAGACGGGGCCCGCGCAAGCGGGCCGGCACTAGCCGGGGTTGTGGAAGAATAATGTGTTCCCGCGACCCCGGCGTAGGTGTGAGATGGAACACCGGGGTGGTTTTTAGTCAGTAAGAGTCTGACAGACCCCTCCGCCCGCCCCAAGGCGGAGGACATCCATGAGGATTTTCCACCCCGGGAACAAAAAAAAAAAAAAAAAGAGAGACGGCCTCTGCGGACTGAGCCGCTCCGGCATCAGCGCGGAAGGAGGCTTTCCCCAGGGGCTTTCCCTGTGCTGGCGGTCGCTCGCGCGTTTCGCGAGTTTAGGAGAGGAGGACTTTGGGGCCTTAGGACAGCCCCGGTAATTTGCCGGGTGTCCCGATTGGCCGCAGAGTACACAGCTGGGAGGCTCTAAACATAGTTCCCTATCTTTAGGTCGGGTACAGTCGGCGGTGCCATGCTCTCCTAGACACTTGACGCATCTAGGGGTGGCATAGTAGTTGGACTGCGAGTGACCATATAATTGGCAGCGATGACACTGGCCAATCAATTGAGCTCTGTAAGGCTTCTCGATGGAGATGCCTGAGAGCGAGCAGACCGACTTCACCTTGAAGATCGGGTGGTGCCCCTCTGTGGGGTCACATATGACCAGTACAATGTCATAGACCACGCCCTGTCTCGCTTTATGCAAGCGATGTACGGCGGAGACCGGAACGCCTTGTGCAACAAGGTCGCTTTTTATATCTTCGGTGTCGATTTCACGAGGTACGCGCCTAATGACGACGCGAGTGGGGGTTTCCTCCGGAAGGGAGTACGTGTGAAAGGAATAGTTCCTTTCACGCAGGGCACGGGAGAGATCCCTAAAACCGAAGACGTGGGGACGGTAACTTTGATCCCCTGAAGGGTGGATCGGGCATTCGTGTAGTTGATCTTGCGATCACCACACATTTTCGAGATTTCGGTCCATTTGGCCTTATCTTGAATGTAGATCGGGGGAGGGGGCTTTTGCTTCCTCGCGGTAGAAGCGGGTGGGCAAGCCATAGGGCTGGCGGGGCGACTGGCCCGCGGACTAGGGGCGGAAGTCGAGCTGGACGATGTAGTCGTGACCTGTTTCTTTGAGGCCGGACCGGCGGGGGCGGAGGATTTAGCCTTCCTCTTACCTCCTTTAACGACGACTTGGAAGTCGTCGTCGCTGGAGGAGGAGGTGCGGGCTTCGTCCTCGGAGATTGGGACTGACGTGTCCATGCTCTCCGGGTGAGTCGTGTTTGCGGCGCGCAGCTGCGTTGTCTCTGAGACAATGGCGGCCGGAACAATAGAGGCCGTGCCAATGGCGGCAGGTAAAAAGGCGGGCGAGACAATAGGGGCCGGATTAGCGGCCGGAGTATTGTCTGCCGGGACAAAGGCGGGTGTTACAATGGGGGCCGAATTAGCGGCCGGAACATTGTCTGCCTGAACAATAGCTGCCGGAACAATGGCTGGAATGCCTTGTTCGGCAACAGGTGGCGACATCGGGCTTTCGAGGGCGTCGCTGAAGTTCGCGAGTGCGCCCTGGGACGGAGTGGGGGTGGAGCGATGACATAGCTTGTCGCCATATCTCGCTAGGAAATCGGGGTCCTTAAAAAGGACCTCTCTGAAGAACGCCAAAATATAGGCGTCCTCCATGGTCGGAGGGGAAGCTAGTTTAGGGAGGGAATGGTGGAAATTTATTCCCACGTAGACTAAATCCTATACCTATCTCCCCGGGTGGATGGGCCCGGGGATGTGTGACCCTCTCTGTTGGGTGTAGACAGAGAGGTGAGTACCTATTGGTGAGCCCTAAGCTTGTAACCCGTCGCCAGTCTTATTGTGCGAACGGGGCCCTGACCAGTCTAGCGCGAAGGGTGTAGACACACCCTAAAGCCACTAGGTGAGTAGCTGAAAAGCAAAACTGTCACCAGAGCCGACTAGGAGATCCCCCAAGGCCGGTTATCTGGGACCCGTCCAACTAACTGCCTCGCCCTGAAGGGGTTCGGCGGGTGTGAATTGGGTCAACACCCCACTCGGCTTCGTTGACACCGTAAGGTTTCAACCGAGGACCACGAAACTGTGGTTTTACCCAGAAGGGGCCTAGTGAAGCTACTCACAAACGTCTATTAATGAAACAGGGATGCCTTGAAAAAGGCAGTTTTTTTTGAGTTATTAAAATCAAATCAATTTCTTGATTTGATTTTAAATCGGAGTAGTCGGGGCGACTACGATGACGTCACGTGGCAGCGACGAATAATAACACGAAACACAACACTGGAGCGGGAGAGCGCACAAACACGTCCGTCCGCGGCGAGAGTCGAGCGTCGAGTGACCATGTAAATTGAGACAGAAACCCAGCCCAACATAAAACAAAATTGGTAAGTACCTAAAGTGATAGTTAATGAAATGTTATACCTACCTATTGTCCCATCCAGATAATGCAGCTTCAGAAAGACTTCCAACAAACACAACACATAATTGAGGAATACCACTCCTGCAACAATGACACAGACTGGACCCAAACAGGGAGGATTCAGACAGAGGCAACTCACACTGCTGAAAATCCATATCCATATCCCGTAGGCCATGACCCTTGATGTAAGTACAAAAAGGTCAGCTATTGTTACTAGACTAGTTTTACAATCCTGTGGATTGCTGTATCTGCATGAAATATTTCTTTAAAGTACTAAAAAAATGCTTTTTTGTCCTCAGGACTCTTACTGGTGGAGGAATGTTATTCCAACAGTGTGTGGCGGCATATCTGAAACTCCCCCTGAATGCTGCGGTCCTATGTTGTGATGTACAAAGGGGTTTGGTAGAAAAACGTGGTTCGTATTTGCTCTGCCTCCAACTTAACTTTTCAAACAAATAGTGCGGTTTTTGTGTATTGACTACTCCAAAAAGTAAACCAGCCATATGCAACCTTCTTCTAGAAGCCATTTATAAAATATTATTTTCATTTATGAAAGGAGTGACATGACTTCTACGAGGTATCTTTTACACAGAACCGTGTACACGCATTTTGAAGGCGTTGTATCAGCTTTTCTGTTCTTGCTAACAGGCATGGTCCATACACGGTATCGCAGTAGTTAAGTCTCGATAAAATAAGGCTATCCACTAATTGCTTACGCAGATCAACACTCAGGTAGTCTCTAATTGAATATAGAAGTTTCAATCTATAAAAACAACTCCTCATGGAGTTACTTATGTGTTTCTCAAATCTTAGTTCTGGATCCATTGTTAACCCAAGGTTGCATGCTATCTCCAATCTATCTATTTTGTTCACCCCTGATTACAACTTCTGGATTGGCTGACAGTATCGCGTTAATCATTTTCTTACTACCCAAAACCATAAATTTAGATTTTAGTGGGTTTAATACTAGTGAGTTATTATGTGACCATACCACTACTCTGTCAAGATCGTCATTGATTTTTTCCACTGCCTCCAATGTATCAGCTGGTTTAAAAGTTATATATAGTTGGATATCATCTGCGTACATGTGATACCTGCAATGCTGGAAAGACTTAATAATATCTGCACTGTAAAGGATATACAAAAGGGGTCCTAAAATGGATCCCTGAGGCACACCACGTTGCACCTGACGTAGGGGGGATGACATTTTTGATCCATCCTCCTTCTGAATTTCAACGAGCTGTGACCTATTTTGCAAGTAGCTAGCAAACCACTGTATTGTTTCGGCAGTAAAACCATAATAAGCCAACTTGGAAAGTAACAGTGCGGTGTTTATTGCATCGAAAGCCCGTGAAAAATCAAGAAGTGCAAGGATTGTTCCCTCCCCCTTGTCCCTTGCTTCTAGAATATTCCCTACTACGTCAGAAAGGGCTGTGGCCGTCCCACGGCCTTTCCTAAAACCAGACTGAAGGTCGGGAAGCATGTTGTTTGCTTCTATGTATTCCAACATTTGGTTATAAACCACCCTCTCCAAGACTTTCGACAAACAAGGCAAAATGCTAACAGGTCGTAGATCTTTATAAGTACTTGGGTTACTGCTTTTAGGTAGAGGACGCACAATAGCACACTTCCATAAGTCAGGGAAAGTGTGGGTATCTATTGACTTATTTATTAATGTGGTGATAGCCTGAAGGGTGGTTGGTAATGTTAACATTATCATATCCAGACCCAGTCCATCAATCCCTTTAGCATTTGACCCCAAGCTCTTAATAATTTTGGAAATTTCTTCCTCAATAATATTTCTCGGCTTAAATTGAGTTTCACCAAACCTATTCGTATTAAAATATGAAAGCTGCGATGCGGGCAGTATGCACTGTCCTGGTACATTTAGAAATGCCTTATTTATCTCATCTGGGTCATTAAAATGTTCTGGAAGCATATGTTCACTATGTTCTGAGAACACATCAGATTTGAGATTATTCCAAAGTTTTTTGGGGTTTTTTATCTGACTATTAATGTGTCTATCAAAGTACACCTTCGTTTCCTGCACCAGTGCTGTAATAGCTTGTTTTTTTTTATCCCAATTATATTTTTTTGTTGTATCTAGCTTGTCCTTATGATAATTATTTTTTGCCTCATATCGCAGCTTAATCATCAATTTAACATTATCTGTTTTGATAACAGATAATGTTAAATTGATGATTAATAGCTTGTTTTTTTAAATCCCAATTATATTTTTTTGTTGTATCTAGCTTGTCCTTATGATAATTATTTTTTGCCTCATATCGCAGCTTAATCATCAATTTAACATTATCTGTTATCAACGGCATGGGACGGTCTCTAAATATCTAACTTTATTTAATATGGGGGCATGTGAGTCAAGTAATTGGGTTATACAGAAATTGAAATGTTCGATCATGCTGTTAACATCTGGCAGTGAGCCAATTTCCAACCATGGCATTAATTTCAGGCAAAGTAATCTTCCAATATGTCCCTCATAGATCGATATACAACTAGCCTAGGTTTGCTTTTACTTTCCTAATGACAGTATCACATACAATAAACGAATGATGACCAAGTTCACTGATATGGCTGACTAGCACATCGACCGATATAGGGGTTCGTAACCCCTATATCGGTACAGATCACGTCTATGAGAGTACTACTATATCCCCTACAAAATGAGTTGGTGACTTTACTACCTGATTAAGGTTGGTATAATTTAGGAATTCCATCATATCTTTAAATTTTGTATTGTTTGTATCCAATAGATTAACATTGAAATCCCCCAGTAATACCAAATGATCGTAAGGTGCCAATGCGCTTATACTGTCAGTTAATCCATCCAGAAATTTTGCCACTTCAAACCAGGGTGGCCTGTATGCAGTGCCAACTAACAACTTTCTACCATTAATAGTTAGGTTCAACCACATCTGTTCCACTTCAGACTGCTCCGAGACTAGCCGTACGAGCGCCCTAACTCCCGTTTTAATGTAAAATGCTACTCCTCCACCTCGGCCCCGACGTATAGTCGCAGGGCGCGGCACGTGCTTTAACGTATAGCCCGGAACCTTAGGCGCGCGTCCGTCCTCCCCAGGTCTCAGCCACGTTTCGTTTATTGCCATTATATCCACTGAGTGTTGTGACATTGCAATTAGAAACTCGTCCTGATTAGTTGCCAGAGAGCCTGCATTGAATAATCCAAACTTTAATAATTTTGACTTAATCATATTATGTAAAAGTTAATGTCTGTGTAAGTGTATTTATATAGTATAGATAGTATATTTCCATATGTGTATAATAATAATTCTGTTTATTTATTCTGTGAAAGTAATTATTGTGCATAAGTTGTAGTTCAGGTAATAAACAATGCTCCCAATTATTGTGACTTGGAATTTTGCTTGGAAAAAATGTTGTTATAAGTGTGAAGATAAAAAATGTGTAAATAAATTAATTATGTCCCTCGTTTTATGGCAATACACACTATGATGTTCCCACCTACTCAGATCACGACAGATACGACACACATACACCATGATTAATAAACGATTACAAATAGAAATAATATTAAATAGTTTAAAAAACTGTGCAGAACAGGACAAAGGTTCATATGTGAATGTCCGTGTATGGACCAATACACTTAAGAATGTCCTCCCCAGATGAAATCCTGTGAGTGGACTCTCCAGGCTTTTGCCGGACCAAGACGCGGCCACGCTTCGTCCATACGAACCGCCATCCATGGATCCCTGCTGCGGCCCTTGTCTGACTGAAATAACTGCTGGTTCAGCTTGGTCATCCTCTCGTTGACAAAGAAGCGTACAGGTTTCCCAGTCAGTCCAAAACCCTCTGTTGTAGCGTCACGTCGCACGCGGGCACTGTTCAACACGGCGTCCCGCTGATCACGTCGAGCGAAGCGCACCATAATAGCGCGCGGGCGGGGCTCTGTTGAAGCTATTGGGCTGGTCGCTTTGATGTGTCTGCCACCGACTCGCTCTGCGCTCACGAAATCGCGGGTCTCTAAAGTGACTCCGAGCTTAGTGACAATCAGCTGGCACAGGTGTGTTGGGTTTTCCGCTTGCGACTCAGGTACGTTCGCTATCACCAGATCGTTTGCCATTAGCTCCTGATCCATGTCATTGAGATCCCTCTTGAGCTGTTGGACCACAGTCTCCACCGCACTTAAATTTGTTGTCGGATCGCAACCGGCATCGTGACGCTTTTCAAGCGCCTCCAGTCTAGACTCTATGCCATCCATACGATTGTGGCACGAGTCGTTAGACGCCTTCAGCTCCGCCACGTCTTTTCGAAGCTCCATCACCTCATATCTCAATGTGCGCAGCTCCTCCACTATCAGTTTGAATGCGGAGCATACGTCCTGCGGGAAATCAGGAATCATCTTAGAAGCGGTGTTGTCTGTGTCCGCAGCCACAGTCACGATTGGGGGAGGCGTCACCGGTGTGGCAGTAGACAGAGGCGTCGGCGATGCGGCAGTTGATAGAGACGTCGTCGAGTGCATTAACATTGTTGACGTCGCCACAGGGGATGGCGTTGGCACAGATATAGAAGCCGGCTCCTCACCCTGTACTTCTGCCGCACAACCTCGTACCGGCGTTTCGGCCTTGTTATCCCTACGGACATTTTTCTTGCTCTCAGGGCAGTGCCAGGCGGAGACTAGGGGGCCTTTCGTAGGGAGGCCGACGCACACTCTATGATAAGCGACGGCACATTTAGTGCACCTCGCTGTGTCAATTGCTGACAAAAATTTGCCGCATCCACTGCACTTTACCGGCATTCTTGCAACAGGACTTGCTCTTAGCTCAATAATCCTCTTAAATTGGTACACAAAGTATTTACGTTGTCAATCTGACGTTGACACCGTTGACATCTACAACACACCAAACACTGACAGTTTCAATCTTCAGTCTCAAAGTTATTTTGAAATTAGTGGGTATTTAAATATAGTTTTGAGATTTCATATTCGTTTACGCAAGAATTGTGCATTTTAGGAGAACTCACAAAATCTCACTACACTGTTTAATACGTATTATGTTGCTAAACACTATATTAAAAGCTTTTTAGACACTAATCGATCTTTTATTTTATTTCCGCGAAAAATTGGGCAACGATCTCACCAGTACAAACGTCAAAACGTCACATCAGTGTATGGTTTATCGTTGTCCTGAAGCAGCAGTGGTCTAGAGAAATAGACCAGTCTCGGTTGTTAAACGGCTAACTTTTCTGTCATGGTTTGCAATTGTTAACAATACAGATCTCCTGTAATCGTCTGGACAGATCTTAGGAAGCTGTAGTGTATGACACCAGCACTGGTCCACCAGACACTAACCAGTACCTTTTTCTGAATCAACTTACGTTTTGGGTACCATTTGGCCGGCCCTCCTGGGTTCAACCACCGGATCCATTTTTCATCACAAGTAACGATACGATTAGAATTCCTTCGTTATTGAGACGATTGATTAATGTAAAGCAGCACTCAACGCGTGTTTGTTGGTGTGCTTCACTCAATTCATGCCGTACTCCTTTTTCGAGCTTTTACACTTTTCCAATTTTGTTTCAAGTGAATTCATTTTATAGAAATTATTTTATCACTCACACGGAAATCTGCCGCAAACTCTGACGTGGTTTGCGATGGATCCGCTTCCACGAGATCACTTTTTTTAAATTAAAGTAAAAAAGAAAGTCGTATGTACTTTGATTTTATTTAATAACAAAGCATATTTCACCGGCATTATCATGGTTTCTTTTTCAGAACTTCCTACATCAGCGTGTAATACTCGTATGGGTCATTTAAAACATGTCCACCAACCAAAAAAAAAAGTTTAATTTTATTATTATTTCCCTCGCCGCCTTAGATGGGACAGATATGATCTTAATATTTTTATATGGGTATTTTTTTTTTTGCAAACGCTCTTCAAATTTAAATAAGAACTGCTCAATAGCGTACTAATGACAGGCATCAGAGCAAGAGAGATTTTGGTGTTTAAGAGCAAGAAGCTCTGGAAACGTATCAAAGAATGGAACTTGTGGTGCAATAGAAGTGCACTCATAGTGGCTGTTCTTAACGGCGGTTCTTAACACATTTCCATTTCAAAGCTCCTACTGCCAGGCGCGGCGCGATGACGCCGACGATAGACGCGATTCTGGTAGAGCAATCTCTATGAATTGTTGAAATAAATTGTTCTACTAAAGTCGCGTCGCGCCGGTCTCTAGGAGCCTTCATATCCAAAATTAAACACTCATAGGGTTCTCTGTTTTTCCTTGCCGGATTGCCGCCATGGGATCTGGAGGCAAAAGCCCTCGCGCACGTATGGGAGTAGCGCGAGGAGGCCAAACGCTGAGGTGTAACTTCTCTGCCGCGAGAAATCACGGTATAGCAGACAGAGCTCCGGCGGAATCTCATGGCGACATGGAGGGTACGATTGTCGCAACCCAGTGCTGGGCACGCCACAATAGCGGCGATAAGTCACCTTTTTGAGGAGTAGTTGGAGAAGCGCCACGGCGTCCTCACCTTCCGCCCTGACATAGGTCCTCACCGGACATTTCGGTTGTTTCGGGAGGTTCCTGTTTCGCATAAGGCGGGAGGAAACGCCGGGGTGCCACCATTGTGTGGATCGCCCGGAGGACTCGGTGGAGCATACGGTGGAGTCACCGTATGCTCCACCGAGTGCAACACCGCCGTGTCCTCGCGGAGGCAATCGACGGCGGTGATCTCTCGCGTCCGGCCCTGGTCCATGCCATGCATCGGAGCGATAGGGAATGGAAAACCGTCACCTCTTTCTGCGAACCAGTAATGCTCGCGAAGGTGGAGGCGGAGCGCGTGAGGGAGGGAACCTTGCGCTCTCACGCCCCTTGTCGCCGCAGGAATCGACCTGGGTGTCGAGAGTCGCCTGCAGATTCCCGGCCACCGTAAGCGGGGGCTTGCGGACGGCGAGCAATGGGTAGCTCGCCGTCTGGCAAGGAACAGGCCCGGGTCGACGGCGCGTCGTGTTCCACGCGCGCTACAAAGAGATGTCAGCACTAAATGACGGGGTTCGATAGGGCCGATACCTTTCGGTCGCGGGAAATTCGAATGAAAAACCGTGGCCCTGGCACAGGCAACTGAAGGAACACCGGGTGGGTTTTAGTCCGTAAAAGTCTGACATGCCCTCTCGCTCCACCCAGAGCGGAAGAAGTCATTTGATGATTTTCCACCCAAAAAAAGGTTCTCTGTTTTATATATTTTCTAGCCCCTGGAACGTACAAAGTCAGGAGAAGTCCGCGTCAAAAAAGGTCAACATTCGTACAAAGTCAGGAGAAGTCCGCGTGTGTGTACTCAGCATCATACCGCTATATTGTCTCTGCCCGGCCACCTATCTCGCTCTAACTTGTACCAGAGTGTAGGTAATAGAGTAGGCTAGCCATACAAAACGCAAGCTAAACATTTCGTGACAGTTTTGACACGGAATGTTTCAAATATGACGGCCACGGTGACGCGTCCATTTTGTTTCAAAACTCGGATTTTCAACAACCAAATTAATAACCATGAAGCTATTAATACACCTTTCAAGGATTAAACAGCATGGACGGGTAAGTAATCAACAGTTTTTAATAGCAGCATTGTGTAATGTTTAGGGATTTAGGACTGAACTTGTTAATTCAACAAAAACAGTTAGGAATTTCGCGCGTCATGGCTGTACTTTTCGACTCGTTATGAGTAGAAAATACACTATTGACTGCAAAATGTCTGTCTAAACATGATTTAGATACGTTACTACGTATGTATTAGCCATTTAAATAGTGAAATACAATGTAGTTTTGCGAAATTATTTAAATGTAAAAAGGTAAACATTGAAAAAAAAGATGCGGACTTAATCAGACCGGTTACGGTCAGGCATTCGGTGTTTATGTCACGTGACCGACGCCATGTTTTTTACTAAATTGTACACAGTATCGACAATACCGACACTGATCAGTAACATATTTTTGACCGACTTGAAGAAAAATAATTATTTTTTATTTTATTTTTGTTTTTTTATTTTATGTTTTTTTAATATTTTTAATTGCTTTTTAACCAGGTTTGAGGAATGTGTGACGGCACCCATCGAGCATCCTCGACAGGGTCTGCGTGATCAGGACATGTTCCAGCACCTCACCTATGGTAAGTAGCTGCTGATTTTTTTTCAGGTCGGGATGGGGCTAGGGGCAAACAAGTTCCCACAGATGTTTTACCTACTTATTATTTATTACACAGGAAGCGAAGAAGACTCCGATTCGAGTGATGACGACGATGTGGTGCCGTACCTGGGACTTCCAAGGGCGCTGAGGAGCTTCTGGGAGACGCCACTGGACGTGGAAGATGACGACCTCCTAAAAGCTCCTCCTGTTCCTAGCGTTACGCCCATGGAGACTTTAAACTTTTAACTTTATCGTGATTTGCGTTTTTTTTTTTTTTTTTTAGGTAAAAAGTAAAAAAAAAACATAAGAAGTTCATACTAAAAAGAAATAACCCACACCTGTTTGAAAATCGCATGATATTAATTTTGTGTTTCATTGTTGTTAAGATTTGACGTTCTAGTTGTTTCCTGTACTGTGTCCTTTGATTTTTTATTACTTTTTGTGCAAAAAATGCGTGTTTTATGATTTTCATTTGTTTATTTTGATAATGTTTTCGTTAGGCAACATGCCATTGTGTATTGTTTTTTCATTAGTAAATATCCTACTAGTGTAGAACGCATAGTCAGATTTAAAATAAATGCAATAATAATTACTCTTTGTTTCAAAGTATGAAAGGGTCTTTTTTAACGCCTTTTTTATGGGCTTGCATTGTGACTCACTCATTGTAAACTAAACATTTCTAAGAGCTAACGCTTTGTATGTGTTATACTTGTGAACCAAGATAAGCAATAACGTAAACACATAAGCCGCTCGGCTCAATGACTTCCCGTTATGAATGTGTAAACATACCCTATTTTTTTCTAATCGGCTCGGGTCGCCCACTTGAGACTTGTTATTGTAATGCGAGTCCTTTGTATAAAGTGTTCGGAGAGGTCTGTTTTTTTTATTGATTGTTGAATATGACGTGTCTATAGGTAAATTAAACATTAACTGCTGGAAACAATGCTTTTATTTTTTTAAATATGACGACTTTTGTACGGAAAACTGGGAAAAAGTCACTCAGCCTACTTTCAACTTACTATTATCAATAAATTACTAGGTAAAAGTATACTAAACCATATAAAATCAGATAGCTTAGTTAATAACCATTTCATAGACGTAGGGATTGTCGAGCTACGATGCGCATATTCCGAGTTAACGTAGTTTTAGTGAACCCGGGGAAGTCGCGCGATTTTGTCGCGCGCGATACGTACGTACGTTTAATCGTGTATTTTATTCGCGTTACGGCGGAGGGGCTAGTTAAACGAACAATAAGTGAAATATCTATGTAACTGTGCACTTTCATACTTTCCGCATATTTATTTATTTATATAATGCACAATGTACACAGTTATAGGCTATGACTAGGCGCAACTTATGAGTAAATGAACCTGTTAGGGTGCAGCCAGTAGGAACATTTAACTTATCGTTAGGTTATACTTACAACAGAACATATTGCATGCTTATAAAATAAAATAACAACATACTAGTTATAATGTTTGGAACGAATTCGTTTACTAACTATATTTACAAAAATTAAAGACATTTCACTTTAGTTTAACTTCGTAGATGATAGAATGCAAATCTGTATTTGTCGTCCCTAGTTTTGTGACTTGTTAATAATCAAAAATACTTACTGAGTTTGACTAGTTATTTATCTAGGTGGCATTAGTAGAGTCGTTAAGATAGTAGAACTGCACTTTTTAAATTCAAATAAATGTTTTTCAAGTGACTACGTATAGCTATTGATAGAATGTGTAACTGACTAGGATAGTTGTGTTATTACTTCCAATCGTGCCGATGAAGTAAGTCAGTCGATGTTCAATTATGGGAGCAGTACAATTTAAAGTAAACGGCGTGGAATATTGTGGTATGTAAAATAAAAAGTACAGTAAATTAGGAAATTACGTTAGATTATTAAACAATCGTCATCACCTATCTAGGAATACTAATGAATCGTCAAAATAAATTTGTGCTAGTATCGGAATGCGACTGTACATAGGGCTGCATGGCACCAAGTACATGAGTCGTGAAGGCGTCTGTGAAGCTGGCATCGTCAGCGTACATCGCCCCACTGCCACGCCGTACGCTGTCAACACGAAGAGTGATCGAGCTAGCTATGCTTATTCATCATCAGCCTTTGTGTTCCAAGTGAGCCTAACTGTCAGCTGCAGGGTTAAGGTCAATTTAATTGCACGCCACTTATTTTAGTGAAATTGTTTCTGTGTATATATAAGGTGTATCTATTCATACACGAAATATTCAAAGAGGGACATCATAGGTCGAACAGACGAAAAATAATTTTGTATGTAAATGTTTTTTTATTTTACGTAATTATCATAATTTAAAACTGCTTGAGATATTTTGCATAAAACATTTACGGCCTACTCTATGAACGAAAGGCGCCGGCGTGGTCATGCCCGTCCGTCTGTAGCCGCGTGGCGCGTGCCGTCCCTCTCAGTTTAACATATCACTGGTGAACTGTAATGAACATTAGACAATACACCTCTGCCTATCTCTACGGGGAATGCAGGCGTGATCGCCCGCATTCCACGTAGAGATAGGCAGAGGTATTGGTGATGTTAACAATTAACCAACGTAGGTAGACTTCGTAACTCGATCTCGTCTTATTTTGAAAACAGAGTTATCACTTACAATAAAAATATATGTGAATTTAAAATACAAAACGACTTAAATCTAAGTAGGTACAATATTGAATTCCCTCCTCGATGTTTTACAGAAACAGTACCTTCTGTAAACTAGGTACTTAAATCTGAATAAGCAGCTAATGACCTCTGTGAGGTCACGACTTTTACGAGCGAGTATCGAGACGTTTCAATCATTTTCTTATTTTTTTTTACGAATAGGATCCTAGATGCGATTAAAACATTTCTACAGTGTTACAAATCTTTTAGATAATAATAATAGAAAAATAAACAGCTGACGCAACGCGAATTCGCATAAGGTAATGACTTGTGTTAGGTTACGAACCGTGCGTCGAGTGAATCTGTCAGCTGATTGATAGTTTGCGTACCTACCTATTTGTATAGATGTAAACTGTAAGAAGTGCATAGTGCGAATTTATTTAATCAAAAATCGTACCAGGTTAGCAGATCAGGTGTAGACTGGACTGTTGTAGCCTTTGTAGGTACACGCTGTTTTTCACATCCCAGTGTTTAACGGGATAAACAGCTTGCTATGTTTTTCGCAAAATAACCGCAAAGACCTTTGTAACCCACAAAATAACTGCATTACGTTTAGATTATACGTTTTATTGACCAATCTTTTTGTAGGTAAACAACATTGTTAGTAGAAACATGACAATTTTACGCAAAAATCAGTTATCCCACTGCATACGGTATGCAACGAATTATTGTAACAATAATTAGGCAAGCGTGTTTAAAAATTAGAATCAAATTATTTACAACAATTTAAAATATACATACCTCATAACGACGTACGTCGGACGTTTTTATTTACACTATTCACACCAAAATTGCTGTACATATTCACCCTGCAGTTGCACGTTAAATAATGTGTCGTTGCACTTTTAATAATGTCTCTATCTCTAGCTGTCACTGCGTACACAAGCGTTCACAATTCACGTTTTGTTGTTCCGCACTAGAAATGGTCTGGCCGTCATTACCATAAATCAGGTCTATCCCTCCCCACACATGGAAGTCCAGCGGCGTAAGATCAGGCCTGCCTCCGTCTGCAGCTGGGGGCATGTAGACCCCGTAGTCCAGCTCCTAGAATCCCTAGGAAGGGGGCTTGTGCTGTGAGCAAAATAAGTCCACCCTCATTGTAGCAGTCCACCATGTTCTGGTACTCCTGGTTGGAATATTTCGGCATTGTTGCATTTGTTGCGCGAAGCGCGATGCGTTCCACGTTAGTTAAGCCGCGTGCAGTGCAACATGCGATTCGCGCGAGACTGGAAATCACGGCGGCGAGCAGCACGGCGCGGGCGGGGTGCGAGGCAACTGAAGCAACGCACGTGCTCGGCGCCTGCACCGCGGCTCGGGTCTCTTTTGATCATTCATAAAAGCCACGCGACATCTAAGCGCACCGCCATGACCTCGCCCGCTTCAATGAAAGTAGTTTCTACGTAGTATTTTCGTAGAAACTAGCGTAATGGATGTTACAAAATATGAAAGAGCCAGTATTTTTATGTGTGTTAAGTATTATTAAGTTACTAAATTTTTGAAATTAGATGCGTAGATAAAAAAATCTTTTTCATTTCTATAGCTTCTGTTCGACCCTCTTCAAATGCCCCTCTTCAAATATTTCGTGTATGAATAGATACACCTTATATATGGCCGATGGTTTTCAAAATTTGATTTTGAGTCATTCAAAGAAAAAACGAAATTATTTATTGTATGATTTAATCTAAGATAGTTTCAGGTTGGCTTGTGTGGGGTACTTAGACAGGGAACCTCCCCGTACACGGGTACATAACATAACATCACGCCTTGTTTCCCCGAAGGGTTGGGCAGAGGTGTACCTATAGTACACGGGTACGTCCTGGGGGAATTCTCCGGGACGGTGCACCCTGGGGTGCGGGCAATGAGTCCCCTTAGGTACTGCTCAAAAGGTTTCGTTGCCGAAGTGGTTGGGGCTGCTGGGAAGGTCAAACGGTTCTTCCTGAGGCGCCCCAAACCGAAGGATGGCCAGGGGTCACTCTCCGATGGTGGGATGACCTCGGCCCGAAAAATTTGTCGGCAGGATGGGGTCCGAGGAAGGGACAGAGGGCTCGCCACCCAGGAGAACAAACAGCCAGCCCAGCTGAGCCAGCCCAGTGAGCCGAGAGGCACGCCACGGAGGGGCACCGCCCTGAAGTGGCCAGCCGCAGGGCAGCACTCTCAGAGTCATCAGGCGGTGAGTCGGATGCCGCTGGCAGCTCAAATTCGGAGCGGGGGGCCTTGGTTGTCTGAGATTAAAACATTTTATTTTATTTATTAATTTACGGAGGTCACGGTTGCCGCGATCAAGGGTGACAAGGCTATATCTGCAGCCACGGCCTCCATTATGAAGGCAGCGGAGGCTATTCATTTCGGGCCTCCGCCGGACGGCATGACAAAGATGCAGGCGTAGGTCGCCCGCTTGACAGCCGCCATGGAGCTTCTCCGAAAGGAGAACGAGGAGCTCCGAGAAGACCTGGCCAAGGTCTAAGAAGCCGAAAACCGGGAGGTCCCACCAGAAAGGGCGAAGCATGGGCATGGCCAACCCGTGTCTACCGAGGACCGAGTTCTGACCCTGGTGTACCAGGTGCTAGCTGCCTTTCAGAGTCAGTTTTCCGCTATGGAGGCTATTGTCCTGCGCACCCTCTCAAGCGGTGAGCCAGCCTGCCTCAAGCCAGCGGAAGGCGGCATCGTATGTAACCGCCGCGGCCAAACCAGGGTTCTCGGGGCAAAACCAAAGGGGGGCCGTCCCGGAACCTGCGAGGCGTACCCCGGCAAAATCGGAGCCACCCAAAACCATGACGGGTGGGGTGGCTGCGCAGATGGCGAGGACCCCAGCCCAGACGAAGAGATGGCCGCCTCCACCTCCTAAATCTCGACCGGCCGACGCCAAATGACAAGTAGTCGGGGAGAAGAAGAAGAAGGGCAAGGCAGCAAGGGCGGCCAGAAGGAAAAAGAGACGGCAGCGGCGCAAGGACTGAAGCCTCGTGGCTAGGCTTCGTGCCCCGAAGTCCGCAGCTGTAGTGTACACACTACAGCCGGAAGCATGGAAGAAGGGCACGACCTACCGCGAGGTGCTCGCCAAGGCGAAGGCGGCGGTGATCCCGAGGAGCTTGGCGTCACAAATGGCATCCGGCTAAGGGCCTGGATGCTGGAGGTCCCGGGTGCGGCCAGCGGCCCGACCGCGGACGCTTTGACCGAAAATCTCAACAACTCAAAGCATTTATTTCAAATTAACCAATCACAGGCACTTTTGCATTGTCAAGGGGTTGGTCAGTCAGAAATATGCAGCTAGTTGCCCATTCCAAAGCGTAGTAGGTACCTATGGAGAAGAACAGGCAAGACACTCTTTTAAATAATATTGTTACGGAAATTTGTTAAATGATAAATGATTTATTTTCTGTAAATAGGTTTGTAAAAACACTTTTACACGTCAATCATATTTTAAAA
The DNA here is from genome assembly GCA_963555695.1 of Dasypolia templi. NCBI lineage: Eukaryota > Metazoa > Arthropoda > Insecta > Lepidoptera > Noctuidae > Dasypolia > Dasypolia templi. Next base: position 1,543,119 of record OY743150.1, read on the forward strand.
ACTAGATCAGATCGGCGTTTCCTATCTGACTACTCTGAAAAGAAAGGCCGAAACAAACTCAGAGGTCACAGTCTCTTTCAAAGTCCAGACATAATCTTGGTCAGCACCCTAATTGCGTAACACATTTTCGTAAACGATTACGACTAATCTGTTCGATTTTGACGGCTCAAGAACATTCATTGCGTTCTATATATTGTTGAGCAGAATTTTTATCGAACTTAAGAAGCAATGGATTAGCAATCTGTTTCAAAACGATTCAGATTCCGATTGATTAAGTATTACGCAATTAGGGTGCAGGTCATGTGAAGACCATGTGAATTGATGTCTGAAATGGTCTTTTGAGGAAAGAACCACACAGAATGAGTGGACCTGTCCAGTCAGTGCACGCATTTGTCAGTTGTCATGCAGCTCAACATAGAACTAAAGGAGCTAAACTATTCGACGAACATTACCAAAGAAAGGGAAACGAGCTACCTATTTTCTTGAGCCTGGTAGTGGGAACAACAGTGTTTGTTCCTAGTATTTATGTTATGGATATCACTGTATTTTTTTAAACAGATTAATATTTTTATGTGCATACAAAAGATTTTCATAAATATACTGAGAGGGTACAGTCATTATATTAATCTCTTTATATTTGTCTCTGAGGGAGAGTCTGGGACTTAAGTTATAAATTGAACGAATTGCCCTTTTTTTTTGTAAAACAAAAATTGTTTAATATCGGCGGCATTTCCCCACAAAAGAATACCGTACGACATCACACTATGAAAATAACCAAAGCATACTAAATGCGCTGTCTCTAAATCAGTTAAATTACTAATTTTTATAATGACGTAAGCTGCAGAGCTTAGTTTTTTTGACAATTTATCTATATGGGGGCCCCATCGAAGCTTGGCATCCAAAGTAATTAAAGATTAAAGAAGATTTTAGAAGTAATTAAATAATTATTCTAAGAACACTTTGTTGTTTTCGGGTTTCAACTCTTCAACCTTTATAAGAACACTAGTTTCAACTTTCAACTCAGTCTGACATGAGGTATCGTAAACTTGTAGCATTTAGTTTTTTTCCATATGAAGAGAACCATCGGAGGAAATCACCACGTATACCGTTATATGAAATTTTATTTAGTAGCAACTCATGATCAACCTTGTCGAATGCTTTTCGAAAGTCTGTGTAAATGGCATCCACTTGAACACGAGAATCCATATTGTTAAACAAATAATCCGTAAATGCCACCAAATTCGTGGTTGTTGATCTTTTCTTCACAAAACCGTGTTGTTGTTGAAATATACTGTGAAGAAGAACAGGGTATACCTTATTGTGGACTTATCTCTCAAAAAGTTTCGGCAGGGCTGACATAATCCTCAGGGTCGCGGGTTATTCCACAGAGAAAACCGTGGCCCTGGCACAGGCAACTGAAGGAACACGGGTGGGTTTTAGTCAGTAAAAGTCTGACACGCCCTCCCGCTCCACCCAGAGCGGGAGAAGTCATTTGATGATTTCCCACCCAAAAAAAAAAAAAAAAAAAAAAAGGGCTGACATAATGGATATAGGACGATAGTTCTCAACATCCTGCTTAGAGCCCGATTTATATATTGGTGTGATGTTCGCACTCTTCCATATTTCGGGGAAAATTCTAAAAGTGCTAGTGATTTATTAAACAATATATGTATAGGAGTTGAAATGTATTTAACGGTGGCTTTTAGAAACAAGACCGGGAGACCGTTGGGGCCAGGACCTTTAGTTGAGTCTAAAGAATTGAGTGCCCTCAATATTTCATTCGCGCTTGGCTCTATCTTACTTATGAGGGAATTGCGCTCAGAATCCTCACTCGAAGAAACACCCTTCATGGAAGATTATTCATAAACTGAATTAAAGAAATCAGAAAAGAAGTTACAAATTTCTTCTGAGTCATTGGTACTTTGGTCTATATATTTCATGTCAGAAGGTATGCCAGAAGAAGACTTCCGATTAGCAATGTACGTCCAAAAGGATTTAACATTGCTGCGAATACCGTCTTCAACAGATTGCATGTATTTTGTGTAGCAGGAATTGCATTCAATATGGAATCTAGATCTGTATAGTGAGAACTGTTCATAATCAGAGATATTGTGATACACCTTCCATTTAACCCAGGCATTTGCTTTGTTTTTGTAGATATGTGAAATTTCTAAGATTTAGAATTGACGAGTGGAACGTAAGATTTAATTATCCTAAATACTGTATTATAAAATTTATTTACTGCTGCATCTATAGAGCTTTCCAACCTAATGTGCTCATTCCAATCAATTTTATTAAATTCCTCATTTATCTTCTCGTATAATTACGAGAAGATAAAAAAAGTTCAACTATCATAAAGCTAATGCTTTATGATAGTTGAACTTTTTCAAAGACTTTCGAATCATTTTTGTATTAGGGGTTTTAAATGGTATTAATAAACAGAATGGCGGGTGGTGTTTGTCAAGTTGCAGTAAATAGTCAGTGGGGGAGAAAACAGAGCATTCATTGTTACTGATGGCCAGGTCCAAAAATTTATCGCTTGGATTCATGACAGTGTTGTACTGATGAGCATCAAGGAAAGACATAAATACACTAAGATGTCCACAAATTGAGGAATTGCCACTACAAACTTGCCCCGATACTGTTCCATTATTATTACTGTTATATTATTACGGCATGGTTGGCGCAGTGGTTGAGCGATCGGCTGCTGCGCTGCGTGTCGCGGGTTCGATTCCCGCACGGAACAAATATTTGTATGACCTACAAATAGTTTTTCCGGGTCTGGGTGTCTTGTGTATGTGAGTTTTCGTGTTTGTGAACGCACCCACGATATAGGAGTAATTCCTAATGTGGGGAACGATTAAAAAAAAAAATGTAGGGAATACCCAAGAGATAAAAGTGCTCCACGTAAGTGTCGCCAAGTAAAGGTTGTAGGAGATTACAATATTGAACATAAATAGATTCAGGTGTTTCAGTTGGTATGTAGGCCGCTCCAACCATTTGGTTCTTCCGTCGAGTCGAGCTGGGAAGTCTAAGGAGGACGTGCTCCAGGTCAGCTTCTTACTTAGGTACTGAGGTTCTAAATAAACGTTATTTGATATTTACAGATACACCGTTCAAAGAAATGCATTGCTTATGTCCACGATCTGTGCAGATTTCAAGTTTTGAAATCGAAGCGCAAACTGAAACCATGAATTCAGAAGAGCCCGCCGCGTAGAAATTTTTCGTCGGTTTTTTTCGTAGGTATTACAGTATTTTTTTTAAATGTGCAATACCTACGTGGTCAAAATGAATGGAACACCATTTGTTTTTATAACTGACGGAAAATTTCAACACAGGTGGGTTCAGAATCAGTGGTAACAGGTTGTGCGTCACTGTCCATGTCATCATGTATGTAGGATTTGGGTCTAAATGAAACACCGTTGGCTCGGTAATAACTTTTCTTTTTAATTATAACTTTCACCTTTTTTACAATTAGTCCACCGTAGTTCTCATCTTTCCTCGTAACCCCATCTTTTATTTTTTTTCGTTCAACCTTCACCTTTCACTCCATCATTCTCTACTCTCCTTTCACTCAATGCTTCGTTCATAAATTCATCACAATCATTCCGTTGAGAAACACTTACTTTACTTACAACATTTTTTACATTTACATTTTATTATAATAAAATCCTACATGTATGTATATTTTACTTGTTTTCTTGTTTTCTTGCATGCCTAGGTACCCTAATACTGGTTTTTGTAAAATATGTAGAGTAGATTTGCAATGTCACGAATGCACAATTACCCACAATTTCATAAAGAATTAAACTTTTGGAAACTCCTGTATGTTTTAGTTTGTTGAAGAAATAAATGAAAGAAAGGAGATTTTGATTGGCTTTTCCTGTTCTGTGTTTTTTTTTTGTTTGTGACTTTTAAAATGAATCTTATTTATTTTGTTAATTACTTTACTCTTCTGAGAATAGACCTCTCCTTCGGGGATAACTCATACATTGACAAAAATAACTGACATACTGAAAACTGTCATTGATCACAAATTAATACAACCAACGTTTCTGCAAATAAACAATAATCGAAATAGTGATCTTCAAACAAAACCATTTAAAACGGCCTTATAATTTTGATGAATTTGATTTGCGAAGGATCGTCCCAAGGCCGGGCGGCGGCAGCCTGGATTAGAATTTATTTGATTTTCATTCTCATTGAAAGAACAGCAAAATGAGTCCATGCTTAGTCTCGGCACGTTCTATCGTTCTATCGGCGTTGAACTGGGATACGACCAAGTAATGCGACACTGTTCGATACTTTGAATTTGTTTTAAATTAGTTTCGTTGAGTTCAAGAGGACGAAACAGGCTCGCATGGATTTTGAATACGATTTTGTGGTTGTTATTCGCATTTAGGATTGCTAAGGTTTTTGTTTTGAGTTTTCAAGGTCTTTTAGTTCATTTGGATTAAAACTTTTCAATGTAAAGAATATTTTGATCTCTACGATTTCATAAAGCAGCTTTATTTTGGTAGTCTGATTTCTTTTTGTGCCTATTTGAGTATCCTTAGCACAATCATGTTCAAAACGTAGGCATCATCAAGTCACACCACGAGACGTCATTATGTCATTCGAGAGGTAGATGCTGAAAATCAGCGCCATTGACGATAGGTTCTCCGAAGTCACAGGATTTTGCTGAGCAACGACCTGTTCTTGCACAGATGCGACGCACGACTTAGTTATTGTTCTTATTACTTTTGTTTGTTTGTTTCAAAATAAGACATTCTTCCACTTTGCACTTTGCAGGCGTCTTGTTTTTTTTTTTTTTTTTTATAAATGGCATCTCGCAGGTCAACCTATGAGGTTGTCGTCTGCTTAGACGGACTTGCCTGTGGTTGCCCTAATAAATTAAGGCCTCCAGCCAGGACTTAAACTTATGTACTAACTTAAAAACTAAGCTACAACGCTAAGGGTTCGGGGTACGAACCTCGGCTTAGGGCGTCGCTGGGAGAGGGCAGCAAGGGACCAGCTGGATCAGGATTTGAGTGATTTAGGGACGAATTTAAAGCTACAGGCTCAGCGGCGCGGGCTGGCTCGAGCAAGGGTCGGGAGGGGCGTGGATTTGGGCGTCGCGGCGGGCCTCGGCGGCGAGGACGGTAGGACGGCGATCGGGTTTTGGGCTTATGTAGTGTGCTGGTGGCCTTACTACTCTCCTGGAGGAGGGTAGTGGCGTCGTCGGGGGCGATTAAAGTATGCCTTGGTAGGCGAATACTGCTAATGCGGGAGGGAGTGTAGCGGGCGGCCGCTGAGATCAAGGGGTTGGAGTGTTTTATGCCACAGTCAAAGAAGCGCTTCGATAAGCGTTTCATGAACTGGTTTATGGTAGGCATTTTAAGATCGAAGTGAAGATTTATATTACGGACATAGAAGGGGGCACCCGTGACCTTTCTGAGGAAACGGTTCTGGAGGGTCTGCATCTTATGGAGATGACGTGGGTGAGCGTGCGCGAATACAACGCAGGCATAGGTCATGATGGGACGGATGACTGCGGTGTAGATGCGCAGTTTGCATTTAAGTGACAGTTTGCAACGGGCTGTCAGAATAAAGTGGAGTCTACCAAGAGCGAAAGCGGCGCGCGCGCGAACAGCCTTAATGTGCTGTTTAAACGTTAAGTTTTGATCAAGGATCACGCCTAGGTATTTGGCTTGCTTCTCCCAAGGGATTGGCTTGCCGTACATAGTGATCGGGCTGGGAAGAGGGGGTGGGACTCGACGACGTCTCGAGAAGAGAACCGCCTGACTCTTATCGGGGTTGACCTCGATTCTCCATTTCCGGAACCAAGCGCCTAAGACGTTTGCGGAGGTTTGGAGAGTACGAGCTATAGCGTTGGGACAATGACCGGTATAGTAAACGGCAGTGTCGTCGGCGAAGAGAGCCAACTGAGCCTTTTTAAACAGCGTGAAGACTAGAGGAGATATAACGGAACCCTGAGGGACACCGGCGCGAATAGGGTGAGGGGACGAGAGTGCACCCTCGATGCGATAGCGGAAGGTGCGATTCGACAAAAAGTCTCGTAAGATGAGCACGAGACGATCTGGCACTCCTAGTTGGTACAGCTTGTATATCAAGCCGTTGCGCCAGACTTTGTCGAAGGCTTTCGCTATGTCGAAGAATAGCACGCCCGTCGTCGCATTACGCTGCAGACCAGCGTATAAGTGCTCTACTATACGGTGGACCTGGTGGATACTCGAGTGTTGGGGACGGAAACCGAACTGCTCGTTGGGAATGAGGCTCTTTGCTTCGGCGTAGTCTTTGAGACGCTTATAAATAAGTCTCTCGTAGATTTTGCCGAGAACATTGAGTAAGCTAATAGGGCGGTAGCTGGAGGGCTCAGACTTTGGCTTGCCTGGCTTTGGGATACCGATGACGGTGGCTTCTTTCCATGCTTGTGGGAAGATGTTGTTGCTCAAGGCGCCATCTTGTTTTTGTTTGGATTGTTTGTTTTATTGTCTTTTGTCGGTGTCGCAACACACACAGAGCAATGCGTATTGTCTTTGGTGCTGAGTGATATCAAGCATTGGAAAAAATTGCAAACCTTTCTTATCATTATTCTGATTGATGATTCTGATTCTAATACGAGGCCTTTGGCTGCTTTGTGTGTACTTTATGTTTTTTTTGTAATGTGCGTTTTGTTAGTGCTGAATTAATAATTTTTCTTGCTTTCTTTCATTCATTAAAAAAGAGTGAATAAATTTAAATATATGGGGCACGTACTTACCTTGGTGATAATGTAGATATTGAGAGGGAGTGTGGGGCATTGGGCGTCAAGGTAATATATATGTTCGCACGTAGATTCTCGCGCTGTACTGACCAGACGCTAGATGTCTTGCGCGTCCAATATAATAATATTTTCTAACTGCACTTGAGACTGCCCCGTTTCTGTAGTGCGTCGGAAATGTTTGCACAGAATCGAACTGACGGCTTTTATGCGATCATTCGAAAAAATCGCATCATTAGTAACTAGAACACGGGTCAGTAGCAGCTTTCTAAAAACAGTGACAGAGAGTGTCTATTCTGCCATTTTGAGGCATTAAGTGGAGAGGATGGCCAAGTGCGAAACTTTACTTACCTTTACCATACTTGGTAATGTTCTGTGCAAAATGAAATTTAAAAAATAACTGTACGTGTCAGCTCCTGCGCGTGACTGGAGTTTACTCAAGGGAAACGAAAATATATACAATGGGCAAGTCAGTCATGGGTTAGTTGGGACTGGTCATCTCTTAGCTGCCACGGTTTTTTGTTTTTTTTGGATTGTTTTTAATTATGTATGCTGCACTCTGGACGCTTTTAACGTTAACGGTTTTTGTACAACGTTCTCACTTATAGTGTCAACATTAATCGATGTAACTAATATATTTGTAACAACAATATTATTTAAAAGAGTGTCCATGGAGTTTCTTGCCCATTCTTCTCCATAGGTACCTACTGCGCTTTGGAATGGGCATCTAGCTTCATATTTCTGACTGACCGACTCCTTGACAATTCAAAAGTGCATGTAAATGGTTTAATTGAAATAAATGATTTGAGTTTGATATTGTCAGTAATATATTTGAATGTAGTGGCATAGTCTAAGTATCAATAGTATATTTGAATGTAGTGGCATTGAACTAATAGAACACAAACATACATACATACACTCACGCCTTCTTCCCATGGGGGTAGGCAGAAACCACAGAACGCCACCTGCTACGATCCTTACATACTCCTTTTGCCTCGTTTCCGTTCATACTTCTAGTCATACACGCACGGTTGCGTTAATTTATTATATAGAACACAAAATCATAATATTATGTTTTTATCGACCACCAAAATACTAAATTGACTTATTTTTCACTAGACAACGGCCTTTTTAAATAAAACATATTGCACAAGCAAAAAAGTTGTAATTTGGGGTGATTTTATAACATAAACAGGTTGGAAAACAGCAACATATCCCGACAGTTTGCTACTAGCGAGTTAGAATAATTCTACTAATATTATAAACGTGAAAGTTTGTGAGTATGGATGGATGTTTGTTACTCTTTCACGCAAAAACTACTGAACGGATTTGGATGAAATTTGGCACACAGATAGTTTATTTGGATTAACACTTTTTATACCGATACTCCCACGGGATGAAGATTTATGCGAGTGAAACCGCGGGAGCAGCTAGTTAACAATTAATCAACCGACTAGATTGAGTAGCGTGACATGTATCGACAATAAAGACAATAATTTCAGAGGATCTAAATCAAAACTAAATCAAAATTCTAGAACTCTCGCTATCTGATCATCACAAATTTTTACTTTCCCTGTAAAGAAAAGTTATTACATCACATACTGTCTCTATAGTAAAGATTACGTGAGCAAATTTAGAAAATGCATTGAAATCCCTAGTTGTACAGAATGTCATACAAATAATAACTCGGAAAAGGCGTATGAAGCATTCTATGAGCTATTTATTTTATGATCTAAGTTCCCTGTCAAGCGAGTTAAAATGTATATTTCCAATAAACCTAAATGGCTAAGTAACTGTATCCGTGTATGCTCTAAACGAAAACGTCAACTACTTTTGAAGAATTTGACATCAAATCCAAAAGATAATAAATACTTTAAAGAATAGGTACACAAGAAGGCTAAGAATAAAAATAAAATAAAACGCAAAAATCGTAAAACAACTACTATATTAATTCAGCTACCAAAAAGCCAAAGGAATATGGCAGACAGTTAATAACTATAAAACTGTAACTCCCAAATAGGATATATAAAAAAAAAGTAAAGGACAAAATAATTACGATACTCGTACCGGCAGAAATCGCTGAGTCTTTTAACAATTATTTATAGATGACATAAAACCTACAATTAAGGAAAATGGTACTGATCCAAAAACACTGACATATAATAATTGCAATTCAATGTTTGCAATTGCAAATTGCAAATTGCATGACCGTAATAATTATGTCTACTATACGAATGTCAGATGAAGTTGACCAAAATTTTACATGACAAACTTACTTTTCCATTTATTTTTTTGACTTATTTAACGTAAATTGTATGCCCGTAATAACTAGGTATGTATAATAATAAATGTAAAATTGAGGTTGACTAAACAACCATTGCTTGGATAACAATCACCAATAATTAAAAGTGTAATTGTACTAATAATAATTAATTATTTACAACATAGCTAATAATAGTGACATAAACATATACTCGTAAAAGTATTATGCATCCCATGAGTATGTTACAGCCATACAAAACATACTAATTTTAAGAACTGTCTTTTCACATGTGACAAACAATAAATAAATGAATAATGACGCAAACCATGTTTTTACATCGTTGTTATGAAGATTAAGTGAGAAATAGCTTTATGTCTCTTACCTATCATGTCTCTTAACAATACCAAATCGGTTAGATTTGATAGTATAGCAACTCACATTCTCAATTATCAACCATCATTCTCACATCCTGTGCCGCCATTATATCCCCGATCATTGAACACTTGATAAATCTCTCGTTCTAGCAAGGTATTTTGCAAGTTAAACTCAAACAATCTATTGTCAAACCCATATTTAAAAACAAAACAAAAACATAACAATTTAAAAACACAACATTAAAAAAAAGACATAACATCAATATGTAACTTTTCAAAAATCTTTGAGAAAGTCGTAGACCCATAAACAATTTAGAAAAAAAACAGGCTATAAAAGAGGAATAAAACGGCTTTCAAAGGGGAAAATCAACTATGTACCTACTTTATCAGCTTTTAAACTGATAACAAAATGTAATTGATAGTTTAGATAAACTATCAATTACATTTTTACTGCTTTAACATGAGCAAAGCTTTCGACTTTGTCAACCACGAATTACTTATACAAAAATGCAATAAGTACGAAATTAGAGGAATTGGTATTGATTGGATTCTAGCCATTTATCTCACCGTCAGCAAAAAGTCGAAATAAGCGAAAATGAACGAAAAAAACGAGTCCACATCATATGATCATCGTTTATTAGAATAAGACTATATTCAGAACTATATATAGTCAAACCAAAGCTGGAGTAAAGCAAGGAAGCGTGCTTGGCACATTACTTTTCCTCATTAACATTAACGATTTACTCACAGCTTTACAACAACAGTGCATACTTTATGCTGACGACGACATTCCGTGGTGTACCAAATGATAGGTAATGAAACAATAAAGCAAGTGTTAAAATGTCTCAAAATGTAATGTGTGTACATTTACTCGTAAGCCAAACCCTATTAAGTATGATTACATATTATCAAATACCTCAATTGCCAGAGTCGACGTCGTCAAGGATCTTGGGGTAACTTTTGATTCAAAGCTTTGGTTTGATGCGCACATTGACAATATAGTCAACAAGGCTTCTAAAGCTTTGGGTTTTATGTTTAGGGTCTCCTCTGAGTTTAAGAATATCAAAACCATGAAAATTCTATACTGTGCTTTTGTCCGTAGCCATCTCGAATATGCTTCTCAAGTTTGGAATCCTAATTACAATGTTTATATTAATCGCCTTGAAAGTATTCAAAGGCGATTTTTAAGATACACTCAATATCGTTCAAATACTTATCTTCCTAACTACACTAGTTCACAAATAGTGTCCAGAAATTAAAAAAAAACATTATGTTACTTTTTCTTTGAAGCGTAACTTTGTCGTGTAATTTATATAATTTTTGTTTTCTTTCGTTATCTTTAGTTTTTTCTATGGTTAATTCTTACGCTGTTTTTACCGTTTTATCAATTTTATACATAAGTTTATATAAGTGGAAACTTGTAAGTGGCGTTTTTCTACGTATTGCTCTTAATATTTGATTTATTAGCTGTAAGTTTTCTTCAAAGTAATAAAATAAAATAAAATATAATAAAATAAATTTTAAAAATTACAAATCAAAACAAAAATCTTTTAAAATGAATTGTCAAAGACAACAATTAACGAGGTTAGTGAATACAAACTTCTTGGACTTATTCTAGATCACAATTGTAATTGGAAATAACATAATAACACGTCTGCAAGATATTAAAACAGTTTGTATTTGCTCTTAAACGTTGAAGGCGTAGCAGCGCAAGTAAAGCAGTTGTGCTTACTGCTAACGTGTATGTTTCCTCTTTATTCAGGTAAGGATTTCTACTCTTGTGAAACTCGACGAACGTAAATGGAGCATTCCTAGTGCAGAAAAAAATAAAAAATACCTTACAGCAATCTGCATTATCAGCCAATTAACATCCAGCAACAAAATAAGCTTTTAACACTAATAGGTCTTCTCGTATTGCAAGCTGGTGTATTTGTGAAAGAGCACAATTTTTTTTTATAGCATGTGACTTGCATTCCAAATATACCCGTCGAGACCCAACACGGTTGAGAAATATTCCTTCACATTAAAGCACATAAAGCCGTAGAAATAGCTTTATCACAGCAATTAAAATTTTCAACAATATTCTAAAAGAAATAAGGTAACTCCCTCTCAAACACTATGGCTTATTGGTAATTGTTTTTATGGTGTGAAAGAATTTATTGATAGAAGTAACAGAATAAATATGGTTACTCAGTTTTAATTAGGTGTGCTACTTTATGATTTTATTATTGTTAAGATTTTACCAGCCTTATTAGAAATGTTAAAATGAAATTTTAACAAATTGTTGTGTGGTTTTTAATTATAACGTTTAACATATTTAAATATTTGTAGGTATGCCATGCCAGTCCATGGCGAAACATCATGGCGGATCATAATTATATTTGTAATATGTTTAATAAATATATTCTATCCTATAAAATGGCATTACGGATTTGGATGAAATTTGGCACAGAGGTAGACATAGGGTACTTAGATCCTAGATAGCAGACGAAGTAGCGCGCAACAGCTAGTTTATTTATAATGAATCATATTAAATTATTAATTTCGTGAATGTCGCCATCTTGGATTTACATTTTGACCTCACTATCCACTTTAGCACTCTTTTAAAAACGGTGAAAAATAAGCCCATTACGAAAAAAAAACGAAGACGCCATCTTGGATTTACATTTTTCGGCTTAAAAAGCCTCGAAAACTATGAAAACTACACCCATAAACACACAAACACAGACGCATACACACACCCATGTATACTTACATGCGTCAGCTGTCGCGCAGCATACCCTGTACACGTCGCGTCGGTAGAAAAACGAAACGCTTATGAGTTAACGCTTGTATTTATTCGCTCCTCATAAAATTTCCATACTGTGGGCCTTATACATGAAAATCAATTCATATGGAGTAAACTCCAAAAATACGTTAATTATAGATACTAGCGTTAAGCTATTACTAACATTATGGGTCTTTGTTGTCATAATAAAGAATCTTTGATTCACACTTTTCTACGACGAAAAGTCAAGGGTTTACACAAGGCATATTAAGCTATCGTATTAAGTGAAGAGTTTTAAAGATTCTTCTATCTTACTTATCCTCAAATAGGTTGGCAGGAGTAATTTGCCACAAACTTTACAACTTTTGTTCAAATGGAGTTGTGTTTTCCTTCTCATAATATCAATTATAGTTTCCTCAATAGGGGGTGCAGTTTGCTGGTAGGTTTGTTTACAAACAGTCGAGACGATCACGCACCGATGACGTAAACAAAATGTAAATAAAAGTTGGATAGTTTTATGTAAATTATAAGTGGGCTTGTGTCATAATGCCACTATTAACGCTGGGGTCAGTGGGACAACGACAGTTTTAGACAGAGGGACCTTTTTATGTTTCGCGGATTTAGGGTGACTGTTGTTTTACGCGTGACATGATTGAAATAACAGGCGTAACTCTACGCCGGCGTGACTCGTCGAATTTTTATGTTAGTTGAGCCGTTTATCTGTGTACTTATGTGACATAATTGGTTTAGTATGAAATGATAGTTTGGTTTTCTTTTTGGTAAGCATTCAAATAATAAGATGAAAGAAAAGACTGATATGATAAATCTGAATTTAGCTTCTTTAAGGTTTTCTTGACCGAATTAACAGGCAGGGTACACTGCATAACACCGACTAAAACTGTTCAAATAATTGTAACAGTCTCTGATCGTTCTAATCCCGCAATTAGCATGGTGTTTTAGCAGGATTGGGACTAACCCTGAGCATTATAATGACGATTAATATTAATTTAAGGATCTTGGCAAGAAATTGCTCAAAATTTAATAAAGCTTAGACTCACTGGACAGTTTGCCGCTCACATAATATTAACTATGAACAAATAGCCCTTACTCTAGCCATGAACATAACATTAGAATGATCGCATAAAACAAACGTCCCATGAAAGTTTTATACCTCACGTATTTGGCGGTGTTCTCCGACTACCTTTTTGTGAATAAAAGTAAAACTTTACTCGCGTTTACACTCGACTTGCACGCGACTGTAGCATTTATATTGGTGTAATAAAAGCTCTTTTACTTTAAAAGCCACTTAACTATCACAAACAAGGTGAATTAGACTTTATAATATACCCAGAGGGTTGAAATTTCATTGTAAAATGCGTGGTAAATAACGTTTAGAGCATCATAATGCGTCGTGTTAGCCGAGTCTTCGTTTTAACTCAGTTGGTTAATCTGCTAAAAGATTTGATGATCGCACTTTTATTTCTTTTTCTCTCACATCGCTTAATTATATACCTGGATCGTTTCGTCCCTTTCGTTGGAGACCGTTTTAATGATCAGATAATTGAAAATTGGTTCTGTATTAATACGAAGATCATCGTAGACGTATATATGAGAGCTGGGTTTGATCCTTGGGTTGTGTTTTCGATCAGCAGCCGAATTTCTTTAAAGAAATCTAAGCTTCTACACGTGTCGTATTTTTTGCCTGATTGTCTGGATTGCCTGTATGAAGAAGTAGTCCATTTTTTGTGACATCCCTTCATAAGTGGAGTGAACGATGTTAAAACTCCTGTTAAAAAATTGTCACTCCTATCTCGTGCGTAAGTAAATTCTACAACTTAATTCAAACAAATTATTCTCGTCACAAGCTACCGTAGCTAACCAACACGACCTTCCCAGGTATAATATTATAATCAGATAATTTACAGCCAATCCCGTCACAATGTAGGTGCTTCCGAGCCTAGCCGCGACGAAATAGTTGCGGTGACTGGTCTATGGCAGATATTTCAGTAATTCTGCCGGTTATTTCGCCTAATACCGGCTCGGTAGCTTCATTATTAGGACTAGAGGTTGCCTGCGGGTTCACCTATGTATATTTGATGAGTTTGAACATTTGATGAGTAAAAATTAAACTTCTTAGAGGCCGAGAGTTTACTGTACGTACGGATTTCAAGGACCATACGATGAGAAATAAATATAAATGCTGCTCTCAAATTATATGTTAAGGGTCTTAACCCCTGAACTGAGAAGCCCCAATTGCGTCACTTCGCGAATGCTGTCAAGCTCCGCGCGACTGAAATAGCGCGTTTTCTCCGCTTCACTAAAATGTTCAAAATATTATATCTCAGAAAATACTACTACTGAATGTCATTGAAATTATTATGAAATATGCCAGCTGAATATATAAGATTTAGTATAGTTTTACCTTGTAATTTAGTGTTAATTCGTAGTTGAAAGTAGAGTGAGCGACTTTTTCCCAATTTTTCGTACAAAAGACGTCATATTTATAAAAATAAAGCATTTTTCCAAAAATGATTGTTGTCTAAACAAAAACAGTAAAGAAACCAAAAATTAAAACAATCAAGTTTATTGCGAAAAAGTGTCATTCATTTTTGTTAAAAATGCCAGCAGTAACCTAATAGCAACCTCATAGTAACAATAATAAAGATCATTGTCAATTTGAAAGACCCAACAACTTAAAAGCAACCATATCGAAATAGTTATAAAGATCAAAAAGGACGAATATCGCCTCGGCTATAATTTTCAACTTATATCATTATTTACTATTTCATAATTACTGTAACATAAAATATCTTATTAAAAATCGAATGCGCCAGTTGCGAGCATTATATGCCTGTTCTTCTCACATTCAGCCTAGACTTTTGCTGTTAAAAACTCCATAACTTACTGAAACTACCACAAGGCTACATGCAATTATCTGTGGTATCGATTCACAATTAATACAACCAACTCATATTTAAACCCCAACCTACTCTACAAAACGGAACAATTTGAAGACAAACAAGCATTTTCTTAAACAAGAATCTTATTAAGTTGGAGCCAGCTAAATAAATAGCAGCAAGCTCACTTAGGTCTCTGTTCACTGGCTCGGAATACGTTTCATGAGTCGAGTCTTAATTGCAGGAGAAGGAACTGGGTGTTCATGAGAAGAACGTGTTATTAAGACAGGGCAATGCTTAGTTGGAGGACTAGTTGAGAATTAACCGGCATGTCTTAGAACCAAACATTCGAAGACATATTGTGACATCCGCCAAGCCGCACTGGGCCCGCGTGGTGGGTTATGGCCCACTCCCTCTCAAAGAGAGGCTTATGTCTCAGCAGTAGGCACGTTATTGGCTGATAATCCTATTTTAACAACCTGAGATTGATTAAATGCAGAATTTCAAGAATGTGTTGGATAAAAATTACTGACCTTTGCTGTATAAAAATTACTGTTTGCATCTGTGTAATAAAATAAAATTCTAATAAGCATTTTCTTCTCCTATTCTCCTTCACGCTATCCTATCGACCTTCACGCTATCATTCACCCTTTCTCTTTAATAACATAAATATATTATTACTGTTATATTCATGAATTGGCAAAACATAAGGCACTGTCTGCGAGGATTTTAATCAAAAACTGACAGTTTAATAATGTTCTTGAAATACGAGCCAGTCTTGAAAAGACGACCTTTAATAAATCTTTTAGGGACGTTTTCTTTAATACCATACCTTTTTAAACCCTGAAACTTTCATCCCGCAACTATACAGGCTGCGCACAGGTATGACCTCAGCCCTATTTCTGAATATTCATATTAAGAAAGGTAAACAAATTCGGAATATGAATGCACTGCCCACTCTCGGACACGGCTTCATTAGCATTGCTGTCAAATACTTTGCATTCGCTTTGGCAACACTGTTGAATACCCATGTTATATTTATAATATAAGTAAGCAAAGCGAAGTGTACAGAATAATGTTTGGGAATTGAAACACCGCACTTAGTTGGAGCTGAAAGGCTTCTGCCTGTTAATCTTAAAAGGCCTGAGGATCGCTGCTAAAAGAATAAATAGCTACATCTGTCTGGTATGCTAAGAACATAATTAAATTAGGAAGAATAGAATAGAATTATTTTTATTATGAACGTAACATAGGTTAAAAGGCCAATTCCTTTAATAAAAACCGTTCAATCGTTCTAAGCGACAACAATGTTAAAAACTTCTCAAAATGTAGGTAAATTACAGGTATTTATGAATGGTTGAGACTGAGACTGGAATGCGAATGTTCGGGAAATACGGGAATTGGGAAGCAACTGTCAAAATGGCGCTGTCGTAGCTAGTTCCCAACCCAAACTAATAGTACAAGCTGTTTTGAGAAAATGACGCCTTGTGTTCCTAAATACTCTGAAATTGGAGTCCACCATTTCCCAAAAGATCCTAAAATAAGAAGATTTTGGCTTAAAATCAATCTTAGCCGCATCTGTCTTAGAATTATTAAAGAAAAAAAGCTTCCTCTTTTTTGTTTACTTCGGCTTTCACGGCTCAGATTTGTTATGGAAAAAAAACGGGAACTTTATAGTTTTCAGGGAACTGCTGAAACATAGAAATGTCTTTTATATTTAAACGTCTTAAAAATGAGGATGGGGTTGAGGTTCTCAATGCTTGTGCATTATGACTTTTTTATGTTGTAGGTATGCGGATTTTATAAACACCGATTCGGATAATTATTGTTTTAAGGTCAGTTTTGGAAGTCGTTGCCATTTTTTCCTTAAATCTAACCTAATCAGAGGCACCTATTTTCTAGTTTCAAAATCAAAATCTAAAGTAAAATGTGTTAAAACTAAGCTAAAAAGCTTTTCTTAGAGATTTACTCAAACCAAACAGAGTTCGAGGTTATGTCAAAAACATTTTGAAGGAAGTGATTACGAGGGTATATGTAAGGTTACAAATTCTGACATTTTCCATGTCAAATACTTGATTTAAATCGCCGAAAACAACGAAATAGTGAAATAAAACCAAACTCATGAATGAACACAAAATAGACTGAAGGAACTAAATGTCAAATTGATTGGAGGCCGTAGGGACCTAGCTATGATCACGTCATCTACAATTAGGTTTGCCCGACATTTATTTTTTATTTTTATAAATGGCATCTCGCAGGTCAACCTATGAGGTTGTCGTCTGCTTAAATGGACATGCCTGTGGTTGCCCTAATAAATGAAGGCCTCCAGCCAGGACTTAAACTTAAATACTAACTAAAACTAAGCGACAACGCTAAGGGCACCCCCTGTGGGGTACGGACCTCGGTTTAGGGCGTCGCTGGAAGAGGGCAGCAAGGGACTAGCTGGATCAGGATTTCTTTGATTTAGGGACGAATTTAAAGCTACAGGCTCAGCGGCGCGGGCTGGCTCGAGCAAGGGTCGGGAGGGGCGTGTATTTGGGCGTCGCGGCGGGCCTCGGCGGCGTGGACGGTAGGACGGCGATCGGGTTTTGGGTTTATGTAGTGTGCTGGTGGCCTTACTACTCTCCTGGAGGAGGGTAGTGGCGTCGTCGGGGGCGATTAAAGTATGCCTTGGTCGGCGAATACTGCTAATGCGGGAGGGAGTGTAGCGGGCGGCCGCTGAGATTAAGGGGTTGGAGTGTTTGATGCCACAGTCAAAGAAACGCTTCGATAAGCGTTTCATGAACTGGTTTATGGAAGGCATTTTAAGGTCGATGTGGAGATTTATATTACGGACATAGAGGTTTGCCCGACCCTACGGCCTATACTATTTACTCCATTTTGTGTTCATTCATGAGTTAGGTTTTATTTCACTATTTCGTTAAAAAGTAGGCTCTACAATAGCAAATTACATTTAATTACACTCATATGTTTCAGCTGCAGTTGTACGATAAATAAATAAAAAAGGACATTATAAATTCATTCGATATAAAATTACCAGCTGGTTTTTATCTACACGAATGAGCTCGACTGCCTGCAAAGAGCATAAGTATTTGAATAAATGTTGCCATCAAACTTTATATTTACTTTAAGTGTTGCCAGCTCAAAGTTATTCCATAAATGAAATAAATACGGGTTGGATCTCCAAGTTGGGGCCTTAATAAAAATGAAGGAAGAAGTTTCTTGGTTCCTACAAAGGTTTATCTTTTATTTCATAATGTTGTACAATATGACTTTATTGATTGATAGATTCAGTTGGATTTCTTTAAAAGTTTTATACGATTCCTTTTAGTTTGCAATCTTAGAAGATATTTTGGAACTGCATATAGTTATCTTGGTTATTTAACTTAGTTTTGGTAAGTAGCTAGAAGTGGTGACTTACGTGTTGTACGTGAGTTGTGGGTCGAAGAAAAAAACCCCGACAGGCGCTTTACTTTGTGTAAATTATTTCATCACCACTGCTCTGCAAAACGGTAAAGGAAAACATCGTGAGAAAACCGGCATGTCCTAGAACTAAGAATTCGATGACATTTACCAACCCACACTGGGCCCGCGTGGTCGATGACGACCCATTCCCTGCAGTGGGAACAGTACAGGCTGATTATACTAAGTGGCTAGGTAGGTAGATACCTACTTATGTCTACCAAAAAAGGTGTTTTTTTTGTATTCTATTAATCGGACGGTGCGAAAAATCGAAGTCAAGCAAACCTTCTGTTAACTATTATGACTTGACATCGGCTCACGGGATACGCTGTATACCAGCACTTTGCCCGCGGCTACGTCAGCGTGGATTTCCTATTATCTCCTACAAAATGTAGCACCCCTTCCAAACCTTTTAACCGACAGTTTTAGAAAATTTATGATTACGATAAACTCCTTTTTTACCTTATCGAGACACGCAGCTCAATCCTCTTTCAAATACTTAATTACCCCATTTGGCTGGTCCATTTTCAATAAAACTCTAAACTTGTGTATCTGAACTGTAACATTAGAGATGGAACTCTTAATATCTGAGGAGTTATGTCAGTAATTCAGCACTTTGCTCCCTACTCTGATCGCGTGAATTTCGGATTTTCGGTTGAAGTATGGTGGGATATTATTTATTTATACATAACTACAAATATTCGGGCCAAGTTTCAAGTTAATTAACCAAATGAATAAGGGTTTTCATATAAACTGTGTCCCTCTTTTTACGCCGGTGGAATTTTGTTAAATCGTTTGTGAAGTTATCATAACATGACTCAAAGGTTATTTAAAATCCTACACTGTAAAATTGACTACCCCTTCTCGCCTCATTAGGGGTAGATTTTTGTAAAACCCCGACCCACGTTATTCTTCATTGTTGGTCTTAAGTATAAATCTGAGTTTCGAGTTAATGAGCCCGCGCGTTAAAATTATTCCACACAAACTTTGACATCTAATCTATTCATCTAATCTAGATTCTAATCCCCCTTTAGAGGGTAGTTGAGAAAAACTCAAAATGTCAAACTTTATATTATTCTGAACATATAACTGAAGATATAAGATTTTTATTCAACTAAATCCCCTCTTTTTACCCCCATATAGGATTGAAAAGATATGAGGAACAGGGTGTAGAGTTCATTCTTCACTCTTCCGTGGAAAAGGGAGGATCTTCCGACCAGATGGATGTCGGTATCTGGTGGGCAACTGCCCGATTATTGTTGTCGGGAAGTTGTATATATGCTAGCTGCACGGTAAACTCTGATTGCGCGATGCAGAATTTGTGTGACGTCAGTGTGATGCGTTGTTCGCATGTGGCGGTGTAGATGCCGCCACCGGTTGAATTTCCAAAAACCGCTTCTCAGTGCTCCCCTACATTATGGGAAGTTGTGTGCAAAAATTCACGTTCCTAGTCACAGTTGTTTTGGCTGTGCGCTGATATGTCAGTCAGTGAGTCAGTTTCTCCTTCAATATTAAAAAAAGAAGAAAAAATATACTCACGCCTTTTTCCCGTGAAACTACAGAAAGCCACCTGCTACGATCCTTACATCGGTACCTACTCCTTTTCAAACTCAATTCAACTCTTTTGCTTCATTTAGTTAATGGGCCTTTATGCCTGAAACTTTGGAAATCTATTCTAACGAGAAGTACCTAGTATTTCTCTGCTGGGCTACATAACCATAAAAAACCCGAGTTTCTAGTTCATGTAAACCTTAATTTAAATTCTTCCTTCCTCTAAGACAAGAGTAGATCCTTTAAATTCATTATGTACCATATTTTCTCTTCATTATTTCGTGCGTCTGGCGACATTTTTCCGCCACGCCCCGACGTGAATTAAATTCGTATTAATTAAGAAAGTTAATTGAGTTTATAGTTTGTTTGCACAGACAAATTAACTGACGTGACGGACAATTTTGTATTTGTTTTAACTCTACGGTGTTATTTTAATGTTTTGGACTGTTAATGTTGGATGTTAATTGGAAATTAATGTTCGTGTGAAGTGGGCTCTTCTCTTCATCGTTGTTGGCGTTATGTGAACTGCTCGTACCTGATGCTGTGATAAAAACCCCTTTTTATGACCGCATCAGGTACCAGCTTTTCCTCTGCCGTTTTGATAAAATAATTTTGACAAAATTTCATTATCCAAACAAATTTTAGGACCCTCCCTAGACCAATGCAGAATTTGGAATGATTTTAATACGCATATTTTCATTTGCTAAAATTTTACTCGGCAGATTATTACCAAGGATAATGTCTTTTAGGCATTTGTTTTTTTTATCAAATAATTTAATACAGCAACCACTATTTAGACAATAAACATATAGTCAAATGATTTGTTATGACAAAAAAAACTAACACAAAAATAAGTTTTTTTGGGAATTAAATTATAAAAATGCACTTTCATTTTATGATAATTATTTATTTATTAGAATATTTATAACTAACAATTTTAGAACTGCATGTTAGGTTAGAATCCATTTTAGTTTATATTATGAATTGCCCTGTATAGTTTTCTTAGAGTTTAGTGAAATTTTCAACGTAACACTTGCTAACTTTACTTACAGATTACTGGAAAACCTAAAACAGGTTTATGGTTTCAAAATGACATGGTAATCATTTAATATTGTGCGTAAAAACTGACATTTGCAGTTGGAATGTTTAAGATAACATGTTTTACAACTACAATGTCAAGTGTGTTATTGAGATCTGGGCACTCGGTAGTACCTTCGCCAAGACGAGCCAAAACAAGAAGCAGGGAGGCACACCTACCTTTTCTAGAAGCGTTTTGTCGTATTTTTATACCCTCATAGCTTTGGCCTGGATAATGCTAGAGAGCTCAAATTCTCAAGATAAAATTTAGTTTGCAGATTTGTAAAACACACTTAGTTTCATGTGTGTAGCTTTTACAATGTGGATTTTAATAATACCTAAAAAACGTCGGTCTTCACATGAAATGAAACCGTATATATAATAATGGGTACTTCTCGAAGTCCTAAAAAGCAAAAAATTTATACAACAAAAAAAAAACTTTTATCTTCCAACCTCAAAATGAGGTGCAAGTCTGTATTTCTTACGGAAAATAGCTAAACCTTAAAAATTAAAGTAAGATTAGCATGTAGTAATAATTTTTAACAAGCTTATATAATAAGCTTCACTTGTAACTAACAAACAATGTTATAAAATCTTAGAAGTCAATTTTAACCTACTTCTAATTGTCTTCGAAATGAAACTTTGTATTTATATGTAGTTTGAATGACATAACTATGATTTGGTTTCTGATGATGGAGCCAGGGGGTGGATAGTGGGTAGCTCGCCGTCCGATAAGGACCAGGCCGGATCGACGGCGCGTCGAGTTCCACGCGCGCCTCAAAGAGATGTCAGCAGAAAATGACGGGGTCCGATAGGGCCGACGCCTCAGGGTCGCGGGAAATTCGAAAGAGATAACCGTGGCCTCGGCTCAGGCAACTGAAGGAACACGGGTGGGTTTTTAGTCAGTAAAAGTCTGACAAGCCCTCCCGCTCCACCCAGAGCGGGAGAAGTCATTTGATGATTTCCAACCCAAAAAAAAGGGGGTGCATAGTGGAACTCTTCAGTGGCTACCAATAATTACTTCGACTTTTGGGTCATACGATTGGTTTTGATTGGTCCCATAGTTGCACTTGGTGTTGACGGTCTGATAATGGAGCCAGGAGGTGGATAGTGGAACTCTTTAGTGGGTAGCTAGTGATCCACTCGTGTTTGGCCTCATATGATTCGTTTTGCCGAGTACAATAGATTGGGCTTGGTAATGAGGGTCTGATGTTGGAGCCAATAGTTGATAGTAGAACTCTTTAGTGGCTCCAAACCACTCAAACATACATACATATTTTTCCGTTGGCTATGAAGAACTAGTAACTACTGGCGTGCAAGAAGTACCTTTTACCCGATTCAAAAATCAATCAAAATCAAAAGTCATTTATTCAAATTACGCAGAGACCCAGCACTTTTCGAACGTCAAAATTACATAAGACAGTCACCCAAAACGCCCGCCATTCACCACTTCCTTGTGCTTCAGCTGGGAAGAAGAAGTGTCGCAACAAACTCCCCAGCAGCACAGTTGTCTGTTCAGTTAGAAAAAACACGAATCTATACAATAGCAGGTATGCAAATAAATGAAAATTGAGACACACAGAACTTAATAAATAAATTAAAGCCTCCAGTCATAAAGGGCGTGACAGATTACATAATTATGCAGTACTGGATTAATTGTAAAGTACACACAAATGATAAACTAGGCCAATCGAACTAAAATAAATTAACATAATAATTACTGTAACAATAACAAAATCATATACAGCAAGACGAACAGTCACCACAAGCAGCACCCAATCACGAGCATAGCGCAAAGATCAACTATTACCTATCTCGCCATATTTGAGGGAGGAGGCAACCCGACCCCCGATGCTACCGCAAGCAGTGACATCTAAGGGAGCATGACGAACTTGTCACAGACAACTCATTAAAAAAACATTGTAATTAGTAGATCATGTCAATAGTAAATGAAGAAAACTTAAAATAATTTACTTATATAGTCAAATAAAAAACAAATATATGAACTCATATATCCTGTCAGTGGGGAAGCTGATTCTGGATAAAGAACATAAACAGTGTCTTGGGTTAATCACAGCGACCAACTATTCTTATCGTTTAAGTAGTCGATAATGGAATAATATGCCTTCGAACAAAGGTTGGATTTAACTTGAGCGTTAAACGTTAAAAGGCAAATCTAGCAAAGAAGAGGGTAGCTTGTTATAAAAGGTTTTAGCAAGACCAACAAATGAGTTACGAACCTTATGAAGCCGGTGAAAGGGAGCACTTCGTTTGTTTTCATTTCTAGTGTTAACATTGTGAAAATCACTGTTTTTATTGCATAAGTGTATATTTCATTTCTGATGACGTATCATCAATTAGGAACGAGATTAAAAATCTGTCTACAGAACAAACTAAGATTAAATCTGAGATAGCTGAACTGAAAATTTCCAATGCTGCTACAAACACCAAGGTCTCCGCTCTTGCAACCGAACTTGAAAATATCAAAGCAACTACTACACCACAAAATCCAGAAAACATTATTACCTGTGAGGATGCGGTTGCGGAACTTCAGGAAAGACAATCAAGAAGCAAAAACATAATCATAGTGGGAATTCCGGAAGCTAAAGAACTACAAAAAGAAGACAGAATTAACTCTGACACTCGCGAAGTAACTCATATTCTAAAGTTAATACATCCTGAATGTCCCGAACCAAATATGATACGTCGCCTTGGTAAATATAAACCCGAAGCAGTCCGACACATCAAGGTGTTTCTTCCATCTTCAGATATGGCAACAACAATTCTACGAAATAAAGCAACACTGAGTCTTGAGCCATACAAAATATTCTCAGATCAAACTCCTTACCAACGTAGATACATTCAAAATCTTAAGCAAGAGCTGCATCTACGCACAGATAATGGTGAAACAGATCTTACAATAAAGTACATAAATCGAACTCCAAAAATAATAAAAAAATCGTCAAAAAACTAATGATCGACAAACCAATAAGTAGAAATAGAAACATAACATACGAAATCACCTACAAATACGATAGCCTTTGTACAACAAGAAATTCCCTGAAGTGTTTTTATTCAAACATACGAAGTTTAGTCAAACCCGGGAAGATTGACGAGCTGAGGTGTATACTAACATCAATACAAGATGTTCATGTGGTGATACTG
This sequence comes from Dasypolia templi, assembly GCA_963555695.1. NCBI lineage: Eukaryota > Metazoa > Arthropoda > Insecta > Lepidoptera > Noctuidae > Dasypolia > Dasypolia templi. The sequence goes on from OY743150.1 coordinate 1,567,438, forward strand.
GTTGAAACATGGATTAAATCAGACGCAGAGGCACAGAGATTACAACTGCCAAATTACACACATTATTACAATTTTAGAACTAACAGCAGGGGAGGTGGTGTATCAATTTTTATTAAAAGCAACATGAAACACGAGTTTATAAGCCAGAAATTGCAAGAAGATAACCACTTCCTGTAGGTTCACCTCCAAAAATTTTCCTTGGACATATGTGGAATTTATAAACCGGAAAGAACTAACGCAAGTAAATTCCTCGAAACCTTAACAAATGAACTACAAAATAAGAATAGGACAATACTATTTGGAGATTTTAATTTTAATATACTTGGCTCTGATCGAAACACCAACGAATATAAAGATACACTCTCGGAAAATGGCTATACAGTATTAAACAAAATTGATACACGGCACTGCACTCGTGAAACATCTACTACACGTACTATCTTGGACCATGTTTCTACAAACCTACGGGGCCATGATTTTCATTTAGTAATAATTGAATCAAGCATGTCCGACCACAAACAGATTTTCTTAGAGGTCAAACAGTACAAACCAGAACCAACTAAAAAACTACAAATAAGAACACTTTCATTCTCAAAACTGTATAAAACTATAGAAGATATTGACTATGCCACGGTAGGAGAAGATTTTAGAAAACTAGAAGAAGCAATAAAATTGGCAATCAGCAAGAATCAAACTACGAAAATTAAGATTCTGAACCCACCTAAAACAGAATGGATCACGAAGGATATTATTGATAAAATAAACGCAAGGAACATATTGTGGAAACAACACAAAACTAACCCGAACAACTTGGAGTTTGAAGAGAAGTTTAAAAGTGAGAGAAACAGAGTATTCTCGCATATGCAGACTGTTAAAAATAAATACTTCATTAAATCATTTGAGGAATGCAAAGGTAAGCCGTTGAAGATGTGGAAACTTATAAATAATCTGTCTAAAAATAAAATTTAAGATATCTGCATTCCTCCTAAATTACAAACCCCCTCAGGCCTCATCACAGAAGACAAAGAAATCTGTGAACACTTCAACACCTACTTTGCCAGTATAGGTATTCTCCTGGCAAACAAAATAGCTCTAAAACACCACAATACTAACATTAACACTACTTCACTACACACCAACGCCCCAGGTCTCTCACAAATGTCACCAACAAACGTAGAAGAAATCGCAAAAATTATTGATAATCTAAAATCAAACACCAGCGCTGGCGTGGATGGTATCACCGTCAAAGCCATTAAACATATAAAGATACTGCCAAACTTAGTGCAATGCATGAATAAATGTTTACTCGAAGGCAACTTTCCGGAAACACTTAAAATCGCGAAAGTAAATCCCATTTTTAAATCAGGCTCGAAATCAGACCCGGGTAATTACAGACCCATTTCGGTATTGCCAGTGATGTCAAAAATACTGGAGAAATTAATTCATTCTAGACTTATGGAATATCTAGATTCTTTCGGTTTTCTTTTTGATCGGCAATATGGATTTAGACCTAAGTCCAATGCACTAGCTGCTGCGACTGATTTGGTCACGAAACTTAAGACTAAAATTGATCAAAAGCAAATTGCTCTAGGAGTATTTATAGATTTAAAAAAGGCTTTCGATACCGTAAGTCATAATGTACTCTTGCAAAAATTAGCGTCTATTAAATAACAGGAAGCTTTTTCAGAATGTTCGAGTCTTACTTAGAAAATCGACTGCAAGTCGTTAAAATGGAAAACAACATCAGTAGCTCCAAGTTGATAGAATGTGGTGTGCCTCAAGGATCGATATTGGGTCCTCTTCTGTTCCTTATCTTTATCAATAATGTACACGAATTAGGATTAAAAGGACATATAACACTCTATGCCGATGACACTTGTCTGTTTTACTTCGGTAACTCCATTGAAGCAATCACACAAGACGCGCAGGATGACCTAGTTATTTTGGAAAGGTGGTTCTTGGACAACCTATTGACAGTTAATACATCCAAAACAAACTACATAATCTTCTCGGCTAAGAACAAAAAAAAATACAATCACAATCCTCTATCGATAAATGGAGATGACCTTAATAAAGTAAACACAGAGAAATATTTGGGTCTTACACTTGACAGTCACTTAACGTGGCAGCCACACATTAAAAAGATTTGTTCCAAGTTGTCAGGTCTTACGGGTGCGTTACGTAGAATAGCTAGATGTCTACCACCGAAAATTCGGTATACTGTGTACAATTCATTAGTAAAGCCACACATTGAGTATCTAATTGAGATATGGGGATCGACAACAAAACAAACATACACAAACTTCAAATCGCCCAAAATAAAATTATTAAAGCCCTCTTTCAATATCCCTACTTAACATCCACAAATAAAATCTATAATGACACTAAGCTCTTTAACATCACCAAAACTTATCAATATAATACCTGTTTATTAATAAGAAAAATCCTTTCAAAAGAAATACACACAGAAATTACATACAAAAGGAATAATGAAGTGCAAACGCGATCATCACGTCGTGCAAATGACCTAGTACTATTACACAGACCTAGAACAAAACACGGAAAGAAAAATATTAAATATGAAGGAGTACAGCTATATAATTCACTACCAAAAGACATTAAAGAAGCTAAAACAAATCTATATTTAAAAAAAATGTTAAAGAAACACATCCTCGACGGCTCCAACATAAATAAATAAATATTACATTATTACATATTGTCTAGTGTTGTATAGTGTGTACGGTGCTTAATAACAGTACTGATAAGAATAGCGCACTCGATGTGCACTTACATAGACGCGCGCGCTCTGTATCTGAGTATTTTATTTCGATGTACCCACACACCAAAATTAAAATGATTTTTTGTATTACTGGCTAACTGCACGACGAGTGCTCTGGACTATCTTAATAATACCTACAAACTATTACTAAAACTTTGTTTCTCATTCAGTGATTATGTAAATCTTCGAGAAATAAATGATTTTTAAACCGTATATTATCGTAAGGAAGCGTCCGTTTTTTAAAAGTGATTTCACTTCTAATATAACTATGCGGAGACGTTTCGTAAACAGAAAACTTTTGATATATAGCAAAAGTATACGTTTTACTGCACAAACTTAAACCAAAACCGCATACAAGAGATCATCAAAGACCGAAACCTTGGGAAAACGGTTTTAAAATAAGTGTTACTCCACGCTGGAACAGGCCTCTCCAGGTGGAACAGGCGTCCTCTGGCTAGGTTAATAGCATCATGTTCATGTTGGCTTTGCTAATCTGTCTTTGTGCTCGTTTATTTTGTTTGTGTGTTTGTTTGGCATCTCGCAGGTCAACCTATGCGGTTGTCGTCTGCTTAAGCAGACTTGCCTGTGGATTCCCTAATAAATTAAGGCCTCCAGCCAGGACTTAAACTTATATACTAACTAAAACTAAGCGACAACGCTAAGCGCACCCCCTGTGGGGTACGAACCTCGGCTTAGGGCGTCGCTGGAAGAGGGCAGCAAATGACTAGCTGGATCAGGATTGGTATTATTTACGGACGAATTTAAAGCTACAGGCTCAGCGGCGCGGGCTGGCTCGAGCAAGGGTCGGGAGGGGCGTTGATTTGGGCGTCGTGGCGGGCCTTGGCGGCGAGGGCGGTAGGACGGCGATCGGGTTTTGGGCTTATGTAGCGTGCTAGTGGCCTTACTACTCTCCTGGAGGAAGGTAGTGGCGTCGTCGGGGTCGATTAAAGTATGCCTTGGTCGGCGAATACTGCTAATGCGAGAGGGAGTGTAGCGGGCGGCCGCTGTAATCAGGGGGTTAGAATGTTTGATGCCGCAGTCGAAGAAACGCTTTGATAAGCGTTTCATGAACTGTTTTATGGTTGGCATTTTGAGGTCGACGTGAAGATCTATATTACGGACATAGAAGGGGGCACCCGTGACCCTTCTGAGGAAACGGTTTTGGAGGGTCTGCATCTTATGGAGATGACGTGGGTGAGAGGGCGCAAATACAACGCAGGCATAGGTCATGATGGGACGGATGACTGCGGTATAGATGCGGTATAGATGCGGAGCTTGCATTTGAGGGACAGTTTACTACGGGCTGTCAGTACGAATTGGAGCCTGCTAAGAGCGAAGGAGGCGCGCGCGCGAACCAGTAAGTAATTGCCAGAAGGCTTGATGAGTGGGCTCGAGTTCACTGAGCATCTTGTTCTAGCCCTCAGAGCGAACCTCCCCTATGCGTTTTTTTACAGCACGCTGTAAATGGCGCATGTGGGCTTTGTTCGCGTCACAAGGGAAGGAGTCGTAGGCACGGATGGCCGCGTTCTTCTCGGTTATCAGGTCACGTACGTCAGTAGGTAGTTTCCAGCGATGGTCTTCCATCACCGGAACTTCCCGTGAACAATCCGTCAATACGGATTGTACGTGCTCTGTAAACGAGTCGATTGCGGCCGTCGTGTCGGCGACTGACACTAAGTGATCGGGGATGGTGTCTAAGTGAGGCGACGTGGTGGATTTCAGTCTTTCGCTTACTTTCCTCCAGTCGGTTATCGTCTGGGTCTGAGGGGGGCGGTTGGGGTCGATCGGGCCCGAGTAGGGTGCAAGATGCATGACTACAGGGCGGTGGTCAGAGTTAAGCTCGTGGAACGTCTCTATCGATTGCAAACGGAGGTTCACATTCTTGAGCAGCGCTACATCGAGAACATCGGGAAGGTGATTAGGATTACCTGGGAAGTGAGTCGGGCTCATTGGAGCGATGACGTCAAAGTTAAGGGATTCGCCTAACTTGAAAACTAACCTACCTCTGGTTGAGGTTGTGCTACTATTCCACGCCGGGTGCTTGGCATTAAGATCCCCCGCCAAGATGACGGAGTCACGCATACCGAAGAGGGCAGTGAAGTCCTTTTGGAGCAAGATGGGATCCTCCGGACCATTGTCGGGTGGGATATACGCGGAGATGATGGTGATCGGTTGGTGGCCGGTCATGCCGAGTCGGCAGATAGAGGTCTCCAGATGGGAGAAGAGAGGAGGTGGGTCTATAGGGATACAATACAGAGATTTCCTAAAGTATATGAGTGTGCCACCCTTGTGGCATCGAGACCTGTCATTGCGAACTAGTTTGTAGTTGGCAATGTTCGGGTTGCGGTGATGAGGCTTTAAGAAGGTTTCCTGTATGAGGAGGATGTCGAGCTGGTGGTCGCGGAGGAAAGCGGCGATCTCATCGCGTTGACCGGAAGTGCTCGTTTATTCGCGTGGTTATAACTTTTTGCGCACTACACTATGGCGGTAGTAGTGCTGTGACGGCCAACTGCACTTTTTTTAGGGATTTATGTATAACTATTATAGAATATTACAGAAAGATAAGTCACAAAGCAAATTTTGTTGTGTTTGAAATGGTATACGATGGCGTTGTTTTTTTTTTGCAGGTGGCTTTTAAATTACATAACTTAACATCACGCCTGTAATCCCAGGAGGGTTAGGCAGAGGTGTACTTATAGTACCCACATTTCGCCAGTTATGCTTAAGTCCCATGTAACAGGGGGCGAGCCTATTGCCATCAACCGAGCACAAATCCAGACTCCGGGCTGCTACTGGAAAATGTTAAGTAGACAAAGTTAAGTCTTAATAACCACTGAATGTTTCAAGTTTGAGGGCCTTCAACTAAGATATTAAGAAGTATTCCAATAAAGACATAATCTTAATGACCCATAAATGTCATCTTCAGAATGTTGAGTTTCAAATAAATGATTCAGTCATTAAACCCGCAATTCTTCTTGTTACCAACATCACGACATTCAACCAGTATTTAAAAAAAAAACGTAAAAACTATAACTATTCTCGCAAACAGTCGCATAGTTTTTCACGAGCACAGTAAAGCGTCTCCGTCCGCTTCAAAAATGCAGAGCGCAATCTGCATAACAGATCAGATGTGCTTTGTTACCGTCATTTTTGTGCTAATTGCCCGGTTCAGGCGAGTAACGCTATTTCCTGCTAGAATACATGAGCGGTTTAACGTGGTAAAGTGAATGTGTTGAGTCATTGAATGTGTGGGCTTGCTTTTCGATAAATCGAAGGCGAGTGAAAGATGGACGACATAACCTGATGTAAGTTGGCAGTATTGCTCAAACTTTTCTTATTTCAGTTGTCTTTCAGAAGATGTACAACGAAGATAGGATTATTCAATGATTGAAAAATGATCTTAAAAACGTTGTTTAATGTTAAGATTAATGTTCTGACAGTTATGCTGAGAAGCTTAAAAATAAATGGCAATTTTAAGATAATAACTTAAAGCAACTTACTCTCTAAGCAACTGTTTTTATGTTCAACCATTACACGTAACAAGCATAAACTTACGATAATATGTACGTGGTATAAAATAATATTTTGTACATATTTTTATTTTAAGTTTTTATTCAAATCTCGTTTCCTGCGTAACGCTTAATTTCGAGCTATTTTGCATATTTATACAAATATTTCGCAGTGCGTAGTACCTATTTATATTTATGCGGGTGACGCGCCCAAAATCTTGTTATCATAAACAGTATAATTTTAAAAAGAATACGAGTAAAGCGTGCTCTGCTTATGGTTACAAAATTACAGAAAAAAATAACGCGACCCTGCAGTAAAGTTGTTGAGTTGTGTGTGCTTTACAATTCATTTTATTTTTAACAAAAATATCTCGATACCACGAAAGTTTTTTGCAGAACGAAATATTTAAAATATTCCTTAAATTATATGGGACCCACGTTCAAGTGAGTTCCGATAGTATTTTCTATTATAATTTTATAAAAATTCCTGCATTTAAACGACGCAAAGTCTTTGCACATTTAATGTTACCTCGCCAAAAATATAGTAGGGAACAAAACCGGTAAAGTTGTGGAAGTCGTAAAACACCTTGCCATTCTACTTTTATGTACATACATGGGGTAAACATGTATAGAAACAATCCTGTTGAAAAAAAAAATGATCAGATCGTTTTGTGTAACCTTTGATTGATAAGGTATTTTAAAGCTACTTAAAAATATTTATCTATATGAAGACTCTACTTCAAGTAACAACATCATTATATCCGAAGAGCTATGAAAATCACACGAGAACCATTAAGTAACAGCAACTGGGTTTCCGAAGACCTAAAAGGCAATCTGGATATCGAGCGTGAGTGCAGGGCGTTGGTTGTCCGCTGCAATATGTTGGCTCGCAGATTTGCAAAATGTAGGTACTACTAAAGGGTACTGTAAAGGTTGTATACAATAGTCGACCTCATGCCTGTCTAGACTTATAATAACAGGTTTGATTTGTGAAAGAACAATAGATAGTTAGGCCCGTCCATTGGAACACATATATTAAAAAGGATTATAATTAATTTATAACTTGCCTTTTCCTCTGCTACACCCCCGTATCTAATAATATTTAACAAATAATAATAAAGTACACTATTTACAGCTGTCAGTGTCATTCCGTCTTGGCCAATCCTTAGCATCAGTGGCACTGACAGCTCACTCCACTTTCACTTCACCTAGGTTTTCACGGTGAGATGGTTACAGAATAGCAATTCAGGTGTCCCATGATCTACGGTGGACGCCATCATGCGCGTGCGAGCCCTCACGACGGGGGATGCTGTTGCCCGGGGTGGGGTCGTCTTGGCGGTGTCTGTAGACGCCAATGCCTTCAACACCCTGCCCTGGAGTTGCATCAGGGAGGCATTGCGGTATCACCGGATGCCGACCTACCTCTGTCGCGTGGTCGAGGCCTATTTGACGGACAGGGCCGTCATCTACTCCGGTCACTGGGGAGAGTGGAACCGGCGAGAGATGTCGTGCGGTGTCCCACAGGGATCGAACCTGGGGCCGCTTCTGTGGGATACCGGTTACGGCTGGGTACTGCGCGCCGACCTCCCGAATGGCGTCAGCGTGGTGTGCTACGCTGACGACACACTGGTCCTGGCACAGGGGAGGTCGCACCAGGAGGCGGCCGAACAAGCGACACTCGGGGTTGCGACAATCGTCGAGAGAATCCGGCAGTGGAGACTCGAAGTGGCCCTGCACAAGTCCAAGGCCATGTGTTTTCATGGTCCTCGGAACGCGCCACTGTCGGGTTCCCAGATAAAGGCGGGTGGGGTTCACATCGGCGTCGAGTTGACGATGAAGTACCTGGGACTCGTCCTCGACAGCCGGTGGAACTTCGTGGAGCATTTCCGACGTTTGGCTCCCAGACTGGAGCGGGCTGGGGCTGCCTTGAGGCAGCTCCTGCCCAATCTAGGGGGTCCAAACGCCTCCTGCCGGAGGCTCTACGCGGGAGTCGTGCGGTCCATGGCCCTTTACGGGGCACCAACGCGTCCCAAAGGGTCATGGCCGTCCGGCTGGTCCGGGGATACCGCACGGTCTCCTGCGAGGCGGCGAGCCTCCTTGCCGGATTGCCGCCGCCGATCTGGAGTCTAAAGCCCTCGCGCACGTATGGGGGTGGCGCGAGGAGGCAAAACGCCGGGGTATAACTCCGCTGCCGCGAGAAACCACGGTACAGCGGACAGACCTCCGGCGGGATCACACGGCGACATGGAGGGTGCGATTGTTGCAAACCTGTGCTGGGCACGCCACAATAGCGGCGGTAAGTCCCCTCTTTGAGGAGTGGTTGTAGAGGCGCCACGGCGTCCTCACCGTCCGCCTGACACAGGTCCTCACCGGACACGGTTGTTTCGGGAGGTTCCTGTTTCGCATAAGGTGGGAGGAAACGCCCGGGTGTCACCATTGTGTGGATCGCCTGGAGGACACGGTGGAGCTTACGGTGGAGGTCTGCCCAGCTTGGGCGGAGCTCCGCTCTCTCGTGTCCGGCCCTGGTCCAGGCCATGGTACGGAGCGAGAGGGAATGGAAAGCCGTCACCTCCTTCTGCGAAGCAGTAATGCTCGCGAAGGAGGAGGCAGAGCGCGTGAGGGAGAGAACCTTGCGCCCTCACGCCCCTAGTCGCCGCAGGAGACGCCCTAGGCGTCGGGAATCGCAAGCAGATTCCCGGCCACCGTAGCGCGGGCTTGCGGACGGCGAGCAATGGGTAGCTCGCCGTCCGGTAGGGACCAGGCCCAGGTCGACGGCGCGTCGTGTTCCACGCGCGCCTCAAAGAGATGTCAGCACAAAATGACGGGGTCCGTTAGGGCCGACGCCTCAGGGTCGCGTGTAATTCGATAGAGATAACCGTGGTCCTGGCACAGGCAACTGAAGGAACACGGGTGGGTTTTAGTCAGTAAACTGACACGACGGGAGAAGTCATTTGATGATTTCCCACCCAAAATAAAAAAATTGTGTCCCATGATACCTACCTTTTATATATCAACGTCGTTAACAAGTTTTGTTTCCAATATCAACAAACTTGACAAATACGATTGATTATTGCAGAATATTGTTTGTGAAAATAAACTGTTTGTCTATTTGACTTTATCCCATACGGAGCGTGTATGTAACACCTCAGAATATTATCTCCATAGAATGAATGAATGAAATGCATCGACCCCAGCATGTTTTGACCAGACTCGATCCATCAATTTATCCCCAAGATTTGCACTAGCCCCTAAAACCTCATGCTGCATGGTGATGCAAAGACCATCGCATACAAAGGAGTAGACCGGAGGACACCGCAATGGTAGGGAACACGTGCCATAAGGAAAGCAAGGATTGCAAGCCTATCGGATGCATCCTGGAGTAGGCATTGGACTAGTGGAGAGACGGGTGATATTTATCTATGAGAGCATCTTAACGACGTCGCAGCCGGGTTTATTCAGGTCGATCTTCACCGGTGAACCTTTTGGCGGGGTTTCAACTGCTTTCTCGACTTATTCTATGTCATTGCTCTACTATGATAAATGTAGCTGTTTTCACTTTACCTTTTTTTTTATATACCTTTTCTTTAACACAGGCTGGAGATCAGGAACGCACAAATTTCACTTTATGGTGGCCCAGTGGTAACGAGCGAGACTTACGAGTTGCAGGTCGTAGGTTCGAACTCAGGCAGGCGCTGAAAGACGGTGAAGGAAAACAGGGTGAGAAAACTGGTATGTCCTAGAAACAAAAAATCTAAGACATGTGACATCTACCAACCCGAACTGGGCTCACGCAGTGGATTACGCCATATTCCCTCTCACAGAGAGGAGGCCTAGGTCCTAGCAGTTGGAACGTTATAGGCGCTGACTATGCTTATATCTGTAATTTCTATATATTCTATTCTTGTCAATTGCCCAAAAGCGACAAAAAAAAGCCGTACGAAGCGGTTTCTCATTCCATAATTCACAGAACAAGTCTTGTTCGGCCATACCAACAAGCGTATAAGCGAAAGACGTACAATATTTATAGGAGCAACTAAATTTCCGGTCCCGGGACACGGAGCACGGACCGCTTCCGGGAATTTGTCCCGGGCGGTTCAGGGCACACACTTCGCTAACTGTCTCATCTTTTGACTATAATCTTGAGATTGTTCATTTCATTTATATTTCTAGTGAAGAAGTTGGACATGCTGGGGTGTTTGATGAAACGGCAGAAATGAAAAACTTATGAAGTTCAAGTTAATAATGACTGTACAGATTTTTTATGGACGGACGAATTTATTGCAGTATTTTTTTAGTTTTTCGGTTTATATCTATTCATCATACCTGAAGCAATTCTTGCGTAATGCTGAATTACTGTTATATAGCCATAGTTAAAGTTACCATAGCACTCGCTAAGTCAGTTTTCTGACTTTACTAAAGATGAAAATTAAGTTTGGCAAAAAAAAAGTTATGAAGGAGCAAAATTATAGACAAAAATTTAAAAAAAAACGTTAGAAAACCCCGACACAAACTAAAACCTCTAAAATGTGAAAAATGCATTAATTATTGCTAGGCCTCGTCTGTTTTACGTTTTCATCAGCCGTCCCCCGACGCGATGATGCCTTAACCAAAATATTACCTACACTTTATATTATGCATAAAAAATTGTGTCGGGGGTTTTTTAAATTTTAAAAATAAACAAATAAAATTAATTGCCACAAACGCTTGTCCGCGCATTACTTTAAAACGGCTGCACCCATTTGTCAGGAGATAGTTTGTTTGAACGAAAATATTTGAAAAATCGTACGCAAAAGTGTAAAATTTGAGTTTGTAGTGGTTCTACGTAGGGAGATCTTAAAATATTTTGACAGATTGATTTTCATTTCATCACAAGATGACCTGGGGAAGGACATAGACTACTTTTCATCCTGAATCGCAGACAAAGGTGCGGGCAACAACTAGTTGACAGTAAATATCTTTAAAACTCAACCTGAAGGAACAATGGACATACTTTATTTATTTACGCAAATCTTACCCACAACTACCGTTACCGATTAACCATCCTATAAAATAACACACTATATCCTAAATCTTAACCTACATCTAAATAACATATTATATATAATGCAGCTTTTGCGAACTCACTCGAGTTTGCTTTAATTGTAGATCAATTAATATCTCATAGGACATGCGTGTGAATCAATCGGTTTGTGTTTAGCTTAATTGAATTCAGAACAATTTCAAACAAAATGCAAATCCACCGAAGCCTATATTACAAAAACATAGCAAGATACATCCCGTACTAAGAAAGGTGCTCATCCGTTATTAAAAAGAAAATATTCAATCGTACCGCCCTTTGCATGTAATTTACCTAAGGGTCACTCCTCAGTAATTTGGCGCACTCTTGGCCAAACTGGTTTGTTTGGCCCTCCCTAAGGTGGCTGTGTAGCCTCCCTTAGGCTCAGTAATTGATAATGAAAAGGAAGAAGGCTCGTGCCCCGAGGGTCCTAGATTTGCTGAGGAAAGCAATTTTGTGGTGTTGGTTTTCGTGTAATCTACTGCTAAGGGAAACATAAAACAAACACATTCTTTTTCAGTTAATATAAAACTACCCCCCATTTTAAATAAAATTTGTTAGCTCTTAAATAAAAATCGTTTTCAGAGACTGACTTCAAGCACAAACATTATTTTCTTTAGAAAGTCATTTTGACGTTTTCATTTAACAACAATTCTTTAGATTCCTTTGAAAAGGGTTGACCGTCAGGCTCAAGATTTAAATGGCTGAAATAATGTTCACATAGACTTTTCTTTTAGCCTCGTTTATGAACCCAGATTTTATAACAACTGTCATACATAAAGTAGCAATAACGAGTTTTTATTTGTATTTTCGTGTAACCAACTTTACATTAACTTTACCTTAGATTTACAACATTTTTTTTTTTTTTAATAAATCCCTTTTCTACACAAATATAACTGAATTTTACGTTCAAACGATTCTCCAACGGTAGCATTTGTCAAAAACCTCTTTCAAACTAAAACCGATTAAGTATACATATAATCGTAGATCTCATAGCGAAGGGAATCCTACTTATAGTAGCTGCCCGGGAAGAATAAATTGTGCCCGACTGAACGCAAGATGGCGCCACTCTCGACAAGGATGGGCACGGGAGGTACAATGGATGGATGTGGCATTTAATAAACAAAACGAGTCAGGGATCATGACTACTTGAAGGGTGGGAACACAAGGGGCGACAGCGCGACACAAAGGCACCGCTCGTCGCACAACACGCGGCGCCCTTGTGTCGCGCTGTCGCGTCGCGCGTGTTTGTGGGAGCCTTGAGACGTATATTCCTCGATATTAAAAGTATGCTATATATAATAAACTGTATTCAAGAGATGGCAATAGTTTAACGCCGTCTCTAATTTCGAGACATATACTATAAACATTGACTACATCTGCCGACTTAGTTTTTAATGGTGTACTGTTTCATACTTACTTGTGATTGGAAACTGGTTTGAATTTCAAATACTGAAAGTGTTGCTGGTTTTCCTTCCATGCTTTGTACTGAACATAATCTGAACAATGTCTTTACGCTTGAAAATTGCAGATAATAGAAAGAAGAGAGTGGTCAAAATGAATATATATATTTAAAGATTTTTTGCGGAACTTCGTGTAACGGTGTAAGCTACAATTTATTAATAGTTTGGATGTAATAATACGGAGTAAAACATGCTGCCTTGTTATTATTGTGTGTTTAAACATAAAAGACGAAACGTGGGTGTACTAAAGGTACACCTCTGCCCCTTCACTAACCCTTCTGGGATTACAGAGGTGATGTTATGTGTTTATGTGTGTGTGTTTATCGGAAGCTTTTCTGCATTAGTCTAGTAACAAATACGTATTTGTCCCATACAAAATTAACGCATACGTTTCATTCCCACATCCGTGGTTAACGCGTGCTCACTGGGCAGGGCAATCTGCGATAGTTCCTGCGAATGCATTTAATCCCAGCTGACAAACGCTCAATGCCAGTTTTATAGATTTTACTCGAGATTATAAAATAATTTAGTTATGGCACATGGACCCTGGCAAAAGATATGCTTGCTTTTCTAAGCTTGGGTTTCATAAAATATCTTGATTTAAATTATGAAAATGGGTGGTGAGACTTACATATATAATTTCACGGAAATGAACATGACGCTTACCACCTACACGTGGAAAAGGATTAAAAGCTAAGCAAGGGAAAATCTTAAATGTATTGTAGTGTAAATAGAACCACAAATTTCACAGTCAGTTCACACGTTTATATTTGGTTTTCCTCATTTCACAAGAAAAGATTCATGCAAAAATGTTCCAAGCAAACATTTAACAAAATAATAAATTCTTTGAGAGTACGAGATAGGCTTTTTGGCACACAAAACCTAAAAAATTGACCTCTCTTCGATAATGGGCAGAGGGTTTCTACAGAAATATTTATAATTTATGTAAGGGCCTAGTTGGAATTCATAATGGACGGAACGAGTGGGCCTCTCCAAAATATGAATATACATAAATATATATAAAATATTTAACATTTCCAACGTGTTTGCTTTCCTGGTGAAATATTCTGGGATGGTCCAGGGGGAATTAAATGCAAAAAAGAGGTGGTATTCAGGGATCAGGACGTACTTAGTTTATCATGTTTAATTTGACTCAACGGCTAAATGGTGCTATCGTTTAACGGGTTTTGTGGGTCCAATCTATTGCATGACTGTGGTGAAGAATGTACAGACATTAGGCGTGGCGCGACTGTTAAGAGTCCTATGTTTAGGACCTTGTGAATGGTCAACTGTTGGGATAACAAAAGTCAAGCAAGTACAGATAATTCTTACATAGAAATAGTACGCAACGTTGATTTGCTTATACTAAACGAGCATGCCTTCGTTCGAATAGTCAATCTTATTGCTTTAAAGGCAAACTGTTTAGGGTAAGCCAGAGGTAAAAGCACATGAGCAAGCGACGATAATCGTTCTTCAACAGGTGGGCTGTAAGTCTGTACGTATCTATGTACCACAAATATTTTCCAAGCGAGGTTGTTTTAAAAACACACACACAGTAACACATCACGCTTGCATTCTTCATAGGGTTAAGCATTGGTGTACCTATAATTGTAGTACACCCACATTTTGCCAGTTATGTTTAAATCTCATGTAATAGAAGGCGATTCTCCAACCGGACCGAACGATGGGTAACTTATTATAGACCCGCCCTCAATTTTTTTGTGGATGTAACAGACGTAATTTCGTCTCGAACTTTTCGTTACGGGCTACCAAATAACAAACCGTTTGTTTAAAGTCTTAAATGTATGGGGTTTCCTGAAAAACATCTTTCAGTTTCATTTATCTAACGAAAATATTGGTGTTTGTTGTCTATTTTTCGTCACAATAAAAGAGGTAAAACAAAATAATTGACGACTTATACAAAATAGAAAATAAACAATATCACATCACGCCTATGTTCAACGAAGGAGTAGGCAGAAGTGTGTGGAACAATCACACTTCACAATTTATGTTATATTTCACGATGCAATCGATTCTACTCATTTTACTTACTTAACATCACACTATTTCTCCTCATACGGAGGGGTATGCTGGGATACACTTCGATAATAGGTTGCTACATATGTAGGTACTGCATTGTATTACTCGTCAAAATTAACGAGATCAAACACAATTTATAATAAATAATCTGTAAGCTGAGGGGCAGGCAGAGATAATATATAAGTCACCCAGACTTTTCACAAGTTCGGTGATTAGTGATTCTCCACATAGCCGTGGAATACATAACATCACATCATTATTACCTGGAAGGGTAGGCGGAGGTAAATACCCCTTTATGTATACATCGGTAGGTACTATTAATTGTATTTTTCGTCAAAATTAAAGAAATGAAATACGATAATACGAGTAGCCAAATGAAATAATATAAACCTTAAATTATTAGATATCGTTAGTCCTGTAATACAGGTATACCCGGAAGGGGCGGCAAGGGTACACTTCTAAGCTATAATATAGGTATACTTGCTTGTATTTTCCTCAACTAGCATAAAATAAAACGTAAAAACGTAACATATCATTACGCCTGTAATCCTCATAGGGTCAGGTAGAGATATATAACACAATTTTTTTTCGCAGGTAAAGTATTTGATGACTTCCCACATAGACGTGGAATATAGTTAGCTACATTGGTTAACGGTAACACGATGATAGCCAAATAATATAATATTCAACACAGCTCCACGTCACGCCTCTTTTGCCCCGAAGAGTTAGGCAGAGAGGAACCTTGAGTACACCCTCATTCCGCCAGTTATGTTTTTAAAAAGTTTGGACCTACAATTTTATTTTGTCTTGCAATTTTTGGAACATGTTCCAAGATACCAGTAGGCAGGGTTTCAGAGAGCATTATCCAAGGGATCCAAACCCAGTAATGTGTAAGAATTATGGAACGTCAAAGCTCTGCTGGAGGACTGAAGATATTATGACGTCTAAAGCCCATATACACAATCTGTGCCCACACCTACGGGTATTAGCAGCGTTAATATGTTATTGCATGGGAAATAAAATACATTACGAATTACTTTAAGTAAAAACCAATACGATTTTCACTTATTTTTGAATAATCAAATTTATTTTGTACTAGCACTTCGCCCGCGACTTCGTCCGCGTTGATAAAAAAAAAAAAATAACGTAGCCTATGTTCATCAGACATAATTTCGGCTTCTAATGGTAAAATAATTTTTCAAATCGGTCTAGTAGTTTCGGAGCCTATTCAATACAAATGAAAAAATAAGCATTGCCATTCAACGTGGCAATGCTGCCAGTCTTCTGGGCACGTTTCCGGATGACAGCGATGCGGACGAGTAGTTCGACGCCAAATATGTCCCTTTGTTTTTGTATTTATTTGTATAGTTAGTTAGTGAGTAGATTAAAATGAACACAACTAAATATTTACACTAGGTACTAATTAGTGTAAATATTTAGTTGTGTTCATTTTAATCTACTTACTTGAAATTAATAATTTTCATTATAATTACAAGGGACAACAAGGGACAAGGGACATTTGGTGCCAAAATGACTTTGACAAGGGAGCGTTGTTGACAGTTGGGGTCAGAAATTGTATTGAAACAAGTGCGGGTCGGAGCACGCACAATGAAGGGTTCTGTAGTTGTGATGGAGAACAAACTTATCATAAATATTGTAAATGTTCTGGCATACAGCGGTATACGTCACAATCAGTTCTCACTGCAAATGTAAGTTTGCATTAAAAGTTTTTTTTATATGTTATGACAATAAGTTAATGTTTTTCGGACTTTTTTTTAAATTGCGCTGTGAGACCTTGCTTCTTGGCAAAGTTCATGATTCTAGGTCAACGGGTAGTACCCTATACTACTCTCTCAAGAAAGAACCAGTAAAGGATCAACAATGCACAAAATGTTAGTTATTCATCATAATTTATTTTATCGCCTTCAAAGTATGCTCCTTCAGAAGCGATACACTTATACCAACGAATAATCCAATCATCAAAACATTTTTAAACGCTTTTTCGGAATTGGGTTCAGTTCTCGCCGCGGATTCTCCTTTATGTCTTACACCGAATGAAAACGGATGCCACGAAGTGTTAATTTGAGTTTAGGAAAAAGAAAGAGTTCGGCCGGAGACATATCTGGTGAAAAAGGTTCTTGCTAGATTGTACGAGTATGCTGTTATTTGTTGAGTTTTTGGTTAAAAACTCGTTCACTACGATTGCCTTGTGTGAAGGCGCATTATCGTGATGCAAAATCCAAGAATTTATTTTCAACAAATCTGGCCTTTTTCGCCGAATTTGCTCTTAAACGCCGCATGACGCTCAAATAATATTCTTTATTTACCGTTTGACCTTCCGTCAAGAATTCCGAGTGCACAACACCGCGATAGTCAAAGAAAATAGTCTTCATGACTTTGACTTTTGATCGAGTTTGGCGTGGTTTTTTCGGTTTCGGTTCAGTTGAAAGGCACCAGTCGGAAGCTTGTTGACTAGTTTGCATGTTAAACCCGTAAACTCACGTCTCGTCACCAGTAACAATGCGTTTCATGAATGTTGGGTCGGAATTGACTCATTCTAGCATGTCCTCAGCGACTCTTATGCGATTGAGTTTTTGGAGAAACTTCAGGTCTTTTGCGGTACGGTACACTCAAAATAAGATGACGACGTTAGTTCCGATTTTGGGCGCGAGCCAAAAGATCTTTGTACAGCAGTTTATTATAAACATGTCATGCATCACCAATGGCACAAGATACTAGCTTATTTTTTTTACAAGTTTCTGGCAGTGTATTCTTGGCTTTGTCAGCACACAAGAGGACACTGCTTCTACTGACCATACTGACTTACTCGTATTTTGCGACACCAATTGATGGTAAGGACTAAGGTGTCTGCTGTACCTTAGTCTTTCTCAAAAACACATACTCAAATCTACTTAATCTTGCATGTCACAATTCGACCTCAGCAACAGATTTCGTTCAAACACATCTATTTAGCATTTGACACGAACAAAATTGATTCAATCCTCTCGAGCATAACCTGCCACATTTGATGCGACAGGAGATTATTGAATGGAAATGTAATTTTATTGGAAAATGTTAAGGATTGGAACAGGGATTGTATTCTCGCATATTTGTAATTTTGTTGTAAGTAACAAGCTCAGCTTACCTTTAAGAATCTCTCAGAAATAATTACCTTGGTGCTTACTATAACAAAAAATATCACATTATACAAGTGTGTATTATAGAAATATAGTGGCTATTTATTTATATTATTACTTTTGTTAACTTAATCATCTGGACATTTTAAAACAGAAAAGTTATAAAACGATTAATAAGTTACTAATAAAGTTTTCAGGAGGAACAGAAATTACAAAAAAATTATGTTGTCATATTTATTTCCGAATAAAAAATACAGTTTTCAGGTAGGACAGCTTATCATAATAATCAAAATACAAACTGAAAATCTCCATCTAAATGTCACCCCAACCCTGGCGTAGTAATACGTCCCAGTCATTCCCACTTTTTCATTCACTTTTTACCATTTTCTCCCACTCCTCGATTAAGGCGACAGACGACTGCCCTCCACTTAGGTCTAATGAATTTTTTCGCATAATACGACATTCAGATTCAACGGGATTATTCTATTCTTTACGACTTACAACAGGTAAGGAAATTCAGTAAGGGTCTTAGTTCATAGCAGCTTAAAAAATACAATTTCTGTGAAGTCACTTTTAAACAGATTGAAAAATTTAATCAATGAACTCAGCCTATCGCAGTCTTCTGCTGGACATAGGCCTATCCTAAGCTGCGCGACAACACCCTGTTGTCCGTCTTCCGCATCCAGTCCAGAGATTTATCAGATAAACTTTACTGGTGGGACATTTTCAGAGTGTCGTTGAGGTTTCTCTGTTTCTGCAGCGCATCTAGCACGTTTATTTTAGCATTACCCGACGAATCAATTGCAAATTATAAAGTTTCTCCAAGTATTTCTATAGAGTTACATAATTATAATTGTTGTCAACATTAAACACCTTAATATTAACTAAGTACACCCTCTACGAGACCTTTCTCTCACTCAATCATCGCAGACACATCCATCACACACGGCAGTCCATGTTAATGCACGAAATATAAGCCCGGAATGTTCGCGAACATTGCGCAGTATTTCACGAGGATTGCGGAGCGTGCGACGAATTGACGTCTGTGATATATCGCAGCACCAGTAGGGCGAGACCTTAATTTTTTTATTTTAATTTTTAACCCGCAAATTTAAAATTTTCTTGGGTCATATTGCAGCTTTGTAGATCGTCTGTTGATAGAAATGTGAGCTGTGGAAGGATAACTGTGTATATTTTGATTTGTTAATATCCTACTAATATAATAAACGCGAAAGTTTGTGAGTATGGATGGAAGTTTGTTACTCTTTGACGCAAAAACTACTTACCGGATTTGGATGAAATTTGGCACACTGATAGTTTATAACCTGGATTAACACATATAGTACTTTTTATCCCGATAGTCCCACGGGATCAAGATGTATGCGGGTGAAACCGCGGGGACCAGCTAGTCCCTAATATAATAACAATTTCAGGCATTGTGACTGTTACTGGCGGCCTTATATATTGTAATGTCAACAGTTTATTTTAGGTTAAATTGTGTACAAATAGGTACGTAAAAATAATATAGAAAATCATATATGCTGCAAACATCTAGTTCAATGGAATAGTAATATTTCCATTCTCTGATGTCTCCAACAGATGTCTTTCCGTATTTACTTTCAAGGCGTTGGAAATGTGTGTAAAGTGGTTTAAACTAGTAGAGATCATCCTAGCTACAAATCGGCGCCCCTTCACTAAATGTCCTAATAATACCAAAACGTTCTCATTATCAAATCAAATCTACGTTTAATGGAAACGACGATACTTCATGAAACTGTACCTAAAATACGCAAGTAAACCAACAATTAAACCAGTCTCCACCAAACGTTGAAAGAACTTTAAAAAGGCAGTTGAAATTCAAAAGCCTTCAATACTGATTATTATCTGCACAGCTGAAGAAAGGCTCAATTCTCCGTTCAAATCAAGCGGAGATGCGCCCCTTTCATATCTCTTTGTTAAAGGCGCATTGTCGTGGATAGATGGAATATGGAGCTGAATTGATTTTTGTGCCTACTGCTGTGGTACCTCTAGGAGAATTTCAATTGGATGATATACATAACTATGTATATATTGTTATAGCATAATCCGCCTATATTGTTCCTCCTGCTGTTCTCACTGCCAGGACCCAGGCCTCCTCTCTGTGAGAGGTTAGTGATGAAGGGTAGTGCTTTAATGAAATTACACTCAACCATAATGCCTGTTGTCCCTTAAGAGTTCGGCAGAGGGTTTCTACGGGTTCTCACGTTTCGCCAGTTAACCCAATCCCATCAGAAATTTTGTGCTCTGGGTTTGACAAGTTTTAGTTGGAAAAGTTTCGAACTTTCCAACTGAAACCTAAACTTAAAGCTTGTAGACATTTCGATTTACGCAAACTTGCATCTTCATTAAGAATACTGGCACTTATAATACTTTGAATCTTTCCTTAGTAAACACTCCAGACTCCAACGTACCGCAATAATGAGAAAAACGTATAAGCCCAGTACTTCTTCAAGTTAACACCGTCCAGCTTAAACTAACAATTTTATTCACGACTATAACTTAATTTTATTCTTTGCATACTTATTCTTAGGGCGATTTAACTCATAGTTTATTCTGTGGTTCCTTCGTTTCATACCTACGTTCCGTGAAACTGGCACTTCTGCTCATTTAACCCATAACTCGACTGAAAAGTGTAGAGCAGTATTTATTGCGAGTTCATTACGAACGGCGAGGAGAGCTTTAGATGGAGTGACAGCAATGGATGTTGTTATAGCAGATACGATTGTTAAACCTCGTGATGGTAGTTGAAGAATAGTTAAAAGGAATTGTGCAGTACTTTAAATTGCATCTCCGTTGAATAAGCGCGCTTTATTTCGAATTCTGACTGAAAGTTAAAATTTGTGGAAAGTTGAGTCTGTGGTGACAATGCTATGTTTTTTTTGCTTATGTGCGGTGTCGGTGTGACGGGAATAGTTATGGTTCAGTATTTTTACGAGCGCTCTGTGACTTTATTTCCGCTTGAATTTAATGATTGTTTGTAGATGAAATAAGTGTTTTAACTTTGAAACGTAAATTGTGTGGCAGAAAGAAGTTTGGTTTTCAGTTTTTTACAGATATTTAAAAAAACTTGCGATTACGATTTAGTAAAACTTTTAGAATAATTAAAACAAGCCTGAAGAAATTTAGGTTATAAACATGAAAAGTTAAATACGAGCTTGTTTAGCTACCCAGTTAAGTTTCCTAAGCTGTTATTATATTCATAACAGATCATCGGCAAAATCATGATACTTAAAAACATCTAAGCGGAATGTAATGCAACTTTTACGAGTTCAAATAAAGACTTTTAGAGGTTCTATAATTAAATCATCAGCTCATTTACGAAGTATCCAATGATCTTGATAATGATATTCAGCTCGTAATGATCATTATGAAGGAAATCATAGCTGTAAATCGTTCTAATTTTCGTGAATTAATTCGCAAATTTTAATTATCGTTAAAATCTTGGGTCATTTGATAATAGTGTTGTATCGTTCGCTATTTACATTTCCATTTTCAAATAGCATAATCAGCCTATTATTTTCCCAGTGCTGAGAAACAGGCCTCCTTTCTGTGAGAGGGAGTGGGCCATAATCCACCACGCGGGCCCAGTGCGGGTATTGGTAGATGTCACATGTCTTCGAATTTTTGGTTCTAAGACATGCCGTTTTCCTTACGATGTTTTCCTTCACCGTTATGAGAGCAGTGGTGATGAAATAATTTACACAAAGTAAAGCGCCTGTCTGGGTTCGAACCTACGACCTATTTTCAAAAAATCTAACCATAATTCTATTTTGAAGAGCTGCTATTATAAAAACAGCACTAAATATTGCGGAAGACCGAATGACGAAGCGTTGGAAGGTCTCCCACAAGGTGGACCGATGATCTTGTGAAGGCCGCAGGAATCCGCTGGATGCGGGAAACACAACAACCGGTCGAAGTGGCGGTGCTACGGGGAGGCCTATGTCCAGCAGTGGACGTTTTTTGGCTGAACTAGCTACTTATGTACATAATAAAAATTATACAAAAGCGGAAAACGGAAGAGGAATATATAAAAAAAAATTACTTCATTTCATTTAAATAATGTTTGGCACATCTTAAAAATACAGCTTCTATGTCCATCTAAATAAATCATATATCAATTCAAAAAGCACGCCTGATTACTAACTATATCACTTCAAAGTTAAATAGAGCCACTTAAAGACATTTTCTAATAAAATTGTATAAAAGTACATTTAGCGGCCATACCGGGAGATCGGATCGGCCGTTTCTGCCGGGACCCGACACAATATGCCGGGAATTGACTTCGGGATTCGAGACAACTCGACCATTATCCGTGAGGCGGTGTGGCGTAAGGAACTAGCGCATTGCAGGTGGGATTGCTGGGTAGAAATTATTTTAGAAAATGGAAAAATTGGTAATTCAACAATAGACTAAGTTTATTCAGAATTAATTTAAAACCACATTAAGTAAAGACTCCAATTGAGTTCAAGCTGCTCTAACTAAAAGTTGGACCTAAGCCAACATAGGAACCTAGTCAAAAAAAAAAAATATATAAATAAATATACAAATATATATATTTATGTATTTTGATGGTGTAAATACATAGCGAACCAAAAATTTTAGAACAACATTCGCAAAATATGGGATGTATTTCTCATAAAATATTCACCACGACATGACGGTCATAATAAAATAACTAGATAGGTAGCACAACTAAGACACTGAACGCGAAGCAAGCCTGTTCGATGCCGACCGAGTCTGAAATCATACAGTCAGCAAATCGTCGCCTTAATGCGCACTAGCGCTCGGTGTTGTTTCAGAGTATCTTGTCATCGGATGTGACGTAGTTGTTCAACCGTGAACAGGCAAAACCAATTACAGCGTCAGCATCAAGACGACGATCAAGCGACATACATTCGTACCACGTGCCGGCAACACCGGCGCACAGTCAGCACTAAGAAGTGACCTACGCTTCATCGGCTCAATACACACACAACACACATGGATATACGTATCAATGTGTATTAACCAACAAAGTATATTATTAAGTTAATAATCATAATAAACTAGTCATCAAGCTGGAGTCGAGTTTGATTCACCTTCAGGAACTCCCCTAACTGTGGCCAAGACACCTTTAGCCATCATCATCAGTGAGATAACCATTTCCTGTGTACATTGCAAGACGTACACAAACCCCTATTCCTACCCAACTTCCGTCTGTTAGCGGAGGTCTCATTGTAACAGATTTCCCGCACGTGAAACAAACGTAACCTGCGTTTGGTATGGTTTGTATGGTAGGTAGGGCATTAGGAGAATTAGGGTGCTAGCTTATTGCTAGAGGGCTAGGTTTGTAGTCACTAGGGTCGTAAGTAAATCCATAGGTACCAGACTCAATTGATTAGACACAGCCAACTGTACGCATTTGGAATAACGGCCGTACTAAGCTGTGAATACCGGTGCGTACAGTAGTAGACACTATTATTTCATGTTCATGACACTTCAAATTAACAGCGACATCTATGAAATCTAACTTACACTAATTAAATATTGAAGTGTCGTCGACAACAACTGCGTGGCAACAATACGCGCCCTAGAACAACATGACAACCTACGAAGCCCTGAGCTGAACTGCCCTGAGCCGTTGTATCAAAATTGCCGAGCACACTGGTAGGTAAATAGACAGATTTCGCGTATAACCATCATGGAGAAGGCTCATCGAAGCTGGAGTTGCGAAGCTGTGAGTTGCTTCTGAAAACTTAGACAGAGATGTTATCAGTGGTCGGATGCACTCTGCCACGAGGAATAAAGAAAGTGACTGACACAGGCATCACTGGAACAGCTGATCACAAGATTCGACACCTGTAAGTGTGCGGCACTATAGGTGTAGTGAGAACCTACGCTTTATTATACGAGGGAGCTGCAGTTTCAATAATTTACTCGTAACTATGGGACAAGTTAGGCTTAAAAAGTGAAAACTCTAGTGCTATAAAGTTTACTGACGCGTTCGGCTCAGAAATTTATCAATCGGAAGTGCCAAAAGTGAAAATACAAATTTCTGGACAGGATAATGCTTTCTACGACATTAAGTTACGGAAATGTGATATGTTAAAATTAAGTGCTCAAAATAATATGTCACTCGTAAACAAAGTTGAGTGTACCCACTTAGCTCACATAAAATAATTATTTGACGCGCAAAGTGTAGTGCCGCGTATATTGTTAGGTCAGCATAATTATTTTATTTTAGCTACGCTTGAGATTGTTGACAGTGGAAGGAACTCGTTGCATCACGATGCAGGCTGGGATGGACCATTCATGGCTACCGCAAAGCTCGTACTCGTTTTCTTCTGATAGTGATAACACGAATGTAATTTGTGAACTTATTGACCTTAAAAAAATTCGTTTGTCGGCACGGTTGGCGCGGTGGCGTCAACAAATGTTGCTACGCAAAGAACAATGCCCACTTCCCATATATTTAAAAACCTGATAGTGAAAGTTTATGTATAGCTATGAGGTATAGTAGAAATACAACCTGTTTGCTTGGAAAATAATTTAATATAGTCATTTATACGATTTAAATGCTACGAAGTCAAAAATATTAATGTTACTTTTTAGGTTAGGATTTGCCGTTACCAATATTAATCGAAATAATTCTTTTACGCTTGAAGTTCAGTCTAAAATACTTACCTACGCTATAATTTATAACGTCTTTTTTACCTTGTGAATTCCTTGAAACCAAATGCCCTTATGTCACTGCTTAGACTCTCGATGATTGTCACTATAAAATGACTGTCAAATGTCAAAAAGAAACCGTTTCAATCGTGCGAACTAAACAACCTATTGCATGATTAATTAATTTAATTATAATGTTATTTCTAATTCATCTGGATTGTACAAAGATTGTGAAAATGTAAAATAACTCAGAAAAAGAGTTGAATAAAGTCAATTAGCTGTAAAATGGAACGCCGTAAAAAAGGGAGGTGCGTTCAAAACATGTTAATATGTTTACCCTTAACGTAGAATAACCGAAAAATAAAAAACAAAACCTGCTATTCTTTTAACATTGTGATACGCGTAAGTTAATTACTTACGCATAACACAATATTAAAATTCAATTTGCAGAATTTTAAGATTTATTTAATTTTATACATAATCAGGTGAAAAATGGGCATTCCTCTTTCATAAAGATAGTGATACGCGGGTAGGTACAAACAGGAAATTTGTAAGTTATTCGTCAGTGGGTATGCACGTGAACTACAGAATTACTTTCAGCTAATCACGATTGGTATTTCCCGCACTTAAACAAACCGGGAAAACTGAGGTTAGTATGGGATGCTGCCGCAAAGGTTTATAAATATTTGTTTAAATGATTATTTATGACTGGACCTGATTTGAACAATTCTATGTTCTGAATAATGTTCATTTCGCGAAAGTCAGTTCATAATCGTAGGCGACATCCGCAATATGTTTTTACGAATCAAGATACGGCCAGAAAAACAACATGTCTTTAGATTCTTATGGCAGTAGTCTCCAGGTAGTACGATTAAGCATTGTGCAAAGCAATATAAGGAATGAGAATGCCCTAAAATACAAAAATATTAATCCGGAAGCCGCTGACTTAATCATAAAAAATCCTATCATTGGTGATTGTTTACATTCAACTATCGACGAGAGTAACGCGATTAAATTGGTGGACGAAATAATCTCCATTCATAGGAAAGGTGGATTCGTTAGCCCACAGCCAGCGCTATACAGTTCAAAGATGGCGTAAACAACACAACTCAGCGCACTTTAAGATTAACATAGCATCACGCGGATTATTCATTCGGTTTTAGGATTAATTTGACCTGTATACTTAAATATTTTTAGAAGGAACCGTCCCGTCCCACCTACAAAAGCTAAAATGTTTAGCTTTATCATGTCAGTTTGTGATATTCACGGATTTTTGTCACCGTTTCTGTTAATAAGTAAAATTACATTACAAGACGTACATAGATCTGCATGTCGATTCTGTAAAAATCTCACCATGAGAACTTGCGTGGAGTGAGCTGTCAGTGTCATTCCGTCTTAGTCAATCCCTAGCATCAGTGGCACTGACAGCTCACACCACGCTCACTCCACGCAAGTCTTCACTGTGAGATTTTTACAGAATCGACATGCTGGTGTCAACTGTCGACTGGTCTAAATGCCAGATTCAACCTGCCAAGCAGATCAAGAAAAATGGCATCTTGAATTAAAAAACAATGAGAATTGTTACGAATACCGCGTTGGTATTTTAATGCAGGTGCGTGGACTCAGTGCTGCTCAACTTCTGCAGGTACACAAGACGCCAACACGAATGTATATATACAGATGCATATATTTTGTGACACTTCCATTAAACCGTATGCCTCGGTTATTTAATGGCGTTTGACGGCTAGATGGGAACGTACTCGTGTGTTTTGCAACTGCGAAGAGCAGAGTGACCCCACTCCGCCCTATACCAATACCTACACTAGAAGTACATGGCGCTCTGATGGCTTCAAGTCTTGCTGTTATTGTTCAGCGAGAACATTCAAGCTTGAAGACCAACAAGTACTTCTTTTGGACTGGTTCATACTCGGTCCTCGCTCCAATGGATTCGTAGTGACTCTAACTTCCCTGAAGCCTAATAATTTTTTGATAGGTACATCGTCTAACGGTCCCGCTTTCGGTATCTACAATAATGACGACCTATGTTTACGTAAGCAATGGCGCATAGCGCAACGTTAAACTGATGCTTTCTGGGGGCGGTGGATAACGGAATATTTACCCACTTTGCTACCTAGATATAAGTGGAATAAAGACCAGTGAGCGTTGCGAAATGGAGATTATGTGCTTTTAATTGAACAAAATTTAGAGCGAGGTTCTTGGCGCCACGGAGGGGTGAGTGCGACTAATGGCGGACGTGATGGTCGCATCAGAGTGGTTGATGTACGCACACGTACCTACTGGTGTGGTTCGGCGCCCGGTGGCGCGCGTCGCCTTACTGTTTCTAGCGGAATGTTAGCGCTCAGCTGAACTAGTTGTTTTGCTAATTTCTTTATTTTCGCCAGTAGATCTGTATTTGGCTACTAAATAATTTGTTTATTTTGCTTTAGTACAGTTTAGCACTATAGGGGCGGATTGTAGACGACGCACGCCTCAATATCGGTATAGTTATAATATATAACTTTAAGTACTTATATTATAAACAAATTATATACTAGGTTAATGACTCTTCGTGCCATCTGTCGGCAATGCGTGAAACGTTATTTAAAAATAAATTATAATGTTGCAAGGTGCGAGTGAGCCCGGCCTTAATTAATTCTGATCTTCCAGATACACAGAACGTTCTCATTGGGACATTTGCTGATGACACAGCCGTCCTCGCAGTCAATCATACGTCTGCCGGGGCTTCTAGTAAACTCGAAACTAGCTTTAATGAAATATAATAAAAATAATAGTAAAGCGTTTATTAACCAAATAGTGTTCTTACATTTCCTTATAACTAAAGTACAAAATAAATTTCTAAAATTATAGTAACAAAGGAAACATAATTTTAATATTTTAACTTGTGGACACACTAGGTCGAACCTGTCTCGTGGAGTCCTTGAGAGTTTTGAATAATTTGAAATTTCAGGGTCGTTTAATTGTAAATGTATATATTACCAATTGTTTTGACAATTTTATGTCAAACAAAATCAAAAATTAAGACATGAAAAATTAAATATGTATGACCGCTAAAACAATTGTTTGAAATTTGATGTGTCGAAGGAATGTATTTAACTAATTGAATATATGTGAGGGTTCGGAGGTAGTGTGAGAGTGACATGTGTGAGTACGTGTGTGTGAGTGGTATAAAGTGTTTGTTATAAATCTGTTATGACATTACTCTAACGAAGGCTTCGGTTTCTGAGTGGGGGGGAGCTAAAATATCACTTGTTTCTCTCACTTGTTTTACTGTGGGGTCGGGCTGCTGACATTGAATCCATTTTTATTTTGCAAAAGAGAGCTGTCAGAGCCATTTACAATCTACGTCGCCGCGAATCTCTTAGGGAACTATTTAAGAAGTTTAATATAATGACTGTACCTTGCCAGCTCATTTATGAAAACATTATGTATGTTAGAAAAAATCTGCATCTATTTAATAAAATAAGTGATAGACATAATATTAACACTAGAAATAAAAATAAAATAGATCAACCATTTTTCAGACTATCTAAAGTACATAAATCTTTTATGGGGTACTGTGTTAAATGTTACAACAAAATACCTGGTGAAATATTGCAATTAAATGAAAAAAAGTTTAAAACTCATGTTAAAAAAACACTTTGTAATCAAGCATATTACAAATTAGAAGATTATATCCTAGATAAGAATGCTTGGAAACATGCTGGTCCTGCTCTATAGGACAATCTAGAGGCTAGACAAAATCATACTATTTGCTTATTGTATTGTATATTTGGTTATTTTTACTTTACTCACACACTGACGTATTCCTAGTTAATATTTTAGGAAAATCATATATTTTTACAATTGTTTGTAAATATGTGAGGACAATGCACCTAACCTTAATTTATATGCCTTTGCTTTATTTTTAATTTTTTTTGTACCAATTGTGGTATAGTATTTTTATTCTTGGTGCATCGTCTTCACATATAGAAATATAATTAATGTATACAAATATTGTAAAACATTTTAAAAGAGTAACGGTTGAGTTTCTTGCGACTCTTCTCCATACGAAACTACTTTTTGGAAGTGGCGCCTAGAATCAGTTTTATTTTTAATGTAAATTTTGACGTTAAAAAGTGCCTTTTTATGGGCCTATTTGAAATAAATGCTTTGACTTTGACTTTGACTTTATCTGAGTGGCTAAAAGACTGGCGAATAAAAGCCAATGAATTTAAACCATTCATGTCACGTTCACTTTGAGAAGACAAAAATGTCCTGAAGTGGTCTTAAATCAGATAAAAATACCACAATCTGAGTCCGTAAGATATCTAGGCATATACCTTGATCGGAGCTTAACCTGGACCTAACATATATTTACAAAAAGAAAGGCACTTGGACTACAATTGAGGAAACTCTACTGGTTCTTGGAGCGAAGTTCACAAATTACCTTGGAGAATAAGCTTCTACTTTACAAGTGCATACTTAAACCCATATGGACGTACGGACTGCAGTTGTGGGGCACCGCTTCTAATTCCAACTTAGAAATTCTTCAACGCTTCCAATCAAAGGTTTTCCGCATGGTAGCTGATGCACCGTGGTACATAACAAATGAAAGAATTCATCGTGACTTACAAATCAACACAGTAAAGAACGAAGTAGCAGACTCCCTCAAAACCTACAAAAGCGTATGCAAATGCATCCTAACCGCCTAGCAAATACACAAACTGCCAAACACAACATTCCAAAGATTGAAGTGAAAAGCGCCACAGGATCGTATATCGACATAAGATGCCATAATAAATAATTAAATGGGCATATAAATGGAAACTGCTCCATGCACGACCTAATCAAGTCATAATCTCCAGTTAAATGTCGCATTGACAAAACGCAGTAAAGAAAAAAAAATTGTTGTTGCCAATCTCTTTTTTCTGTGTCAACTAGCACTACGTCGCTTACAAAATACTTGAACATAACATCGCAACAAGCTGTTTTTCAAAGCCCTGTAACCACCCGCACCTTCAAAATTGATTCTGGAACCAAGGCTGCATATTTTTTTCGCCTCCATCTTTAACAGATAGGATGGGTATCAATGTCAAGCATTTGCCTTTAAAAAATGTCTTTAACTAAACCACAAGCCATACGTAGCTACGATAAAAGGTATATCTCA
This sequence comes from Dasypolia templi, assembly GCA_963555695.1. Classification (NCBI taxonomy): domain Eukaryota; kingdom Metazoa; phylum Arthropoda; class Insecta; order Lepidoptera; family Noctuidae; genus Dasypolia; species Dasypolia templi. The sequence continues at coordinate 1,597,276 of OY743150.1, forward strand.
AGACAAGTTTAAGCCGAAGCCTATGTGCAGTCGCAGAAGTCTGCTTGCGGACATGATATACATTTGAATCAAAGCACATTAGTTTGCACATCCATGATTTTCTTCTAACAGCTCTTTTATTTTTTTGGTTGGATAATCACCAAATACTCTCTCCCCAGACTAACGCTCACAGTGTCACTCACTCCCTTCTCTTTTATATCATTCGCTTAGAGAAAAGTAATATCATCCTATTCTGGTTTTTGTAGCACTAACTAACAAATTCGTATCAGTAAGTTTCCCGCTCACTCTCCTAACTTGCACCACATAAAATATAAAAGTGTATTGGTGGTGCGAGGCGCTTTGTGTCGGTGGTGCCGTCTGTCTGCCTACCCTCGTAATACACCTGCTCAATCACATACATTTGCCATTACGTGTCTATAGTAGCTGTCTATGGGATTATTATCACGAAGAAAAGGAAAAAGTTTGCTGAATAAGGATTTTTACCGCAGTGTCAGCGTTACCTTTCACATAAGGGTTTTCCTAGTCTATTGGGTCCGGTTAATGAAAACATGAAAACTATGCCGTGTTTTATGCTAGTGGTAATTGTCACTCGTCTTTACCTACTTTAAGATAAATGGTACCTTATGCCAATAACTAAAAGTTTAGACTCTTACTGACAAAAAATCACCCCGGTGTTCCATCTCACACCTACGTCGGGGTCGCGGGAACAAATGATTCTTCCGCAACCCCGACTGGTTCTGGCCTGCCTCGTGTGGCCTCCTCGTGTTGGGGGGAGGAGTGAGGTGTCTGACTCCCCCCACAACGTGTAAGAGGGGCGCGCGTGGAACACTACGCGCCGTCACCTCGGGTCCTGGTGTCTGGAGGGCGGCGGACCCACATGGAGAGCTGGAAGAGGGCGTTGTCCGCCCTTCGCCTTCGACCAACTCCTTGCGACGGGTCTGATAAATGGCCCCGTCGCCTACCATTTTTCAGCCGCAGAGGATAGGGAGAGCGGCCAACGACATACCGACACTCCTCTTGCCCTGCGGCCCCAACGCGTCCGTCATCATACGGTGGCGACCCCGTTAAGGCCGCGGAAGGTAGGGAGAGCGGCGCACCGCAATACCGGCACTCCTCTCCCGCCGCGGCCCCACCACAGTTGCGAGGTCGCCCAACAACACCGCAACCTTGGCCGCTACGTCGTCCTAAAGCCCTGACGAGCGGCCCCTCCCCGGGTTTCTCTTAGCTTCACCGTGGTGCCCAAGCCACGGTTACTGAGCCCCCGTGCCTCGTCAATGCGGGAACCCACTGGGGGGGAGCTGCCAAGCCCTGTATCGACCTCACCCTAGCATGCTCCTTGACGTTTCCGTCAAACGATAATAGATGGCGTTATTCTAAATTAATAGCGATTCTAATAATTGTGCGTCTGTGTTGGTTCTGCGACATATTATTGAAATTACAAAACATGACAAATTCTCGGGTTCAATTTATTAATAGGACATCTGTGCTGGCGTAAAACAGTTCAAAGCTGTCACTAGAGCTCAATTTAAAATTAATTCCACAGCCCAACTTATTACAGTAATCCATGAAGTTCAATAAATCCGTAATATTAAATTCGGAAGTACCAATAAACCTGATCATGAGCCTTCATAAATTGTGTCTATTTACTATCAATAATGTGCGACCTTCACACCGATCCCTAGTCCCACATAAAATAATAACTAGAAGGTTGTGTGATCAATCTGGCAGATTAATGAGTAACAGATCAGAAAGTGATTACTTCACAAGACCAGGGCTGCTCGACTACTAAGTGCTGATTTCACCAATGCAACTGAACGTGTTCAGCACATCTAATTCAAGAGCTGTCAGTGTCAATATTCCATAGAAAATAATGACTCTGATAGCTCTTAAACGTAGTTTATGTGCTGATCGCGTTCAGTTTCATTGGTGAAATTTACCCTAAATGAAGGAGAAAAATCTAATAAATGATCAGCTACGGGTGAGTGATCAGTGTTGTCTAAAATAAGTACAAAAAATAGTTGTTCCAGTTTCTAGACTTTCATGAAAGTGACTTTCAGTCTAATGTTTTTCGTGCCAATAAAGTGAGTATCGTTGAAAATGCGAGAATGTTTTTTCTTTTTCTGTCTGATACGTCTGATGTCTTTTTTAAATAAAGTCTCATTTAGGTATGAGGTGGTGCAAAAGGAGCATGTAAGGATCGTAGCAGGTGGCGTACTGTGGTTTCTGCCTACCTCCATGGAAAGAAGGCGTATATGTTAGGCGTTTATGTTAGATATGATCCCCAAGACGAAATGGGTCCGTTAACTCTAACGTATCAACACCACTGATTACGCTATAAAATAATTATGACTGATGTATTTTCCAGGAATAGACTTTAAGACATCAAAGTACCAGACATTTCACGGTTCAACTGATGATTTTGAAGCACCTCAGAGACTCATTTATTTTAGATGAAAGAAATAGCTAAGGTTGTCAGTTTGTCACGAATATTGCATTATTCTTTATATTTATGATAATCATGGGAATTCATCTATCAGTGCCCTACGAAAACTGATCTGCGAGTGGTATGTGGGGGCCCACGGGCTCAGATATAACGTCATCAAAAGCGAGCTCATGGTGTTTAAAGCGGGTTCTAAAACTTATGACACTGTCCCGCAGGTCTTGCTGAATGGCAGTATCCTTAAAAGAGTCTCGCAGTTCAAGTATCTGGGCCACTAAGTTACTGAGACGCTTGTTGATGATATATAGATAGGGAGCGCATGGCTCTGTCTGTTAGAGCTAATATGCTGGATCGTAGGTTCGCGCGCTGTACTACGGAAGTAAAAGCTACGTTGTTTAGGGCATTTTGTCAATCGTTTTACACTTGCAGCTTATGGGTCAAGCATACAAAAAAATCGTACGACACTTTGCGTGTTCTCTATAATAATGCTTTCAGGGCGCGGATGAAGTTGCCTCGCTACTGTAGTGCGTCAGGTATGTTTGAGGGCGCAAATATTGATGGGTTTGGGGCGATTATGCGTAAAAGAGTGTTGTGTCTGATGCGCCGCATACGGGGCAGTTCCAACAGCTACCTTCAGCTGTTCGCATGGAGGATGGATTTGGATCTGGATTGCCCAATAATGCGGTACTGGACTAGGCTGCATGTTGAGCACTCCGGATTCAAATCTAAATTTAGGCTAAGATGACACGTTAAAGTCTTTTTGATTAGTGCCAAATTCTAATTTATAATGTTTGTATTGTTAATTTTTTGTAATGTTTTCATAATTGTAATCTTTTAATTAATTCTTTAAAGTTTTTTTTTTTAATTTTCAAATGTCTATACCTATGGACTGGTTCTGAAATGTATGAAATTTAATTTAATTTAATTTAATTCTTGTGATTTTGTATGAGAATTATTGGTGAATTCTTTTTTTTTCTTACATTCATTTAATATAAGATTTGCCGTGCTTGTCATTCCCGAAGGAGTAAGCAGAGGTGGTATACACGCGAATATTATTTGTGTTTTGTATGTTTTTGTTGATCCTAATGAAGAATATACTTTTTTTATTTTCTTTCCTAGCAAGGATGCATTGCTCGCCCAAGAGATGCTCACACAAATGACGATGTGTTCAGTTATCAGCATTTAATGAGAAAGCTGAAATTAAAGGTTTTGTCCTACAACCGATTTCTGCGATATTAAGAACCATCTTTTCTTAGGATTTAAATAGATATCCTAATCCTATAGTTATTGGGTGATTCTATTGAGAGGACTATTCTTAGGGTGACATAAAATGAAACAAATGAATGTAAAAACAGAATATATTTAAATCATCATCACATTTTCGCATAGAAAGATAAAACGCTACCACAAGGGATGTGCCCCGTGAAATATGAAATACATAGACTTCACTCCGGGTACAGTCAATAAAGATATTTTTAACTATTTATGTTTCAATAACTTGTATTATTGCTTCACTAAACTATCTGCTACGTATTTTATACTTTATCTTACGAGTGAAATAAATAATGCTTATTTTATTTACAAAGAATTGATAAGACATTTTAAGTTGCGATCAAAATTAAAATAGAACCTTGTGAGACGCAATTTGGCTATTATGGCTTTAAAATTCTTTTTATTCTTATTTTGTTCGCATCGTTAAGAAGCGTGGAATATACAAACATTTCGTGCAATGCCTTTCAAATAGGGATTACTTAATATTGTTATTGACTCCACCCGCATTGCGAATAAAAATAGATCAACAAAAACTAAAAAAAAATGTTTAATACTTATTGCAATATTCACAGTTCAACGTAACATAGATTATTTTAATAAAGGGAACTGTTTTAAGGAATAAGATATTAGTTTAATAGAATACCGTCTACTTTGCAAGTACTAAAACGTTCTATTAAGCCCGACTTTGGATAACATTTCATTATTTATAAATATCATTCTATCTATATTACAGATAGACTATAGACAAAACGTCTTACACAATTAAATTTTAATTAACAATATGATAAAATGATTAAATACATGGATTCTTCTAAGGAACCCTGTTATTTTTATGTACAATTTTACAATTTATGATCTAAATAGATTACAATAGACAGACATCTAATATTATTGTTTCGTTATTTATGAGTATTGCTTAAACAAATTTATATTGAGCCAACAGACACAAGACTTTAGTTGAGCAACTTAAAATTACTTTATACTTTGTTCTAATCTTCATGCGTGAATTTATTTCATGAAGAAATTAATTTGCAACTTGCCGACATGCAAGTTTTCTTTTAGATACTTTTTTTGAAGGAGACAAACTCGTCGAGGTAACCTTAGTGAGAAAATCTTAAAAGTTTCAACATATACAATCAAAATTTGATTTCTCAAAAAAAAAAAAATTTTACAAAAGAACGAGATCTTAACGCATCAGAACGGTATCGGTTTCCTACATTTAGTATGTTTAGATTTATATTTGTGTGACGTGATGTGTTGTGATGCTTCCATGAAATGTATGAAAACGATACCGTTCTGATGCGTCACAACACAACACGTCAGACAAATGTAAATCCGGCTTTATTGATAAAATAATCAATAATTATATAAAGTTGCCTGACAACTTGTGTGTATCATGTTCCCGCTGCTGGGTCACAGGCCTCCTCTCTATGAGAGGGAGTGGGCCGTAATCCACCACGCGGGCTCAGTGCGGGATGGTAGATGTCACATGCCTTCGAACTTTTGGTTCTAAGACATGCCGGTTTCCTCACGATGTTTTCCTTTACCGTTTTAAGAGCAGTGGTGATGAAAATATTTACACAAAGCAATAAAATCTTAAATATATTTTAGGAATGCAAATTAATGTGTAGTAATATTAATGTTAAAACTTAACATTTTAGGACTTGGGAGTACGAAACTACGTACAAAGAGTTCTAATTAATTAACGATATATTAAACGATTTCGGAATCGTCAGATTCTTATAATCGTAAATTCAATTTTATTTGAGTTATGGCACGACCATTTTATCAGATACACAAAATATTCGCCAGTCAATAAAATCGAACGAATTAATATGTGATTACGGAATGAGATAAGATCATCTCTAATTAGTCATATTGAAATCATTTATAATACTTATAGCCAGAATTTATTTTTATATGGGTTACTTTTAACTTCTTGACGTAACCATTGGTAGTTTGAACTACACACGAGAGAGCATTGATTGCCAAATTTATTTCTAAACTGTTAATTACTTATTATACAAAATAATGATCTAGTTAATCACCTACAAAACAACTTTTGATATGATATTAAAATGTGTTATATTTGCAGCTATAAGTAAGGATTGAGCTTTTAAGTGTATTATTTATTACAGGTATTTTATTTTTTACATGCTTTATATTATTCAGCTGCATTCTGACTGGAAGCCATCCCAACATAATTGGAAAAATGCTAGGCAGATGAGGTATTTTATTTATATATTATAATATTATATATCTAAATACAAATCTTTAGTACCTTCCCCAGATTTGAGTATATTTGTAGGTCTTCCGTTTCTGTTTAGGACACAACATGTAAGCATATTCTTTTACATTTTTGATTTTATGCTCAATCATTACTTTTTGCTACAATTTTCTTAACATTTTTACATAAATTATTTGGCAAGTTTTTTACATACTACCTTGTCAAATCTCGCAGTGCATTGTCTTTATTTGACATTGTCATTCGTACAGCTAAGATTATCTAATTTTATTAATTTATCTATTACAACTAAATAACTAGGAAAGGTGAGAAAATGGGAGAAGTAGAAACGCGTGGACGGAAAAGGCAAGAAAATGTTTTACAAAGAGAAATAGTTTTGAATTGAAGAGAGCAACGTTTTGAATCAATGTCACCTAAAAAGTAATGAAGTTTAGATTTTGCTTTACTATTTGATACCGACAAGTTATTTTTCGTTCATGAGCTCGAAATTAATCCGTGGTTTTCTTAATTATTTCACTACTATGTCTTCTTTGTTCTATAGATACATTTCTTTACATTATTTTAAATACAACTTACATTTGTTTTGTCGATTGTCCATTTACACTATGGTACAGTAAGAAGAACGATATTAACTATAAAATTGAAAATTAAAATAATCACAACCTTAAAATAACTAAAGCTTAGTAATATCGCTTCTAAAGTTCTTTGGCATATAATACTGATGACTAGAATATCATGAGCTATAAGCAAGCTTTACAATAACAATACATTTTTTATAATAAGTTATAATTTGATAAATTACAATGTTAAATACATTTGATATGCTATGTTTCTACTGCTAACACACGACACGTTTAATTTATTGGTTTATCACGTTAAGTATTTAATAAACATTATTTTGTATGTGGTTGTACCTTGTACAACTTGGTCGTCCAGTTGATCTCTTGAAAATATCATTGAGAATAACTCAGATTTTGTTGTGGATTTTAGAAACACATTATTTTGGATAGTTTGCCCACATTTGGCACATTTAAGCTGCAGACAGACTTTCACTAACTTTAACGGAAAAAAAACAAAGCCTTCTGATCAGCTCACATCTATTGATGCAACAAAGTCAATAACACAATATTTTCTTACCACGTCTGTGTCAGCTTTCCAACAAAGAGTTTAGACTGGCAGCTAGACATAGCTTTTTATTCAAAACTCTTTATCAACTTCCAAATTGATCAAAATGCATCCTAAAATCCGTCCAACAAAACAAGATCTACTGAGTGAAGACGACCAAATAGTCCGTGGGCTAGGTGCCGCAGTGGAGTATCTTCCTGAACGCCTTTCTGAACTCAGGGTTGAAGATGGTGTAAATGACAGGATTTAGGAACGAGTTTATGTAGCCCAACCACGTCGTCAGGATGAAGACCGTGACTCCAGGGTCGAAGGAAAGGCCAATCTTGTCGCAGATGGCGCCCAGGACTGAGCACGTGAAGAATGGCGCCCAGCAGAAGAGGAAGACACCTAGAAAAATAGAGCTGTGTTAATGATGTCACGTAAATCGGGAAGCTTACGGCACTTAAGAAAAATGAAAAGGTTAATGGGTTATATGTCTTTCACGAAGTCCAGGTTGCTTCAGAACAATTTGAACAGGGTAGCTAAATACATAGATTTTGGCAGGGTATATTTTAATTCTTGCATTTTGATAGCGAAGAGAAAGCTTCGGATCCTCTATTGGATATTCTTGTTCTTTAGCCATCTGTTGCAAGTCTTACGACACTTTTTTTTTACTCAACCTTTTGTAGAATATGTTCAGCTCATAAACTTACCTAAAACTATCGCTAGCGTCTTAGTGGCTTTCCTTTCCTTTTTTGCAGAAGACTTCTCCCGTTTCTTCTTGCTTGCTTTATTCGCTTTGTATATTGTGAAGCGGGCTGTTGCTGCACTTGCTTTTCTTTCTTTCTTGGAGCTGGACCCATCTCGTAGGTCGAACTGACTGGCTGTGACCTCGTCTTCAGACCGCAGAGCTAAGGAGACGTTTCTAGAACAAGAAGATTTATGTTATTCAATTGTTTACTCTAGACGTCATAGTGAGGAAGTTAGAAAGGAAGGAATGAGAATGTTGGTATTAAGTAGCGTAAAAAGAGGAGTTTTATTGTCCGAAATGATTAAATGTTATGCTGGGTTATGTTGTCTCTTTCTTCCACTGCCAAAATATGCAAATATCTTCGACGTAAACATTTACACATAAACGTACACATTTCAATCACAGTAGCACTTTTGTTGTAATCATATACTCCATGCGAAGTAGTAGTTTAGATTTAGGTATTTCCTGCCGCTTTCCGATTCAAAAATTGCCCAGCTCTTTGTCACAAGCAAGAACAATTAAAAACGCCAGTTTTCCAGAATAAATAGAAAAAACTTAGTTCAACAACTAGGTACCGGTAAAATACGTAAAACTTCCGGAGGTGCGCTGAGAACTACAATACAGTTTGTAAGTACTGCCGTTCTTAACTGTAATTTATTACTTTAAATCGTGCCAGTTCTTACACAGTGTTTACTATCAACGTGGTACTTCCTCTAACGTAACTAGACCGAATTATGAAGTGGAAATAGTTTTATCTCGCTTGAATGGTGATCTCTAAAACTAAAGCAAAAAAATACTTAAGATGGCATTTTGCAAAGGTTCATTGCCTTGCGAAATAGCATAATACTGCAGTGTGTTGTTTTTTTTTAATGGTTTAAACAGAGGAACTTTTACAATTTAAGTGTGCTACAATATCGTATTAGGTCTAGCCTGTAAGGATATTTGTATGTTTAGAGTGAATAAATACCTAACTAAATAAATAAATACTTCTACACATTTTCTTGTATTAAACGTGACTTTACGTCGTTTGGTATCCAAGAGGTATGTTTTTACTCAGTTAGGGTTATTAAGGTCAGGTTAGGCAGTCGTATTCAGCTGCATTCAGTAAGACTGAAACCGACCGTAAAGTAGTTGAAAATAAACTAGAGAGAGGATGATGTTTACCGCGGGACTAGTATAGCAAAGATCTGTAACATTTTCTATAAAATAAAATCATAACATTATCTTCTATTACCTCGAATCTGCCGTCAACTTAGAAGTCTTCCCATTCTTCTTCCACTTGGAGCCATCGCAGGCCATGTTCTTGAGCACGGTGGCGTCTTTCAACCCTGGCGAGCCGGGGGGGGACACGTGCTCTCTGATCGTGTCCTCAAGGTTGGACGGCGCGTACCCCGAGTCGTTGTTCCCGTTCGGATCCGGGATTGGCTGGGCTTTGATGTTTCTTTTTGGTGTGCTGGTGAAAGAAGCAATCAGAAGGGTTAGGATTTTTGTAGTATGAGCCATACTTAACGGGTTACTAGAGTTTTGTTGTCGACGAAAGGTCTGTCGGCAAGACGGTTGATGAACAATTTTCCTGATGGTTTAAATAAAGCTTTTGAAAGTTTGATTCAGATGAACGAAAAATTACTTTCTTTGGATCTTTCATGATGTAGTGGTCTACTGCAGATAAAATATATATCTACACGGTCGCTGTATAGTATTTTGCCTCGTTTAGGGTGTGTTATAAACATCGAAAAATTACCTACTGTTCCCGTGCCTATGAGTACGAGAAAATAATTTCGAACTAGAGGTCAGAATTTATTTTCGTTAAATTGGATTCAAATCCTTAATTAGCGTATTGATATACAGCCATAGAAATCTTTGGTAATTAAATGCCTTTGAAACGTTGGTGCTTATATTATCAGATTCTAGGAATCTGGCTCCTTTGTTTGTCTGTAATTGTTTCATAAGTAAATATCATTAATAGCAGCTCGAAATTCAACAACAACATTGATTACAATAACCTAATTACACAAAAGCCACATGCTTTAATACTCGTGACATCCTCTGAAATATCATTTTGGCATGAATATTAATTTTGCGTAGACACGGTACATAATGAAATCAACATGAAACATGTAAATCCTTTAATTTGCAATCCTTCAGAAAAAGATGAAATGTTGGCGTTACTTTGATCAATAGTAAACGGACTGCTGGATGATTAATGGTAGATCATTTAAATAATGATGAGCGTAATGAAAAATGTCCACAACAGTCGTGAAACTGATTAGACGTTTTTTTACTAATGTAATATATAATATAAAATTATGTATTACATTAGTAAAAAAACGTCTATCTTTTTGTGTCAATTAATTGGCTAGACTAATTACGGTACAAGGGACCTAAATTACCGCCTGTAGTTGTGTAATTACAAATATTTCCATAAATTGGGAAGAAGATCCATTCCTTGAAGATTCTACACGAGTTTGTACAGGACGTGTCCATAATGATGAAGGCAGGTTGGTGTTTTTAAGACATCTTGTCTGCAGTGTCACACTTCTAGTTGAACCTATCCCCCATAGCCTTCCTAATATATTTATGCTTCCTCTTTTGGCCTATCTGTCATGAACTCGAAAGTCATTACGATAGACTTTTCTAGGCCCACATTGGAGACAACAGTATCTGTCTTAAGACACACTTTGCATGACAACTTTGGCTCATCTGACCTGATGCATTTGACAGTAGCGCTGCAGCCTAGATAACTATGAGACTAAAACCTTAAAATAATAGACAGTTCTTATAATTATGGTCTTACTTTGCTGTCTCCTCTGCAACAGTTGCCAGCATGAACTCTGTGGACTTGTCGTTGGGGATGACGTGGCAGTCATCCGCGTCCGCCTCCAAGTCTGCTGACCTCTTGTCGAAACTGTGTCAGGAAAACATAAAGTTAGAAACTCCGTAGATTTACCATCCTTCATTAACTAGTCAAAATCTTTATCCCCAGATACCACCAAATATAGCACTTAACTTGACACTTTTGACCTTTACTGGGTCAGGCAGTAACCTATAAAAATCGAACTTAATAACATTGGACATAGCATTGTTAGCTATACTGACATTTAAATTTTAATAAAATACTATTCAAGAAAAGCAATTGACACCAGTGCCGTCGGTAGTAAATTAGCAACTTCTGAGTTTTTCAGTTACTTTCAAATAAGCTTTCAAGTTAATGGAAGCGTTTTACCAAACTACAACACAGACGAGCATCTTAGACAAGCAACAGTTATTATTTAGGTTGTTGTAATTAAACCAGAATTCTCGCGTAAATTGAGATCTCTTGTTTAAACAGCTGTCATGAATTCCTAAAAAGCTTTCAGTTATTATCTCATCGTCAAGGTTGTAAATATCTACATTTTAGGTTAACTTGAAATGAATTCCAAGAAGTTGATTTCATTTTTAGTTATTATATTGTCTTGAAATGTGGTTAAAGTCTGACGTTTAATTAAAAACAAAAGAACCAACTATCCTATTATTTACACTGGCCTTAAAAACTTAGTATCACACTTTTAAAATTGCAATTTTTCCTAAACTATAAAGTCTGACTTTTGAAAAAAAATTGAAAACGTTTTATAGTTTATTCTGTTTAGGTGAAAGATATCTAACTGTATCTTTGTCTTATTATAAAATCTTGCGGTAAGGATAACCTTAGCGTACAGCAAGACAAGCAAACATGTTTATCCGCAAAAAATGTTCTTGTCTAAGACTGGATATATATCTAATTCAATAAACACGTATTTAAGTATATGGTTAGAGGTGCAAAACACAATTGTAAAAACAAAACGAACATAATCCTCTGTAATTAAGATCTCAGCTTTGCCGGTGTATTTCGCCTCGTTCACTCTTAACACTTGTGCCACATGTTATTCCGAGACTTAAGAAAATAATTATGTTATACTCTCCACCGTACCGAACGCAATTTGGCCCTCCCAAATTGCGGTCGGTACGGTGGAGAGTTACTGCTTCTATTCTTGCATGATTCTAAGTGACTTAACTGTTTTTTTTTTTTTGTGTATGGCATCTCGCAGGTCAACCTATGAGGTTGTCGTCTGCTTAAACGGACTTGCCTGTGGTTGCCCTAATAAATTAAGGCCTCCAGCCAGGACTTATACTTAAATACTAACTAAAACTAAGCGACAACGCTAAGGGCACCCCCTGTGGGGTACGAACCTCGGCTTAGGGAGTCGCTGGAAGTGGGCAGCAAGGGACTAGCTGGATCAGGATTTCTTTGATTTAGGGACGAATTTAAAGCTACAGGCTCAGCGGCGCGGGCCGGCTCGAGCAAGGGTCGGGAGGGGTGTGACTTAACTGTGTTGACACGTTCGCTTATATTACTTTATTATTTCCTAGTACTTTAACCTATCTAGACCAGTTTTACTGGGTTTAATAATGGTTAATGGCTATGGTCCCAAGTATCTTCACAAATTCTTTTTTTCGGGATCTTTAATTTCGGGATCATCACATCATGTGTCGATCTATCTAGGTATCCTTATTCCCACAAAATCTAACTTTTACCGTGAGCCTATTTCTGATTGTGATCATAAATGTACCCTATACTCTGTATTACCTTTATTCTTAGTTCTCACCTATCTTCATGATCATCCTCGTTGCTCCCAGAGCCAGTGTTGGTAGGTCTTTCATCGTGTAGCGCAGTTTCTGCCAGCCTTCTTGTCTGCGCCACGTTTTCTATCACCACGGCAGTGGTGGCACCTGTGTTGGGGTCGCCAGATACAGGAGGTTTTTTGGCTGCTCTCTGCTTTTTTGCTCGTATTCTTAACGCCTGTCAAAAAGGGGTCAAATTATTTTGTGAAACTATAGTTTAATATGGGTCTTATTTCAGAATTGTCAAAGCTGAGTATAGAAGGTCTGCTTCTGAAATAAAATATTATGCCAGATCAACTGATTCGTCCCTTACATCTGAGTCCATGTCGAGAATGGCTATCTTTCTTCAGTTAATTGAACTTATTAAACCAAAAAAAATGACTACCTAATACCTATAATTCTTTGGAACACAAAAAAATCACTCGTAAAATCTCGCACGTGTTACGAATTTGAGCTATAAAGCTTGCCAGCTTGCAAAAATCCGGTACAACAGTAGGTGTTGCGGAAGTCCCACTATGTTGTACAAGAGCAACAAACCCGAGGTTGTGCCAAAATGTGTCTACAGCATGTGCTAGCTAGTACAACAGACAAGCTATGGGATATTTTAAACTTTGTTCGGTAAACATTATTCAGTTTCTGAGCAAAGTGTTATTTAGTTTGCAGGTAAGTAGAAAATCTTGGTAGCAGGTTAGAGAAATAATTTGTCAGCCTCTAACTTTCTCTTATATTGAAGCCACTACGCCAATGTATAGGTTTGAACGACTTCACTTCATTGATTACATTTATGTATGCCATGACTAAGATTAGAAAACGCGAGTTCGCGGACCCCATAACAAATTTCCTGTAAATTTTGAGTTCTAATTTGACGTATTCCTTCTAGGAAGTGATAGCGTGACCCATTTGCATCAATTAAGCACCCCATAAAGCCAATTTTTTCCCCTAATTCATCACTTTTCTCTAAACTCTCTGACTGGATGACCTTCATTGCTTATACTACATACATACTTAAACTCACCTTTTGATGTATCCAAATTTTCTACAACATCAAACAGTTAAAAGTTAAAGTAAGAATTTGAATGACCATTTTCAAAAATCATCAACGTACATGAACTTTGACACCAGTTATCTCAAAATTTTGCCATAGCATAGTAATGTACAAATTAGTAGAAGATTTTCTGGATTTAAAATTATAAATTTAAGTACGAGATTGTTTATTTACTAGATAGATTTTTGGCTACGCTTTAATTAAGGGGTGCTAAATTATTGGCCCAGTGGTAACGGTCCCGACTTACGAGTTGTAGGTCGTGAGTTCGATCCCAAGCAGGCGCTTTACTTTGTGTAAATAATTTAATCACCACTGCTCTCAAAACGGTGAAGGAAAACTTCGTGAGGAAACCGGCATGTCCTAGAAACAAAATTTCGAAGACATGTGACATCTACCAACCCGCACTAAGTCCGCGTGGTGGATTACGGCTCACTACCTCTCATAGAGAGGAGGCCTGTGTCCCAGCAGTGGGAACATTATAGGCTGATTATAAAATTATTGCAAATGGGTAAAATTATCAGGTACTGGAAGGAATACGTCAAATTACAAGCCACCCTGTGTAGTACCTTAAGTAAAGTAAAATGTGGGTAAAATACCTCTGCCTAGTCTTCTTGAATTAAAAGCGCTTTGGAATATTAGTTGAGATCCGAATTAATTCATATGGTCCGACAGCCGTTAAAAGTCTCTGAATCCATATCAAAACCGCGGTTTTTGCCACAAGCTTTAATAAATAAATTAACGTATATATGCAAATTCCATTGGTTTGTCTCATGAAGACACGTCAGTAGTCAGAATATGTTATTTCTGTGCGGCTAGACATTTCAATTGAATTGCTCTCCGATTTCAACCCTAATGCCAACTTAGGGCTCCAATTGAAACTGGAATGGTAACCTTGTTAATACTAAACTGAGTGGTGGTTTGGTATTCCTACGTGCTACATAATGGAACATTGTACTTAATTTACGGACCAACGTCTACAAAGACCAAATACATACTTGATGAGACTATTGGTTTTGGTGAGCTACACACAAACCAAGAGTGCATACATTACGATGCTTTTATTTCTCAAATGATTTTATCATAACATAAAAGTCGTCCGAGGAATTCATTTTATACAATGGGCAACAAAAATATTTATTATTATATCTTTGCGATGATAAATCTACTACTTTTCATCACAACGATAGGGTTGCTGAGAAGCGGTCTAAACCATCATCAGCGCAGAGCTAACATAAAATGAGCTAAAAATGTAGAATGGGTTCAATACCAACCTTAAAAATATTATAATAAAGGAACATCATCATGATGCAGGGGATATAGAACGATCCTAGTGAAGAATAAATGACGTAGTTCTGACTGTTGAAGAGGCACTCGTCAAAGTTTCTGTCAGGCGTGTCGTTGAGCCCCAACACGATGGGTGCACCGATGGCGGCCGAGATCAGCCACACCAGCACGATGGTGAACCACACCCTTCGGTTGTTCTTGTGTTTAGCGTATTTTATTGGTTGAGTTACTGCTATGTACCTGGGGAGAAAATTATTGATTAGTTATCGAGTTTTACTGGACATCATACGTAACTGGTGTAAAAAGACACTTAACGAAGCCTTGTACTCCCCGTCAATGTAATTATACCATTTTTTTTTGTAATGGAAACTGGACCATTTCTGGGAACCTTCTGGTTACGGAGATATTGAATGTCGAAACTCTAACTTTAACTCACGTTTTTATTTTAACGAAAACAAGTTTTTAATGTTAAAACCTTCGAATAATAACGCATAGAAACCTAGAACGAACTCCAAAAGTGAAGCACCAAAAACTATGCCTAATACGACATAGCTAGGGCAGCGAGCCGTCAGTGATCAAGGTGCACACAGCTCACAAAAAATATTGCAAATTAAATATTAAAATATTAATTTTTTTTTTTTTTTTAATATTGCGTGAACAGATGATATGGTTCATCTGGATAACATAAAAAAATCATAATGTTACCAATTCACGGTTAAGTACTTACATTTAATCCATCATTTTTTTAATTAAAATTTCGTTGCCTAAGTTATCACACTGCAGTGTTGCCCATTACGAAAAATTACCTCTTATACAGTAGGTACTAACACTGTTGGAGTCTAATGTATTATGATGCCTATTGTATGATGGCGCCAGCATTGTTAGCACCTACTAAGAAACAAAATAATAATAATTACGGTTGATTTTAGTAATTTTGACATTTTTCAAACCGAGTTAGTTCATTAAACATTTTTTTCAAAAACAAGCACCCATACCCATTTTTAAAGTAGAAAAACGTATTTATTTATTAAAAATAACAAAAACATGGTCACAGCAGACCCGGGATAAAATTATAGAGTGACGCCCTATAATTTTATCCCGGGTCTGCTTTGACCATATTTTTGCTATTTTTAATAAAATAAACACGTTGAATTGATCATAGACAGAACTCAGGACGCCAATGTGATGTTTCGGGAGGTTCCTGTTTCGCATAAGGCGGGAGGAAACGCCCGGGTGTCACCATTGTGTGGATCGCCCGGAGGACACGGTGGAGCATACGGTGGAGGTATGCCCAGCTTGGGCGGAGCACCGCAGTGTCCTCGCGGAGGCGATTGGCGGCGGCGATCTCTCGCGTCCGGCCCTGGTCCAGGCCATGGTACGGAGCGAGAGAGAATGGAAAGCCGTCACCTCCTTCTGCGAAGCAGTAATGCTCGCGAAGGAGGAGGCGGAGCGGGTGAGGGAGAGAGCCTTGCACCCTCACGCCCCCACTAGCCGCCGCAGGAGACGCCCTGGGCGTCGGGAGTCGCCTGCAGATTCCCGGCCACCGTAGGCGCGGGCTTGCGGACGGCGAGCAATGGGTAGCTCGCCGCCGGTAAGGACCAGGCCCGGGTCGACGGCGCGTTGTGTTCCACGCGCGCCTCAAAGAGATGTCAGCACAAAGTGACGGGGTCCGGTAGGGCCGACGCCTCAGGGTCGCGGGTTATTCTACAGAGAAAACCGTGGCCCTGGCACAGGCAACTGAAGGAACACGGGTGGGTTTTAGTCAGTAAAAGTCTGACTCGCCCTCCCGCTCCACCCAGAGCGGGAGAAGTCATTTGATGATTTCCCACCCAAAAAAAAAAAAAAAAGGACGCCAATGTGAAATTGTTTCTTTAATTTTAACCCAAAAGTCATTCAATTAAAGTTAATTTACTTTTCTTTTTTTTATTTTCAGTCTACGCTATGGCCCAAATGCGTTACATTTTCCCCGATTTTAGGGAAAATGTTAATTTTCAGGTTTTTTTAAATGTCTGCGCGCGTGTCAGCGACCATAATTACGTGCCGCTCATTTACACATAAATAGGTATTTATTAAGTTGCGTAAATTTTTAGTAGGGAGCAAGTGTGAAACCAATCGTTGTAGCATATTTTTACACCAAAAATAAAAGTCGGTTCCCAACAATTATTTTTGTGGAATTTTACTTAGTTTGATGTACAGAATGAGTAGTTGACGTCTATGTGATGGGTCTTTTGACACCCTGCATACATAAATTACTTAAACCACCGTGTTATGGTAAACATATTAATATCCATCATCAAGACATGGGTCTTGTAACTTGAAACCCTTTCGCTACACTAATATTGGATGAGTCCTAGGTTGACCCAATTATTAAGGGATAAAAGATAAACACAGGCGCCTCCATATTTCGACATGACAACAAGTGTCAAAGTGTAAGCTCCGGGTTCTGTTACAGTGCCCGAGGCTCAGACGTTGACACGCCACGCCTCTTAAAACAAGACTCAGTCCTTTTTTCAAGGAGATCAGCCATATTGGGCATAACATCCAAAATGCTAACCATAAAAAACTTGATATTTTTTACTACGGCACCAAATTTCTACGACCGTTCCAATAGCTGTTTTATTTTACGTACACCACGTAAGCTAAGGTTCGTGCCACAAAGGGGACACCCCCTTTCTCCTGCCCTTATCGTGTAGTCGCATAGTTTTTAAGTGTGGTGACTGACATGCGTGATGCCCTAAAAAAAATGGGTTCGTGGGAAAACCATGTTATCGCGTCTAAGCAAGAACTAAAATAGGTGTGCAAAACATTGTTATAGGAACACTCGCAGAGGTTTGTTGTCATCATACATAACACTTGTACAAGGTCACCTTTCATTTATTTTCGCCAATCGATAGTTTTAGATCTTACAAAAATGTATAAAACAAGATTTTGTAACTTTATAAAACAGCTGAAGGAATGGTCTTAGAGATTCGGCGCAATAGTGAAAAATCATAAGGAGGACTTTTCGCTGGCACTTTGGATTTTGGGCCATATTACTAACCAACTCAGGTGGTGTTGACTAGGGCCAGTATGGTTTTTGAGATAAATAAGATGCTGTTCTGGCATGCGGTAGATTAATCAGGTAAGTGACAGATAGCTTACCTATCAACAGATATGGCCACGAGGTTAAATATGCTGGACGTGGAAGAGGTGACGTCCATCGCAATGTACACGTCACACACGAAGGCAGGTAGACCCCACGAGCCGTTTACCTGCAACAAAAACAATAAGATCAAGTCTATGGTTTTAATGGGGAGTTTCAAGTTTTAAGACTAAGTTCTAGGTTAAACAATTTTATTTCCACTAAAGAATCCAATGTAGAACTTAAAGTTTGACCCATTTAAGCTGTTCAGAATAATAATTATAGTGCCTGCACGTGTTGTCTGAAAACAACTTTAAAAAATATGTTCTACGTAGGTCGCATTTATTCAAAGTTAAATTTTTTATTTCAAATTGCCACTTTTGAACGTCCAATTTACAAAAAATAGAATTGTTTCTAGTAGCCCCTACGAAAGGTTAGTTTCGTATGGAGAAGAATGGGCAAGAAACCTTTACTCTTTCAATCTTTACTCCAACGTTACTCTTTAAAAAAAAATGCATACATTGATTGTATAACTATACAATTAAATTAACAACCATTTGCTCTAGACTCTAGATTGTCCTATGGAATGTTCCATAGGACAATCGTATTTTATTTTATTAAAAAGATCTAGATTTTTTCTTACATTAGAATATTTCCATGAATTAATTGGCACATTACCGTCATGATATTAATCTTTTGAAGTTCTCTAAGAGATTCGCGGCGACGACGCACAGTATAATGCCTTATGCTGTGGACGTAATTAAAATATACCAAACACGCGGTTTCTACAATTGTTAACTGTCTTATCTTTCTAACAGCATACGCGGCTGAGCTTAGCCAACCCTCAAGAGATGTTATATGAGGTCCCCATTGTAATTTCGAGTCTAGCGTGATTGCTGCGAAAACTGAATATTTAATTCCAGTTTTTCTGCATTCAATATGTTAGCACATTCGCTACATTTAACATTAGGTCATTTCAATCTAATACATTTGGTTATTTTTTCATCATTGAATTTGTCTTCGCCCTGAACAGCATAGTTATTCTGCTATAACATGGAAAAAATCACAAGAAAGTAGATAATATTCTGAAGCGAACACATATTCACTTTACTGAATCAAACACAGATAGAATCTGGTAACTTGGAGGTCTGTATACGCATACTAAATCAGCTCAACACAGGACAATTCAAAAGTATGTTTAACAGAAAGCCCGTGGATGTCTGTTCGTTCTTTCGATATAATATAATTTTTAAGTAGTATTAATGATCCGCCACGTTTTTTATAAATCAATGTTCTGTTATACAAATGACATCAAACTTGGTATTTTCCAAATCAATTCAATTTCCAGTAATTTGGAAGAGCAACCTTGTATGTTTTTCTATTATTATTAGTTATATTCCCAGAAGGAAGATAGCTTTTTGTTATTCTCTAATAATAATTGCTTATTCGAAAAGGTAACTTCTGTTGTCTTACTAATTAGTTTAAAGAGTTATCCGGAGTGACCTCCACCACTACAACTAATCCTAGAAGGCCCGTATGAGTTCCAGCAGGAAGAGAATATCCTATCTAACAGGCAGTGACCTCCAAGGATGTTGGTATTTTAAGTGGATCCAACATGATGATATATAATTAATCATTATGTGGTTAGTATTTCTAGACAACACAGACTCGCCTCTAATACCACAAATAGTTAGATTAGCTATAACCTCATAAATTTTATATCCTATCAACATAACAATCAGATGTCTACATACCCAAGACAGAGGTAAAGTCCTCTGAGTTAACTCAAAACCAACAACAAACTTGTGAGTGTCAAAATACAATAATTTTTCACTATAACAACATATCAGCTTGTTAATAGTATTAATCAATTTATAAATTTCGTCATCTCATAAAGTATCAGAGTAAGGAAAAGCACACAACATTTTTGAGTTAGCTTTATTATTATTTAACTTTACTGTAATCATATGCATAATATATTTCAGATTAATTTGAATTTAATTGAAAGTGCAAGCTTTATTCCACATAAAATAACGAATAAAATAAACACAAGAATTTCGCGATTCAAAAACCAGATAATCCGAACCAGGAAACCAGATCGCATCCCAAGATTAAACAATATCACAAGGGTGTCCTAAATTCAGAAATAAACGCCTCTAGGCCGATATTTAATTTAGATTAAACAAAAAGTATTTACAGTATGATATCAGGACCGTATTTCCACTTCGGCGTGATATAAAAAATGTCACCATCTGTCACGCAGCGTGATTTATGCGAGTGATGTGATGCAGCGTGTCAAGTACGCACTAGGAGTGAAAACAGATTATGTGTTCTATTTGGAATAGTCAAACTTGAATGTGTTCCTAATACCTAGTCCAAATATTAGTAAGGTCTACAGGTTAGTGTCTGTAAACATGGCATTCCAGGCCACTCAGAAAGTATTGCGAAAAAAGTTTTAGGTATGAGAGACTGACCAGTTATGGACTATTTTGAAGAAATGATTATTTGTAAGTAAAATAGGTATTTACTTTTGAATTCCCTCCACACTGTTTGCGACCTAATTTAAATTTTCGTGTCTCATTAAAAATTATAGGAACATTTTAGCGCTATGATTTTTTACGATTTCAAGTGTTGCCGCACAACCTCACCGATGCTCAGAAGCAGGCACGGGTGGAATGGTGCCGTGATATGTAAAACAAATTTGAAGCAGGCTCGTTTCGGCGTGTTTACGACATCATCACAGGTGATGAGTCTTGGATTTATCAATACGACCCAGAAAATAAGCGCCAATCGACGGTTCGTGTGTTTCAAGACGAATCAACGCCTACCAAAGTGAAGCGATCTAGAAGCGGGGGGACGATTTTGATCGCGAGTTTTTTCAGTTTGACTGGCTACTTGGTGTTAATTCCTTTACGGAACCAAAGAAGCCACCATTCAGCGTTGATGCTGAATGGTATGCTACCAAATGCTTGGCAGAAGTTTTCTCTGTTTTGAGCAAGCGACCAAACACAGGGCTCCGCGGGCTACTGCCCCACCACGACAACGCGCCTTCGCACACCGCGCTCAAAATGAGGAACATTCTGGACAGCACGACGGTCAAACTCCTGGGTCAGGGTGACCCAGGAGTTTACACCTTACAGCCCTGACCTAGCACTATGTGACTTCTTTTTATTCCAGAAAATAAAAAATCTGCTCAAAGGGATACAATTTTCGTCGCCGGAAGATGCGCTGTCAGCGCTCGAGCAGACTGTAAAAGAGTTGTCCACGGCGTACTGGAAAAAGTGTTTCGAAAACTGGTTCAGACGCATGAAACTTTGTATAGAGACTAGTGGAGAGTACTTTGAAAAGATTAATAAAAAAATATTAAGCTCTAGAACATTTATTTTTATTTTCGCAAAACTTTCTGAGTGTCCCACGTACAAACATACCTACAGGAGAAAGCTTAGTGTAGGTCTACATGTTTTTTTTTTTAAATTTCGTGTAAGCTACACCTACTTTCATTGAATGGGCAATGGCGTTGACGTTGATGTTTTCGGATTGTCTCATTAAACTCGTAAAGTGTCAATGATGTACCTGTCTTTATCGAAGTCAGAATACTAGGCTTTTGGCTAATTTGTGTTGTATTAGTGTACGTATTTTATAAAGTGCGTCTTATTTGTGCAGAATTATTTTCGTCTTCAAACTCAGTCTCAAAGCAAATCAAAGGGTCGGTCAATCAGAAAGATGAAGCTAGTTGCCCATCCCAAAGCGTAGAAGGTATACTCCGCGAGGCCTAAGCTGAGCTTTGCATTTATGTGAGTGATTACCAATCGCACCAATAGAGCGACGCACAACGCCTCAGACCTATTATATAAACCGGTTTAAACTGTGACTCACTAAACTGTGAAATGTGGACTCACACAAATGCAAAGCTCAGCTTTGGCCTCGCAGACTGTACATAGGGAGAAAACGGACAAGAACCTCCACGGACACTCTTTAAAATCACAATATTGTTATAAAATATTGGTTCCATCAGTCTTGTTGAAGTTATACATGTGTGAACTATGTATATGAGAATCATATCTTGCCGATCTGGTCGTCGTGTGACGGGTCGTTGAGCTCCCTAAAATAGAGTTGAGCTACACGTTGACTGATGCATGCATGCCCTCTGTTGGGACAGGTCAACTCAAAGCTGCAATGGCTCTTTCAGACTTGGCCCTGCAGATTGCTGCAGAAGATTTATGTGTCTTACTAGACTCACATAAATCTTATTATTACAATGGTTGGACTTTAAAAGAGATCATGGCCTGTGTTCATCGTGTTATTGACGTACAAAAATGTACAGTAATGGTCTTAAAAAATCTACATACAGAAGTAAACATTTCATTTCATTTCGTGCAGAAAGACGTTCACGTTAAAAGCGTTCGTAATAAAAACCATTTCAAAACTTTCTGAAAATGTTCTTAGTGGTCAGGGTTTTTCAAGGGTTGACTATACATATTCCTATATCTTTAGTCTCATACTCGTAACACACAACTATGTAATTTGCTTAGCCCTACAAACATCGACACGTGTATGTCAATAACATTACAAACGCATACACATGAAACTTTTCCAATTTGCCAGCTCCCGCAACCTGATGGCATGGATCAGCATCGCATCAATATCATGAATATTCATGCGCAGGCATCGAACTGTGTACCGACCGCACGCCGATGTAAGCTACGCCAATATGTGGTCGGGGAAAGAACTGTGTTGCTTTGGTTACTGTTTAGGAGGAGGTTTTCAGGTTGAGAGTTGTGCTAAGACTACAATATGCGGCTATTGATACTTGTAAGCTCGTTTGCATGTGCATGTGGGTCGATTCCGATCATTAGTTCCTAGGAGAAAAACTGTATGTTAATAATATAATACTCATATGTCTACTTTGGTTCGCGCAGGTACTCTTTTTGCAGTGAACTCGTGCCGAACCAATTCTGGCCAGCGCTCACCTGTCCGCCGTGTGGTTGACTCCTATAACTCGTGCCGAACTCATTCTGGCCAGCGCTCACCTGTCCTCCGTGTGGTTGACTCCTAGAACTCGTGCCGAACTAATTCTGGCCAGCGCTCACCTGTCCGCCGTGTAGTTGACTCTTATAACAATAGTCTTGAAAATATTGACCTCTTTAATTATCCTCTTTATTAGGTAAAATCCGTGTGAGTTCCCTTTCTCAAAATCAACAAACTTAGTAACTATAGTCATATTTTGTATTATGTAATCTTTATCTGAATATTAACCTTTTTAATGCTCATTGTACATTATTTATTTATTTTATTAGTTATCCTCCTACTGGAAAGCCATACAGCAATTACACCAACAGAGAAAAAAATACTTCATGTGATGCTTTTAATCCATACAGTGCGTGGTGGACATCGAACAGGTGGGGATGGAACACTCACGATTACACAGAGTCAAGACACTTCTTCATAGTTCTATAACTCCATCCATGTTGCGATTTTCTTTCATTGATTTTTATGTTTTTTTTCAAATAAATACATTAAAATTGTTCCAACGGAAAAACAATACGTGTCTTCCTGCCTCACAGATGACATAACTTTTAAATAAATGTTATTAAATGATAAATGATTTTTATTTCTGTAAGTAGGTTTGTACAAACATTGTTTTACACGTCAATAATATTTTCAAAAACTAGAAGAGATCGGCGTTTCCTATCTGACTACTCTGAGAAGAAAGGCCGAAACAAATTCAGAGGTCACAGTCTCTTTTAAAGTCCAGACATAATCTTGGTCAGGTCATGTGAAGACAATGTAGATTGGTGTCTAAAATGGTATTTTGAGGAAATAACCACACAGATTTGAGTGGACCTGTACCCGTGTCAGTGCACGCAATTGTCAATCATTGTGCAGCTCAACTCAGAACTAAGGAGCTCAACGATTCGACGAACAATACAAAAGAAAGGACATTTGGGTAGGCCGCGTAAAGTACTCAAAGAGCCAGACCATAATTAAAACTAACTAAGAGAAAAAAAACCGGCCAAGTGCGAGTCGGGTTCGCGCACCGAGGGTTCCGTACAAACCTGTAGGTATATAAGTAAAATTTCACACGCGTTCATGAGGAAAGGGGTAGTAAGTTTAAAATTATTATAAATATTTTTATTATATTATGTAACAAAAAATTTATGGTTTTCAAAATTTTTCCTTCATCTGTGCTATATGACGTTGCTTCGTACCAAATTCCAAGATTCTGAGTTCACGGGAAGTACCCTGTAGGTTTTAATTCCCTTGCGAGTGTCGATAATTTGCGGCTTAAACGGCTGTATCTTTTGATTGCGTTGGCTTATAAGTTTGATTTTTTCACAGCTTCAAGGGACAGTAGACCTGAGTTTTTTTATATAAATTTCAACTTGATAACTCTACGTGTTCATGAGAATAAGGGTCTTGATAGAGAGACAGACGGACGGACGGAAGGACGGACAACAAAGTGATCCTATATGGGTTCCGTTTTTTCCTTTCGAGGTACGGAACCCTAAACAGAAAAATAGAATGACCCAAATAGTCCTCACATTCACAAAATCAAAATAATATTATTCTTAATACAGTAAATATATACATGTCATTGTTTATGTAAAAAGGTAAAATTTTTGAAAATCTCATAATTGAAATATAATAGTTAGCAAAATAATATTTAACATCAACATTAACTGTGTAAATTTATTGGAACAGCTCAATCCCAAGCCTTCTTGTCCTCAATATAGTCTTTGACAGTATAATAGGCTTTCTGGCATAATTTCCGCTTTATAAAAGATTTGTTTATTATAGAAACATAGATTGACATTTTAACGAGAATTATCTTGAGCCTGGAACAACAAATTTGTGTTTGTTCCTAGAATTTATATTATGGATATCACTGTATTTTTCAACAGATTAATATTTTATGTGCATACAAAAGATTTTCATAAATATACTGAGAAGGCGCAGTCCTTATATTAATCTCTTTAAATTTAAATCTGAGGGATTGTCTGGGACTTAATTTATAAATTGAACGAATTGCCATTTTTTGTTAAACAAAAATTGTCTGAATATCGGCGGCATTTCCCCACAAAAGAATACCATACGACAACACACTATGAAAATAACTAATGTGTACTAAACGGGCTGTCTTTAAATCAGTTAAATTACTAATTTTTCTGACGGCGTATGCTTCAGAGCTTAGCTTTTTTAACAATTTATCTATATGGGGGCCCAATTGAAACTTGGTATCCAAAGTTATGCCTAAGATTACTGTGGTGTTTTCGGGTTTTAACTCTTCACCCTATATAAGTACACTAGTTTCTACTTGTCCTGCATGAGGTATCGTAAACTTAATGCATTTTTTTTTCTCGTTAAGAAGTAGGCTGTTAACATTAAACCAGTTAGCTACTTTAGCAAGGGCGCGGATCCAGAGAGGCTTCCGGATTCTGTAGTTGTGCAGTCTCCTGATGAATGTTTCATGAAGAACACAATCCATGGACGAATCGCAAAACATGCCCAAAGCATCGCATTTGTCCTCCCATGCCTTATAATTATGTCCTAAAAGTTCAACTGATCAGTAGTCGAACGATCTCTTGTAAAACCGAACTGTTTATTTAAATACGTGTTTTTTTAAAAATCTTTAGGTACATTTGATCTAAAATAAGTTTTCAAAACTTTTACTAAAGGTAGCACCGAAAAAGGTTTATATATACTAGGGTCTGATTTACCACCCGATTTAAGCAATGGTATTATTTTACTGTTTTTCATATGATCAGGAAACTCAACACGGTCAATACAATTATAAAAAATAACAGCTAAAGTAGGTGCTACAATATTTATAATAGACTTAGCAACATCCACAGAATTTCCCTAAGATATGCGGTCTTTTTAACATTTAATGTGTGAAAGTTTTAATAATATATCTACAGGTGATTAAGTGGAAAATAAATTCAGAATCATAAACCGGAACGTTTTCTTTAAGTAAAGACTCTGCAGCAGTGGGCGATGAGTTTAGAGATTTAGTAGTCGAAACGGGAATCTCTGTATATAAATTTTCGAAGGTCGTGACGACTTGAGAATCTGATTGAATTATATTGCCATCAATAGCAAGACTGTAGTCACTACTTCGGTTGCATGACCTTCCCGTTTCGCTATTAATGATATTCCATGTCATTTTAATTACATTACTACTACTTTTAATCTTCCAACTCAAGAAACGTGACTTGCCTTGCCTATCTAACAAACTTTTTTAAATAATTTCGAATAATTTCTAACATATAAATTAAATTCAGCATTGTTTATACAAGTCCGTTCATCATACAACTCATAAAGACGTTTTCTACTTTTATGCATACCAACAGTTACCCAATCACTGAAGGAAGCAAAATATTAATGCACGTACTGCTACTAAAACTCCTAGCGATAGTATTTTTTTCTCTCTCTACACTTTCATGTCTACCTGTGGACCGCGTTGTGGGATACATAATGTTTTAAAAGTTTTTGTTAAATTAGTTGTAAGTTATTACAATGTAACTTCTTAACGTACTTTGTTCCTTTCAATAAAGAAATAAAATAAAAGCAATTGTTACAACCAAGTCTGATAAAGTTTCTACCCGTATGATACTTCAAAAAGAGCAGAAACAGGCTCAAAAGTCGAGAAAACTACTGACCAAACCCGTCAGTCGGTTATGATTTCTTAATGAGACGACTGTGATCGCTTGTAAAAGCCAAGTCTGATAAAGTTTCTACCATAATGATATTGCAAAAAGAACAGAACAAACTACTGCCCAAACAGACTATAGTATAGTCTGTTTGGGCATTCGTTTTCTCGACAAATATAGTCACAATACATTCCGAGACACTAATAGTATCGGGTTTTATATATTCGGGTAAGTTTTATCAGACTCGGTTGTAGCAAGCGATTAGTTTTCAGCATGTTCAACCGTTCGGACCAGCAGGTACTTGGCGATCAGGAAATTACAATTTGAAGATTCATATAATAAAATAAGCAGTTCCGGTAGAGAACCAAAGTGGTCGACATAGCTCACAGAACAAGCAAGCTGAAGTGGCAATGGGCCGGCCATATTAGCCACAGAACCGATGCTTGTTGGGGTAGACGTGTTCTTGAGTGGAGACCGCGAATCGGCAAACGTAAGGTGGGACGTCCTCAGGCTAGGTGGAGCGACGATCTTTGCAGGGTGGCTGGTAGCAGCTGGATGAGAGTTGCCGAGAGTCGAGTTAAATGGCGTGCAATTGGAGAGGCCTAAATCCAGCAGTGGACTGCTGTAGGCTGATGATAAATAAAACAAACGAAACTTTAAAATACCTTTATTCATTCCAAAACCCTCCCTCCCTCACTCCCTCCCTCCTCTAACCTTCTTCGTGACGTCATCCCACTTCCGGAATCCGGTACCATCCGGTGAACATAACGTCCGATGTCACCCGCTGTCCCCTCACCTCTTGTCCCCGTTTTATTAGTTTTTCCTCTCTAAGGTAGCACTGAGTAGGTTTTATGGCTTTAGAGCTCACGACACGAGGACGATGCGATTAGGTGTGTGGTTTTACGTGTTTGGTGTCTGTAGTCTATGAAAGGAATTATTTTTGTAAACTTTACCCTACATAAAATTAACTACTTAGTGCCTATTTCATGTTACTAAACGCGCTCAGCACATGTAAAACGCGTTCAAGAGTTGTCTGTGTCAGTAATCCATAGCAAATAATGACACTGACAGCTGTTAAACGTAGTTTATGTGCTGAATGCGTTCGGTTTCATTGGTGAAATCCAACCTTAGTGCCGATTTCACCAATGAACCATGAACGCATTCAGCACATCTAAAACGCGTTCAAGAGCTGTCAGTGTCGAAATTGTTACGGATTATTGACACTGACAGCTCTTGAACTGGGTTTTAAAGTGCTGATCGCGTTCAGTTTCTATGTTGAAATCGGCTCTTAATAGTGATAATAAAACGACTTTACATTCTGCATGAAAATTACTTTACACTTCTTAATCAATGTAAACCCTTTCCATGCTACTCGTATTTTTTTACAAACATGATTACGGTGATTGTTAAACAATATTTTGTGTCTGTTTTACCGACACTGAAACGTGTCGGTAAAACAGACACAAAATATTGTTATAATATCATTATATTGTATGGTGTGAAAAAATCAGGGTTTAAGAAATATCAGCTTTGAGTGGATAAGAACGGTCAAATTAAAATTTGTCTATAAGGGGTTAAAACAATAACAAGTAAATTGCACAGTATAAATATTTAATAAGCACACATCTAATACGTGGGTATCTCGTTGCAAATTACAAACGGCCGTGCGGGCGAGCAGGACCAATGTGTTTTCTTAAATACTACGTTATTAGTAGTACTGCAGAGCCGAGGATACAATAAAAACGTACCTTCAACTTGGAAGGGACTTTAGTTTTTACAAGCTTTTTGGATGAGTACTTTCAAATAGGACCCACCGGACAGGTTTACACATAATTTTAGTAGTGTTTATCTAAGTGAGACAATGAAGAAATAACTTAACACTATTCTTTCATTGTTGATGATGGATTGATGACAAATAGCATACGGATGTGGTGGAGTGGATGCTGAGAAGCAGCATGAAACGTTGACCAGCCGTGAACGGACTGGCATTCTGGCAATTGAAGCAATTGCAAAAGACACAGTAAATAGTTTAAGCAAGGATTTATAGCCAGTGGAGTTTCAAAAAAACAATAGGTTACCTTAGAAAGCAACTATACCACTGGATTTGTTCATTACGCTCAGGCTCAGGTATAGTCCAAAACGACATAACCAAAAAACATTAAACAATAAACTTAAAAAAAAACAGAGTATCGTGTCTAGAAAATCTATTGTTTGAGACTTAGCAAACAAACCTATTAAGGTTTGTTTGCTAAGGCTTGTCATATAACACGCCTCATCCGGGCTCCGAGTTTCTCATATCTGGGTAGGTATGTGACCCCCTTCCGTTATAAATGACACTAGATGAACGTAATGTGTTTTCGTGGCGGCCCGGCTGTGCGTCGGATTATATTTGATGCGGCATCTGTTTTCTCGTATGATAAGCCTATTAATAATGGAAGTTAACCAATTTAGAAACTTATACGTCATACTTGTACGTATGTTGAAGCGTTTGAGGTTTTAATTGAATGAGGAGTATGTACCTAGTACTGGAGATAAATTAATTGATGTATAATGTAAAATTATAAAGAAATGCGAGAGGTTATTGGCTCAAGTAGTTAAAGAAACTACTTAAAGGTCCCGACCTATACGCGTTCACCAGTCTAAATTAACACTTATGCCCGGTTTCTGTTAACAAAAACGAATCGTTTTGCTAACCAATGGTACCATTGTTTTTGTTCCAAACTAAACATTTAAAAAGATTCGTAAGCTTATTTTACCTGTCAAAGCTACTTCCACATGGGAGGGTCTGCTATGCGAAGCTATGATTTATTCGCTTCATTATTGGTAAAGATACAATAGGAGTTAAGTTTAACCAATAACTGTCCGTAAATTATAGGAATCGGCCATTAGACTACTCACTAAATGCGTTTATCGCGAAACGTATTTAAATCATGGCTTTTTCTCTGTCAACTTCAAACGATTTACAAAACTGAAGCGATATTTTAAATACATTTAGCGCTAAATGCATTCAATAATTTGTGTTCGTTTACCAATTCCCTTATTTACAAACTTTTAGGAACCCCGTGTTTCAATGTACATACAGTTAATGTTGATTATGACGTCAATGAAAATGGGCAGTTCCTTCAAGTTCGTCATAATTCCAAAGTTGGTCCAACTTGGCTAAATTGGTTGGCGTTGGGCGCGTTATCTTCTCTACGTGACTATACCAACTTGGTATCTCATAACGCGACCTAGTGGTTTACGTTGATTCTTGCCTACTTCCTGCCATGCAATTTATGTGTTATAAGTCTTGGCTTTTTTACCCACTTTAAGGCCTGAGCAGGATCGACGTATACAGGATTTTGCTTTGATACCATCTTTGCTAACTTGTGTGAGTGAAAAATTAGAAGACTACATTTTAAAGTAAGTCACGAGTATAAAGCCACTGACACATTACTGGGTCATGTGGTCGTCTCGTGACGTGATACACTGATTAAAGAAATCTGTATGACTACGGTAAATCACAACGAGTTCTGATTGGCTAATACTGCGTCATAAGGCGCCAGGACATGCATGACACAATAATGTGAATCCATCTTAAATACCTCGCAAATACGCTTAATTCAAAAGCTGTTTTTCATGAAATAAAATGGTAACTTTGAGAAAATACCTATTTCATAAGAGATGGTTTGCGTAAGGTATGTAATCCTAGTGAATGTACGTCGTCAACTAGTCTAAGTTCTAAAAAAAATAAAGCAAGTCAGGTATAGTAACAGAAACAGTTTGATAAACATGGCGGGGAACCCATTTCAGAATAAACAACAAAAATAGGCGCAACCGCCTACAGTCCCGATAACAAACCGCTTACAGGCAGTTATATATCATAAAAAGCGAGGCTTCCACATTTACGCACATTCATACTCGCTTTATGTCCTATAAACGGGCCTCGAGGAAAAATATAGCAAAACAAAGGAGATCGTGTACAAAAGTATCGGCCGTCGACACTCGGTTACGGAATAATCGGGCGTTTATCAGTCCGTTTAGGGCTGCCTCTGTTATGTGTGGACATTGGCCGGTCCGTTACTGGGCTTGGCTTAGCTTGGCTTGTAAAAGTGTTATTATCATTTTTTATTTAATGTAAAAACTTATTTATTGCGTTTATGGTCGTGCTCTTGAACTCGATCTCGCCTGTTGGAAAGCAATGGATGAGCTCTAAAATGAAAAATTGCCCAGAAGATGCCTCGTCACTCTTTGTACACCTTGAATTACTTAATTTCCTAAACAAATTTATTTATTTGACTGCCTTGTTGGTCTAGTGGTCGCAATCGCTACTGCTGAGCATGAGGTCCTGGGTTCGATTCCCAGGTCGGGCAACGTGTTATTGGGTTTCTATCTGGAATTTCTCAGTAGCAGCCCAAAGTCTGGATTTGTGCCCGGTAGATGGCAATAGGCTCGCCCCCTATTACATGGGCAAAAATAACAGGCGAAATGTGGGTGTACTATAGGTACACCTCTGCCCAACACTTCGGGGAAACAAGGCGTGATGTTATGTTAAATTGATATAGCAGTACCTAGTTAGACTACACATAGTGGCCTTGTTGGTGATGTTTTTCATAATAAAATAAGAATAAATCTATTTAATTGAAAGCTGAGACCGTATAATTCGTGTACAATACCTACCATTTATTACCTTCTGTAGTAAAACCTTAATTCACGAAGGAAATATATTCTATTTTGAAACAAAACGAAACTATTTGTGACCGCGTCACTGCTACTAAAAAATAAAACTTTTTACTGCTGTTGCATTAAACAATATTTATCGGAATTAGGTCTAAGATTTAGAACTTTCATTAATTTTTGTACCAACAAACTACATCAAACTGAATGATGTGAATATTCCACATGTTAGGCGCTAGATGGCGCGACAGAACGCGTAGAAACACGAACGTAGTCGTCGCCGCCAACGCATAAGGTGTTACTGTTGCCATGGGCGGATGTTTGCGGTACTAACGTCGGGAGTCGACCAATGAGGTGACGAGATAAACGCGCCACCACCGCGAACCAATCAGGCTGGAGATTTGATCGTGAAGAAAGAATAACGAGGTGTTGAGTTTTTACCGGGAAAATTGGTAGTCAGTCTAATTTTTGTAATCGAATAGTGTATATCTCTGAATATAACAAGAAGCTAAGTATTTCCCTTAATTAAAATGTATGTGTTCACTTTACTGATTTAAATGTAATATTTGCTGTTATGGGTGAATTGTGTTTTAAATTCTGAGGGATAACGTTGCGCCTATATCTTACTGGGGTTTTATTTTAATTCGTAGGTGATTAATTGTTTAAATTCTATTGTTTTATGAGGTTCCAATAACTTTAAATTCATTATACCTTTAGGGGACGCGACTAAGTGGTACCTGATGGGCTGATGGCGAAGTTAAACACTCAAACAACTTTAAGGGTTTTATTGAGATAACGTAAACTATCGCTAAAATGTTGGAAATGAATGCACCCGGTGGCTGTCCGTTATGCACTGAGCTCGAGGCGCACTCGGGGCGGCCGCATCCTATTGCTACGTAAGCAAAACGTGGTCGATTGCAATTATTGCATCGAACATGCTCCCGAGGGGAAGAGATGAGATGATGAGATAAGCTTATACAAAAACTTTATTTTTGTATAAGCTTATCTCATCGTTAGGTGAGTGTGAGCTTAAAATGCTAAGGAGTTAAGACAATGTTAGATGAGAAATGATTGACAAGGTGATAGAACAATCATAACGTGATCTTATATCTAGACATATATGCTCAAACAGTTGAGTCATTAATCGAGAACACTGATTGCCTTTTAGCTAAAGGAGACGTTGACATGTCTCGCTTTTTCAAATGTAAACTAGACCACCGTTTTACAAAAATTAGGTACGCGCGCACTATCACTGACACTTGCCTCCTGCTCGGACAGGGGTTGATTTCGCGCACTTACACTAGAGCTTTGCTCTTTCTCAGATTGGTTTATACACAAACTCACACTCGCTGGAACGCTCTGGACCCGCCCTTGGATGGGCGCACCACTGGTTCGCAAATATCTCCTCCACAGGAACCACAGGACCGCTGCGATAGCTGCTGCTAATAGGCCATACAACAACGCATACTGATGTATGTCATGTGTCGTTAAAACCTCTGTCTGCTCGGATGATTTTTTCATCGATTCAATCTGCTCACCAAGATGCTTTAAAGAAACGTTTATCGGTGTGATATCTTCGTTGACCTTATCTTCTTGGAAGTTTTGGATAGGTAGCGTAAGATTACTGATTATACGATTTATGGGAGTTATTGTCATCTCGAGTATATTTGGTTTAAGATTAAGCGTATTCTCTAATTGCTGATGAGAATAAAGTGTTACATCATGACCCTTCACAATGCATTGCTGAGTTAGTTGAATAAGTCCAGCCTTGCTGACTTCGCTCGCTTGTAGGTCGTCGTCGCATATGACTCTCAACAGAAATACAAATAGGTAGAATAGTCATGTAATGGAACCCATTTGTTTTCACAGCTAGATTTAATTATCCTGCAAGTAGATGGCTTCTCTTTTTCGCACAATTGTTCATCGGGACCTAAACTCCGGACTGGCCCTTGTAGATGACAAAGGTAGGTTTCCGCTTGGTATTCACAACCTTGAAGATCACTGACGCTGGCTGTTAAGTATGAATCTCTTCTCAAGTTAATCGCTACGTATCCAGACGCTGGCTTGATGCTGATCATACTTTTATTAATTTGAACCGGTACTGGTATCAAATTGTATAGCTGGAACGTATCTCTGCTAATTAACGGTAAGTTAATTTCAAATATGAAATATTCGTCCATCATCCTCGCTTTAACTTTCAACAATTATTAGATGTCATACAGGTTGAACTGAATGTTATCTATAGGTAATGCTAGCTCTTTCGATATTTGACTAGACACAATCTGTAACTCACCACGGAGTTGTTGTGGAGTCAAGAGATGGAGATTGATCTGACCATGATAGATCTCAGTCATAGAATCAAGAAAAGTGTCCTGAATCCGCTTTAAATTCTGAATCATATTCATGGTCGCTAATGCTGCTAAGGAGAAATCTTGCTGAATAGACATTACGTCAATCTCCTGTTGCACTGCGTTGGTGACGCTGTCTAAATAATTCAAATGTTTATTGATTATCTTATGCTGCTTTTCAATAGTCTCTTCTGTTCGCTTTAAGATATTATACTCCGCTTCTATGACCGATGTCTGATTCCTGTACAGCTGACTAAGATGGTATAAATTACCTTTTACAAGTTCAATGTCACACTTGTATTTTTCTGCGAATTCTTGATCCAGTACTCCGAACAATGAATTAGCTATGGAACCGACTGCATTGATAAGCCCGCGTCGAGTTCGCGAACGCGCTCCGAAGTGCTGATTGAGCAACAGCTGATTATAATAATGTAGTTCATCGTACTCGTGTTGTATTTGTAGGATGATAATTTTACAATGGCTCTGCTTTTGAATTTTCTCGCATGTTTGATCGAGATATTTCGAAAATTGTGTGACCGCTTTGTCTCCTTGCCAGTAAGGAGACATATTGTAATAAGTTACGATTTTCCACTGATCACGAATAAGATGCATTTGTCCTAAAGGGTCAAAATACAATGTTTGATTGCTATCGAATGCTGTTAGTTTGTATGATGCTTCAGTGGATAGTACAAAGCTCATAAAAAATAGCAATGCTAATGCTATATTATATATTTTAGGACCACTGCTGGTCGGCTTGCTCACTTTCTCTTCCGCTTTTGCTTCATTGCTTTGGTTATGCTGCTTTTTTGCTTCGTTTTCTGCTATAGGTAAGATAGACAGCTTGGTGATAGGCCGCTTCATGAAACCATTTATTTGTTTTTAATGTCACCACCCTAACAGCTCCATCTTTACCTGGATGGACCTCTACCACCCGACCGACAGGCCATTTTCCCGGGGGTAAGTTATCGTCATGAATGGTAACCATATCACCTATCTCTATATTCTGCTGTGGTTTTAACCACTTGCTGCGTATCGATAATTGGCTAAGATACTCTGATTTCCACCGCTTCCATATATCTTGGAACGTTTTGTTCACCAAATACCATATCGTTCTCGCATCTTGTGCCGTGTCTATGACAGTAAGACCGGCACGAGTAGTTAGGAAATGTGCTGGCGTGAGAAAATCGATGTCATCGGTATCCTCGGATATTGGGCACAATGGTCTTGAGTTGAGGCCCGCTTCAATTTGAGCCAAGATTGTGCTGTACTCTTCAATTGTAAGAGCTTGGTCTCCTATTACTCGTTTCAAATGTTGTTTCAGACTCCGGATAGATCGCTCCCAGATGCCTCCAGCACTCGGCCAAGAAGGGCAGTTCCAATGCCATTCTCCGCAATTTCTCTGCAAAATGTGTCGCTAAAAGTTCGCTCAAACTGTTGCTGTTCCTCTTGAAGGATCTTGTTGGCACCTACAAAGTTAATACCATTATCTGAATAGATGTGCTTTGGAGTCCCTCGTCGTGCCGACATGCGACGTAACGCTGCTAAGAATGACGAACTGCTTAGATCGGAGACCAGCTCTATATGGACCGCTTTCGTAACCATGCAAATAAACAAGGCGATATACCCCTTGTTTGTTTTTATGCCTTTTCCTTTGCTGGCTTTTACTCGAATAAACCCCGTGTAGTCTATTCCAGTATGATAAAATGGCGGCGCTAAATTAGATCGACATTCAGGTAGGTCTCCCATTATTTGATGTAGCTTTCTGGGTTCTTGTTTTTTACAGGTCACGCATTTGAAACGAAGCTGTTTTTTGGTAGGTCTATTTCCTTGAATTACCCAATATTGCCGTCTCAATAAATAAAGGTAAGTCGAGGTCCACCATGGAAGGTGTGTTCATGGGCTTGCTGGATAAGAAAGTCCGTTAATCTCCCGCTATATGGTATTATTATTGGATGTTTCATATCCGAGCAAATGTTGGCGTTTTTAAGACGTCCTCCGACTCTTAGTATGCCGCTTTCATCAAAAAATGGCTGTAGATTTAATAATTTGCTATTTGATTTAAGTTTGCTATGCATTAAACTCTCGATATCCGATGTAAATTCAATTTTGCTTTCCTTAGCTCTTGTAATGTGAGATATGACGGTCTTTGTTTACTTGTCCGTGCAAGTGCCCGTAATAACCACGCTACAATTCGATTTATTTTTACGAAAGAGCTGTAGCGTTGTAGTAAATCTTCAACTACGCTGCTTTCCGGATTGCTATTGTGGACGGTTACAACTTGCTTTCGGACCTCTTCTGCCGTCGCATATTCTGCTTGTTCTCGCTTTGGTTTAAAGTCGGGTGCCGCAAGCCAAGCTGGGCCCCGCCACCACAACGTATGCTCTATCAATTGCGTAATAGATTGCCCTCTGCTCGCTGAATCGGCTGGATTTTCTTTAGTTGGTACATAATGCCAAACATCAGATGATGCCACGCTAATAATTTTCTTCATTCTATTCGCTACGAACGGCTTCCAACGTTCCGGATAGCCTTGTATCCAGCTAAGGACGACCTTAGAGTCGCTCCAAGCAAAGATTTCGTAATCCATGCTGCTCATGCTAGTGACTACTTTAGTTAGTAATCTGGTTAATAGATCTGCTGCACATAGTTCCAATCTAGGAAGCGAAACGGACTTGCTTTTTGGTACTAACCTTGTTTTAGCTGCAACTAGTACTACCGACACTTCATTGTTTGATACTATTCTGGCATATACGACACATGCGTACGCTTTAAGAGACTCATCACTAAATCCGTGTAACTGGACATGGTCATCTCGTTTGCTCTGCAACCATCGTGGAATTTTGATTTTGTTAATACATCCCATATCTTTAGTTAATTTGACCCACTCATCGTTAATCTCGGCTGAAACTTCATCGCTCGATTGAATTTCATCTAGCCAAACCTTTTGGAACAACAATTTAAATTTCGTAGTTAGCGGCGCTAACCAACCTAGAGGGTCAAATAACCTGGATATTTCTGACAGAAGAAACCTTTTTGTTAGCTTCGTAGTATCCGCTGTTGAAGAATATTGGAAAGTAAATTCATCTGTTTTTTGATCCCATCTCAAGCCCAGAGTTTTCGGTGTGTTATCTGTCTTGAAAATGAATGATGGTGCTTGATTATTTTGCTGTGATGAATTTATGTCTTCCAATAACTTTTTCTCATTTGCTGACCACTTTCTCAGCACAAATCCACCGCTGCTTAGACACGAATTTAGTTCCGCTACGGTGCTTTTCCCTTCATCCATAGTATGAGCGCCTGAAACTAGATCATCCTTATAAAAATCTTAAAATATTATTTTTGCTGCTGTAGGAAAATTCTGCTTCTCGTCCGCTGCTAATTTTCGAAGGGTCATCATCGCTAAAAAAGGTGCTGAATTCGTGCCATATGTAACCGTCGTTAACTGGTATGCCCTAATTGGTTGCCCAGTTTGAGCTCTCCAAAAGATTTTCTGAAGTGTTTGATCTGGCTCGCTTACTAATATCTGCCGATAAATTTTTTCGATGTCGGCAGTAAATACGTATCGATATTGTCTCCACTTAAGCAAAAGCGCCTGCAGATCTTGCTGCAGGTTAGGTCCTTGATGCATGACATCATTGAGGCTAAGTCCCGAAGATTTAAGTTTTTGCAGATGCATTAAATACGACACGTAGCTTTGTAGTGGAGGATTCCGCTCGCTGAACCCCATGGTGAGGTAAATAATAATCTTTTCCACCGCTGGTAAAAGTCGCTAACTTCATATGACCCAAATCTTCATATTCTCTTAAAAATTGCTTGTATTTCTGACCTAAAGTTCCTTGCTTAGTAAGTTTTTTCTCAAGGTTCCTAAATTGAGCTAGTGCTATTTCCTTTGACGATCCTAGCTTTTCGTCCGCTTGCTGCTTCATCGGCAACCTAACTTCATAACGACCGCTTTCAAGACGTTGAGTCGTTGTTAGGTAGTACTCGACACATTCTTGATCTTCCGCTGATATTTCGTTTTGCTCGTAAATATCCTCAATTTGCCAAAATTTATGGATATCCGCTATATTATTAACGATGGCGTTACAATGGAACTGTGGCTTTACGGTTCCACATAGTACCCATCCTAGCTGGGTTTGCTGAGCTAAGGGCGAAGACGAATAAGGACCTCTTATCAAACCATCCAATATGATAAGAGCATAGGCGTCTGCCCCGAGTAACAAGTCAACTGGGCGACTTGTATTATAATCTGGATCCGCTAAATTAATATGTTCCAAATGCGACCACGAAGGCTTTTTGAACGATCGATTTGGTAAGTTTTTGATAAGTCCTTTCATTATCAAAACATCCGTATGGAATTTAAAGCTGGTAAACATGGACTGGCATGTAACGCTTAGCTAGCCTGTACAGTTAGATTCTTTTTCTCCTATTCTGGAAACTGCCCCATCAAACTGCTGACGTTTTAAACCTAACTGCTGAGCTGCTTTCTCCGTAATCAACGATACCTGTGAGCCCTGATCGAGAAGAGCTCTGAGGACAATCTGCGTGCTATCTGCTGCTGTCACCCTTATTAACGCTGTAGCTAAAAGAATCTCAATGAAATTTTGCTGAGATGCGTGAACACCATTGCCGCTGCTTTGCTTTGAAGCCTCTCCTTGCTTGAGATCTTCGTCATTGGTATTTTGCTTGCCCTCAGCAAATAAATCATGCAATATCGTATGATGCCTGCCCGAACACGTGAGGCATCGTTTCTTGGAATGGCATTTATTACCATTGTGATTATAAATGCAGTTAATACAACATTTTAGCTGTTTGAGGGTTTTAAGTTTCATTTCTTTCGGCATTTGCAGAAACATTTCGCAATTGTGTAACTTATGCTCAGCAAAACAATGAGGACATTTGATTTCCTGCACGTGCATTGTTTTTGAGTTTTTCGAATTGTTATTGTTCGTTTTATTATATTTCCCACCGTTTGATGTTTTCGATGAACACGCTTGCTGCTGAGTTGGCTGCGTTTTTTGCATGGTGTCTTGTCGTCGACGAGAAGTTTCTAAACTAGTGAACTTAATTTCTAGAAAATCTAAGAAGTCTTGTAGGACTGGTAGCTGTCGTGGATTTTTTAACGACTCTATATACTCGGAATAAGAGTCACTATCCAGCTTTTGCGACAAGATAATATGTGCAATTAGAGTGTCCCACGTGCTAATATCCACACCTAGGTTTTTGATGGCGTGAACACTTTCTAACGTGACGTCATGCATTTTTTTAAAGGCTGAAAATGATTGCTGCTGTATAACGGGAAGCTTTAGGAACACATTGGCGTGCGCTGTAAAAATAATCCTCTTGTTATCAAATCGATGATTTAGAAGCTCCCATCAGACGTTATAGTTGTCGGCCCTGATTGGTAGGTGCTGAATCAAACGCTCCGCTTCACCTTTTAGCTTGCTTTTCAGGTATTGCATTTTTTGAGCGTTTGACAATGCGTTGTTCTTATTATTATTGTATTTTTTTTTAATTTTTTTTAATTTTACACATTTTATATTTCAACATTTGAAGATGGGAGACAGGAGCCCATACTAAGTAAAACCTGTGCTACGGGTCTCCTGGCCTCCTTATCTCGGATACAATATTGAGAGCTATGCTGGGGACATAAATAAAAATAGCAGGGAGTGCTTACAGCTAAAACCAATAAATATCGAATTAAAAAAATTAATAAAATTGAAATTAAATTAAAATTGAAATTAAAAATTACATTACAACAAATAATGGTGTTCTGGTATGTTTGTGAGTTTGTTGGTGGACGTGTATTGTGTGAAGTGGTTTTGTGGGTGGTGTTATACGAGTTGTGCTTGTGATGTTATGGGAGTCTGTGTTGTGCATGTGTTATACTTCTCTGTAACTGAATAATAGTTTCTCCGTGTCGTCATAGGTAAGTGTTAGGAGCCATTTTGAGACCTTACGCCTGCATTCAATTTTCGTTAATGGAAAAATTGTGAGCAGTTTGTTTGCGTTGTTATACAGACGTGGCCCTTGGAAAAAGAAGAAACGCCGACTGAACCTCGTCCTAGCTGCTCTAGCTTGACAGACTTGATGAAAGCGACTTCTCTTTAGGACTGGATTAAGACTACTGTAGTTTAGGGAGACATGTTGCCTAAGTATAGCAGCAAGAATGTATAATTGTCTAACCGTCAAAACTTCAGCTTGTTGGTACAGATCTGTAGTAGAAAAAAGCCGCGGTTTGAATAGGCAGATTTTTTGGATAAGTCTTTGAGCTCTTTCTAGTTCAATAAGATATGTTTTGGCTGCTCCGCCCTATGAGGAGATGCAGTAGGTAAGGACAGACTGACAGAGCGCCAGGTAGACAAACTTTGCCAAAAGTTTAACAGAAGAGACTGTGTCGAAGGCCTTTGCCAGATCTAAAAAAATTGTCAGGCATCTCTTTTTTTCATCCAATTTCATTGCGATAAATTCGGTAAAGTGGTGTACCGCATCGTCTGTCGATTTTCCCGGTCTAAAACCATACTGGGCATCCGCGAGTAACTTTTTATTTTCCAAAAAACTTACGAGCCTCTTATTAATAATTTTTTCCAAGATTTTCGGCAGCGATGGAAGGAGTGAAATTGGACGATAATTGTTGACACAGTCTCTTCTA
The DNA here is from genome assembly GCA_963555695.1 of Dasypolia templi. Taxonomy (NCBI): domain Eukaryota; kingdom Metazoa; phylum Arthropoda; class Insecta; order Lepidoptera; family Noctuidae; genus Dasypolia; species Dasypolia templi. The sequence continues at coordinate 1,637,483 of OY743150.1, forward strand.
CCACTCTTGTGAATGGGAATAACTATAGATTGCTTGAGAGCATCAGGGAACACGCCATGCCTGAGACAGTTATTAAAGAGCTCCGTGAGTGGTAGCGCTATGTATTCCTTGATTGTTTCGCTATTGTTCTTATGGATTGCTTCGCTAAATAGATCCTTAAAAGTCACCCATTGCCTGTAAATAATGGATAATGTGAATAATGTAAATAATGGAATGTAATGGCCTGTAAATACAGGAATATCCATTTGAGGAGTGGATTTCTCTCGATATGATGTCGACCACATCTTGGAGTTGATAGCCTTTTTCAAGCTATTAAAAGTACGCTCGTGTTTGCTGAAGTAATATTCATAATCTTCTGTTACATCTTCTCCCGATTCACCAATGATCTCCCAATGAAGGTTATCAATAGTGGTCCACCGATTGTGCAGGGTTCGAAGGGCATCTTCGAACTCCCACTTGTCAACGATAGTTTCGACATCAATATTGTCGACTGCTCTAAGAAACGCTTTAAAATTGACCGACTGCTTATGGAGCATATCGTCAAGCTTGCTGTTAGACCCTCTTGATTCGAAGGTCGGAGTTGCTATTGTTGGCGGTTCCGGCTGACTCGCTAAAGTGCCGGGCGCCTCTAGCTGTGCTGTTTGAGGAACAATCGGAGCTGTCTGAGCTTGCTGCATCAACTGTTCTTTATATTGACAAATAACCTCTTTTGCTGTTAAATAAAGCTGTCTCGTACTTTCAAATTCAGACTTGATGAAATATTTATGCTTCGTCTGTTCAAAAGGAAGAGTCTTTTCATGATTCACTTGGAAAACCTCCCAGTACTTCTCAAGCAACTCGAGCCTACGCTTACAGTTATATAACGTTTTACGGTCTACGCTATCCTTTTTAAAATTGACTACAATTTTTCTAATGCTCTCCGCTATCTCCGATTGAATGAAATAGAGGCTCTCCATCTCGCTGCTGGTGTAAGAAAATTTGAACGATCTTACTTGGAAAAATCCTTTGCCGCTGCTAAACTGACGAGGTTTGTTTCCCACGCCAGTGATCCGCTGATGTCGCTAGTGTGAGCTGTGATCTCCCTGCTGCTGGAAGGACACTTACTGAGCACCGATTTTGCTGCTACCGCTGAGAGAATATATTGGGCACTCCAATATATTCCCATTAAAGTCTCGCTGCTTAGGTTACCACCACAGTCACTGCTAGGCTATGAACCGCCGCAATCCAAAAGAGTCACTGGTTCGGTTCAAGTTCACTTCACGATTTTTCAGTCCCGAAAAACTAAAGTTCGACCGCGAAGTCCTTTTATAGGCTCGAAGGACCAAAATATTCCTATATACATGTTTGAAGGACGTAATTAAATACACATTTTAAACTGCTATCGTTGTTTGTTTAATATATTTGTTTAATGGGTGTAACATTTTTCAGAAGTGGGATTCGAATCTGGAGCAGTTCTCAGGCAAGGCATGAGTTCCGATAGTCGCAGCCGGTCCCGCAGCCCTGTCAGATGGAGTCGCCGGCGGATAGAACGACCGCAGTAGCAGCAACGCAGCTGCTCCCGCGACACCTGGCGACCGGGCCGTTCGCCAATCCGGGACCGTCGAGGCCGTCCTCCACCTGGCTTTTCAAATGAACCCGGTAGGTCATTTCCATATTATTCGGGTGTGATGGTTAAACCGGATATAATACCGGAATTTGATCCTGAAAAACCGGAGCTACTCATCTCAGTGGCTTAACAAAGTAGAGCAATTAGGTGCCATACATGGATGGAACGACAACGTTAAAAGTTATTATATGCAGGCACGTCTGGTTGGATTAGCGAAATTGTGGCATGGTGCATTACGAAGCTATGAATTTACGTGGCCAGAATGGAAACAAAAAGTTCTGGAAGCGTTTCCTCAAAGCATAGATTACGCAGACGCATTGCGGGAAATGTTAACTAAGTGTGAAATCATTGGAGAGAAAGCGGTGTCGTGTATCATAGAAGGGTTGCCGTTCCACATGAAGACTTCTGCAAGAGCTGGTAACTATAAAACCCCAGGCGAGCTTTATTCTCACTTTCTATGGATGAACGACGACAAAAGAATTTATCAAAGCCAGAGAAACGTTCCTCGAGGCCGAGATTACGCATCGGGGTCGAAAGAAGCAATCAGAGAAGTCAGAGATCCAAAAGAACGGAAGACAGGTGTAACTTGTTTTCTTTGTAGCGAGTCTGGGCATGTTGTACGATCATGCCCAAAAAATCCCAACGCTACAAAATGCGAAATCTGTGGGAAAACTAACCACAAAAAGGAGCAGTGTTATCAAAAGGCTGTCAGCATTGTACAAATACAGGTAAATGAATGTTATTTTAAACATGTCTTGATTAATGGTTTAAAAGGTACCGCTTATTTAGACACGGGGGCTCAAGTCAACCTTATCACTCATGATTGCGTTCTAAAGCTGGGTGTTGCAATGCAACCTTGTGTAGTTTTTGTCAATGGTTTTGGTGGACCACCAATTAAAGCTCACGGGCAGGTATCATTAGAGTTCGTTATAGATGAAATAAAAATTTCTTCAGACGCAGTTGTCGTCGACGCTGCCGTGAACCGCGCCGAAGTTTTTATTGGACAGCCTATTTTAAACAATGAAAAATTCAAGCTTACAGTTAGTGGAACTACCGTATTTTTAGGATATGCAGATAGAGATGAAACGAAAATTGAATCAGTTGAAATAAATTCCTTGCATGTAGGTACATGTATAGATAATGTTAACATTTTGTGCTCTGCAGACACTGAAGTTCCAGCTTATTCATCCATGTTTATTGACACCTACAATGATGTTGAAAAGGAAAAGTCAACTCTATTGTTTGTAGATACTCGTACAATTGGTTATAATGGCTGCAACTATAGCATTCCTGCTTCTGTGCATTGTTTTCCAGTACAGGCTGTTTTCATAGTTAATCACGGGAAAAACCCGGTTTGTTTCCAGAAAGACCAGGTTATTGCTCGTGGGTTGGTTCAAAGTCAAAGTCAAAGTCAAAGCAATTATTTCAAATAGGCCCATAAAATGGCACTTTTGAACGTCAAAAATTACAATAAAAATATAACTGATTCTAGGCGCCACTTCCAAAAAGTAGTTTCGTATGGAGAAGAAGTGGCAAGAAACTCCACCGTTACTCTTTTAAAATATTTTACAATATTTGTATACATTAATTATATTTTTTTATGTGAAGACGATGCACCAAGAATAAAAATACTATACCACAAGTGGTAAGAAGAACTAAAAATATAGCAAAGGCAGATAAATGAATGACGCGATAGGTACATTGTGCTCACATATTTACAAACACTGTAAAAATATATGACTTTCCTAAAATATTAACTAGGAATAAGTCAGTGTGTGAGTAAGTAAAAACAAAAAAAAAAAAAATAGCAACCAGTGTGATTTTCTCTAGACGGGATTGTCCTATGGAGCTGGACCATCATGTTTCCAAGCATTCTTATCTTGTATATAATCCTCTAATTTGTAATAAGCTTGTCTGCAAAGTGTACTTTTTATCCGAATTTTAAATTTTCTTTCATTTAATTGCAATATATCACAAGGTATTTTGTTATAACATTTAACACAGTACCCCATAAATGATGTATGTACTTTAGCTAATCTGAAAAATGGTTGATCTATTTTATCTTTATTTCTAGTATTCAAATTATGTCTATCACTTATTTTATTAAAAAGATGTAGATTTTTTCTTACATACATAATATTTTCATAAATGAATTGGCAAGATACTGTCATAATATTAATCCCTTTAAATAGTTCCCTGAGAGATTCGCGACGAGGAAGATTGTATATGGCTCTGACAGCTCTCTTTTACAAAATAAAAATGGATTCAATGTCAGCAGCCCAACCCCACAGTAAAATGCCATAAGACATAATGCTGTGGAAGTAGCTAAAATAGACCAAACGCGCGGTTTCTACATCTGTTAACTGTCTTATCTTTCTAACAGCATAAGCGGCAGAGCTTAGCCGCCCCGCAAGAGATTTTATATGTGGTCCCCATTGTAATCTCTCGTCCAGCGTGATTCCTAGGAAAACCGTCTGATTAATAAATTCTAGTTTTTCTCCATTCAATATGATGTCACATTCGCTACTTCTAACATTAGGTAATTTAAATCTAATGCATTTGTTTTTTTTTTCATTTAGTACCAAATTATTTACCGTAAACCAATCTTGAACTTGAAGAATCGAGTTATTTACGTCGTCCAGATTTTGTGACCGTCGGTCTATTTTAAAGATTAATGATGTGTCATCTGCAAATAACACCATCTTCGGTTGATTTTGAAGTACTTGAGGTAAATCATTAATGTAAACTAAGAAGAGGAATGGACCCAATATCGAACCTTGAGGAACGCCCATTTCCATTTCATACCCTAATGAGTTTATGCCGTTTACTTGAACTTTAACCTTTCTATCTTTCAGGTATGATCTAAGTAGATCAAGAGCTGTATTCCTAACCCCGTAGTGCTCCAGTTTCAGAAGAAGGGTCTCATGGTTTACGCAATCAAATGCTTTAGAGAGGTCGCAAAAAATTCCAATGGCATCTTTTGCTTCCTCCCAGGCGTTAAAAATGTTCTTTATTAGAGAAACACCAGCGTCAGTGGTACAACGCCCTTTGGTGAAACCGTACAGTTGTTCATGAAAGATGGAGTTTTTATTAAAGTGACGTACCATTTGATTGAGCATCGACTTTTCAAACACCTTACTGAGAACTGGTAGAATTGATACAGGCCTATAATTTTTGAGTTCTTTACTATCACCGGATTTGAACAAAGGAACTACTTTACTGTGTTTCATGAGATCCGGAAAGACACCTTGGTCTACACTGGTGTTAAATATGACAGCTAAATAGGGCGCAATGGTTTCGATGAAAGTTCTACAGACTTTTACAGACATTCCCCAGAGATCTTCTGTTGATTTAATTTTAAGATCTTTAAAAGCTTTTATTACAGCCTGGGGGTTTGTATGTTGAAACTTAAACTCCAAAGGGCATGCATTTACATTCTTTCTAAGTAAGGCAGCAGAGAACTCGGGTGAGGAATTTAAAGCTTCAGTAGTTTTTAGGGGAACATTAGCAAAAAAGTTTTCAAATGACTGAGCTACTTCTAGATCTGAGTTGATAGGGCCATGTGCAGTTTCTAAATTAAATTCAGTATTACGCTGTTTTTTCCTACCTGTTTTGTTATTTATTATTTGCCAGGTAGTTTTTATTTTATCATCGGCTGATTTTATTTTATTGCTAATATAAAGAGCTTTAGCAACTTTGCACACATTTTTAAAATTTTAGAATATTTGCAACATACATATTAAAGCTTATATTATTTATATGTTGCTTTAGACCATAAAGTTCAAAAAGTTTTCCCCTGCTTTTACGAATACCTGGAGTCGCCCAATCACTAAATAAGAACTTTGTGTAAATACTTTTGGTTTTAAGTGGAAAAATTTCATTAAATTGTGTGTTTAATAGTGAAAAGAAATCGGCATAGAACTCATTTGGGTCACATAAATTATAAAAACTTTGAACAAATAATTTACTGGCCAAAGAGTTATTTAATTTCTCTAATTTTTTACAAGTAATTGTCCTAAACCTTATTTGAATTTTTTGTATAGGCATGTATGAGCAAAATGTTACTGTTTGTCCACTGTGATCAGATGACAGCTTATTTACAATTTGTTTGTGTAAGTAATCGCAGTTACAAAAAATATTATCTATGCAAGTGGCAGAAGAAGCTGTCACTCGGGTTGGTTCAATAAAAACATTTGATAAATCAAATGACCCAAAAAGACTTAATAATCTGACAGTATTCAAGTTATTTTCTAATAAATTAATATTGAAATCACCACATACGATTATTGACTTACTACTAGCACTAAGTTTCTTCAGCACATCTTCCATTACTGATTCAAACACACATAGATTCTGGTAACCTGGAGGTCTGTATACGCATACTATCACATGCTTATCAAGCTCAACACAGGACAATTCAATGATGTGTTCAACAGACAGACCAGTGATGTCTTTTCGTTCTTTAGATTTAATTGTGTTTTTAACTAAAATTAATGACCCGCCATGTATCATTCGTTTTCGGCTGAAATGGCTAACTACACAATAATTTTCATAGTTAATTGACCGTACTTGATAATCTTTTAACAATGTTCTGTTAAACAAATGACATCAAACTTGGTATTTTCCAAAAACAATTCTATTTCTAGTAATTTGGAAGAGCAACCTTGAATATTCTGATTAAGTAATTTTAAAGTGTGTTGCACTCCCTTTGGTTTCTTATCATTAAGAGTTAAATTGCCAGAAGATACTTTATTACTATTGTCTAATAATAATTGGTTATTTGTAGGGGTAACTTCTGTTTTCTTACTAACTAGTTTAAAAAGTTATCCGGAGTGACCTCCACAACTACAATTTTTGAAGAGTCTAGAATGCCCTTTTCAGTTCCATAAGGAAGAGAACACCTTTCCTGACTAGTAGTAGCCTCCAAGGATGTTGGTTTTATAGGTGGTTCCTCCTTCGTACAACATGACGATTCATGATTGCTCACTATGTTGTTAGAATAAGCAGACAACACAGACTCGTCAATCAGACTCCTACAATTTGTTATATTAGCTATAACCTCATTAATGTTATATGCTATCAACATAGCAATCATATTTCTACATTTCCAAGACAGAGATAAACTTCTCTGAGTTAACTTAAAACTACTAACAAACTTGTTAGTGTCAAAAAACAATAATTTGTCACTATGACAACATGTCAGCATGTGTATAGTATTATTCAACTTATGAATATAATTGTTTTCATTATCTGATAAAGTATCAGAATAAGGTAAAGCACACAACATTAGCTTCCCTATATTTAGCTTTAATAAGGTGTCCACGCCATTCACTATGTCCTTTCTGGTAATACCGGTACTATTACCTAATAGCAAAACCATTGTAGAATAATTATCTAGGTTTGTATTTGCTATTCTTTTAATCATTTGTTCAAAACGTATGTTATGAAAACTATGGTTGGTAAAACTATGGCTTAGGTAATTGTGTAACATTTTTCCAAAGCCTGAGCCTATTTCGTCACAAAAGAATATGGACTTATTTTTCTTTGTATTAACACGGGGCTCTGCTGGAAGAGCCAACACCGGTGGAGACAAGTCAAGCTCAGGCTGAGGAGGTGGTGGTTGGTTGGCACAGCTGCATGATAGATTATTGGTCAGAGACTCATATCTCTCAGCATTGCCTTTCACCAATTCTAGTAATTCCCCAGCCTCAAACAATCGCTCACTCAGTTGTTGTTGTGATGTCACATATTTCTCAAAAATATCCTTCAGCAAGTGCTCCTTGTGTAGAATATCATTATAAAGAAGCTTAGTATCAATATCATACTTTCCCCTACACTCATTTAACTCAACAGTGCAGCTCTTTAAACTTTTGGAAAGAATAAAACGTTATTTTCTAAGGGAAAGATTTAATTTTAAAAGATTTTGTTTTTTAATGGCTCTTTGTGACCGTGTCATTATTTTCTTAATTTTAATATATTTTATTAATTTATTGTGACTCATAACAATAGGACACAGTGGTATGGTTACTCGGGAAATCGTTTGTTCTTCTAGTAATTCTGCAGATAATCTTGTAACGATAATGAGCATTGATGCAACAAAAATCAAATGTGGATCCGGAGATCCGCAGGTAGTCAAAGAGTTGGTAGAGATTTTAGAAGAATATTCTGATTGTTTTTCAATAGATACAAGAGAATTAGGCAAGACTGACAAAATAGAATTGAATATTGAACTTAACTCTGATAAGCCGGTTTGTTATCGTCCTTACAGGCTTTCCTTTTCAGAAAAGGCAATAGTACGAGAAAAGATTGTTGATATGATATCCAACGGTATTATTAGGGAATCGTCTTCTAATTATGCCAGTCCGATTGTTTTAGTAAGGAAAAAGAACAGAGATTATCGGTTTTGTGTGGATTTTAGAAAATTAAATAGTTTCACAGTGAAAAATAAATATCCTCTGCCTATCATAGAAGAATAAATCGAGAAACTAGGTGGGAAGAAACTTTTTACGAGTCTTGATTTGTCGCAAAGTTTCTTTCAGATTCCTGTAGCGGAGACTTCAATCCACCGAACTGGGTTTGTCACGCCTGAGGGCCACTATGAATTTTTGCGTATGCCCTTTGGTTTGGCCAATTCCCCAGCAATTTTTCAGCGACTCATGGACAAGATATTTTCTTCATTACGTCATGATAAGGTGCTTCCTTTTATAGATGATCTGTTGCTCCCCACTAAAACTCAACAGGAAGGACTCGATTTACTTAGGATAGTTTTGGAAATAATAAGGGACGCAAAATTGACGTTAAATCTTGATAAGTGCTTTTTCTTGCAAGACAAAATAGACTACCTCGGCTACGAGATCAACGAAAAAGGTATTAGGCCTGGTAGTAAGAAAATTGAAGCTGTGGCCAACTATATAGAACCTAAGAATGTACACGAGCTTAGGATGTTTCTAGGTCTGACTAGTTATTTCAGGAAATTTGTTAAAGGCTATGCGTCTGTCACGTATGATTTGTACGGGTTGCTAAAAAAGAATGCAGCGTGGAATTGGGATACAGCACAGCAGAGGGCTTTTGATCACCTAAAGAGGATTTTGACGACTCGACCAATACTCTCATTATTTTGCAGGAAAGGTGACATAGAAGTTCACACTGATGCAAGCAGTAAAGGTGTAGCTGGAATTCTCTTTCAGGATCAGGAGGGTTTGAAACCCATTTCGTACTTCAGCCGAAAAACAAGCAAAGAAGAAGCTATGTATCATTCCTACGAATTGGAAACTCTAGCTGTAGTCGAATCGCTGAGGAGATTCAGAATTTATTTAGCAGGTAATAATTTCAAGGTGGTGACAGACTGTGCAGCCGTCCGAGACACTTTCTTGAAAAAGGATCTACTACCTCGAATAGCAAGATGGTGGTTATCTATTCAGGAGTACGACATGGAAGTCGTTCATAGGCCAGGTAAGTCTCATAGGCACGTGGTCGTCACGTGGTAGTCCCTAAATATGGAAGGTGGAATGTCATGAGGAAATATCATGATTGCATTGGACATCCAGGCCTGAAGCGTTGTGAGGAAATCATCAAAGGTAACTTCTGGTTTCCAGAAATAACACGTTTTATACGAAAATATGTCAACTCATGTTTAGACTGTCTTTACAAGAAGGGGCAGTACAGAAGACCTGAAGGTGAGTTACACCCCATTGATAAAGTTTCTGAGCCAATGCACACTCTGCACATTGACCACCTTGGTCCTTTCTGCAAAAGTCGAGCAGGAAACAGTTTTGTGCTGATGGTGGTCGATTCCTTCACGAAGTTCACATGGGCGGTACCAGTTAAAACTACGATGACTTGAGAGGTAATAAAATCCTTAGACCACATTTTTTCTTTATTTGGTTATCCAGAGAGAATGATATCCGACAGCGGTACGAGTTTCAAAAGTTAACATTTCAAACAGTTTTGTTTGGATAATCAAATAAAACACATAATCAATTCTGTAGCATGTCCACGAGCAAATGGCCAAGTGGAGAGGTATAATCGTACATTACTAGATTCACTCAACACAAGCGTGGATGATGAAAAGGATTGGGATCACAAACATCACCTGGGGATTGAATAATTTACAAAATGGTTCAACTGGATTTACACCATACAGGCTCATGTTTTCCGCGATTCGAAGCAGGTATCAAGGTATGGGACATAACATCGTGGATAGTGAGGCGACAGCTGCATGAGCTAGGACCGAAACTACAGCGAACCTAAACCGGACGGCGGAGAAAATGCGCAAATATTTTAATACAAAGCATAAACCTCCAACAAAATACAAGGTAAACGATTTAGTATTATGGAAAGGAGCTGCTGACCGAAATGTGAACGAGCGCCGAAAACTGAAGGAAAAGTACAGCGGACCATATAAGGTAACGAAGGTAGTAGGAAATGATAGGTACATGATTACTTCGCTGAAAGGTATGAAAGGGTATAAGCGATTCAGTGCGGGTTTGGTTTATTTTAGCTACTTCCACAGCATTATGTCATACGGCATTTTACTGTGGGGTCGGGCTGCTGCCATTGAATCCATTTTTATTTTGCAAAAGAGAGCTGTCAGAGCCATTTACAATCTACGTCGCCGCGAATCTCTTAGGGAACTATTTAAGAAGATTAATATAATGACTGTACCTTGCCAGTTCATTTATGAAAATATTATGTATGTTAGAAAAAATCTGCATCTATTTAATAAAATAAGTGATAGACATAATATTAACACTAGAAATAAAAATAAAATAGATCAACCATTTTTCAGACTATCTAAAGTACATAGATCTTGTATGGGGTACTGTGTTAAATGTTACAACAAAATAGCTGGTGGAATATTGCAATTAAATGAAAGAAAGTTTAAAACTCATGTTAAAAAAACACTTTGCAATCAAGCATATTACAAATTAGAAGATTATATCCTAGATAAGAATGCTTGGAAACATGCTGGTCCTGCTCCATAGGACAATCTAGAGGCTAGACAAAATCATACTATTTGCTTATTGTATAGTATTTTTATTCTTGGTGCATCGTCTTCACATATAGAAATATAATTAATGTATACAAAATATTGTAAAACATTTTAAAAGAGTAACGGTGGAGTTTCTTGCCACTTCTTCTCCATACGAAACTACTTTTTGGAAGTGGCGCCTAGAATCAGTTCTATTTTTAATGTAAATTTTGACGTTCAAAAGTGCCTTTTTAAGGGCCTATTTGAAATAAATGCTTTGACTTTGACTTTGACTTTAGTGCTCTTGTGTCGTCGGACTCGCTAAAACCTTTTCAGGTGGAGGAGGATTCCGGCGCTAGCTCTATTGATACGGAGGTGGACAGCACGGAGGAATTGATCGACTTGCTTGAAGGCTGAACGTTAATTAATTCCAGGAATAGTCAAATTATACAAATTTTTATGAGTGAAGTAATGTCTTGGGATTTAACATTTTGTCGGATATGTACAATTTTATTTTTATTTTGATTTTGATTGGAACCATGATACTTATAAGTGACTGAAATGTGATATCGATGTTGAAATGTTATGTGTTGGAAAATTATGGTATTTTGGAAACTTGTTTTGGGAACAAGTATTTACTTTTGGAATGACTACTTGATGATTGATAATGGGATTGGAAAATTATGGTATTTTGGAAACTTGTTTTGGTAACGAGTACTTACTTTTGGAATGACTTTCTTGATGGTTGATAATGAATTAGTTAAAGGATATACTTTTGATGTTACTTTTATTGTGTATGCATAAAAAAAAAAGAGAAAAATTATTTTACAATTAATTGAACTTAGGATTTTCTTCTTTTTTTTGCTTTTTTTTTGAACTAGTTATGCTACTTTTGGTTGGACAATTACGTACATACCGTGTTTCTTTTTCCTTTGCAGAGTCAAAAAGGTGTCAGGATGGACGAGTGTGAATATTCCACATGTTAGGCGCTAGATGGCGCGACAGAACGCGTAGAAACACGAACGTAGTCGTCGCCGCCAACGCATAAGGTGTTACTGTTGCCATGGGCGGATGTTTGCGGTACTAACGTCGGGAGTCGACCAATGAGGTGACGAGATAAACGCGCCACCACCGCGAACCAATCAGGCTGGAGATTTGATCGTGAAGAAAGAACAACGAGGTGTTGAGTTTTTACCGGCAAAATTGGTAGTCAGTCTAATTTTTGTAATCGAATAGTGTATATCTCTGAATATAACAAGAAGCTAAGTATTTCCCTTAATTAAAATGTATGTGTTCACTTTACTGATTTAAATATAATATTTGCTGTTATGGGTGAATTGTGTTTTAAATTCTGAGGGATAACGTTGCGCCTATATCTTACTGGGGTTTTATTTTAATTCGTAGGTGATTAATTGTTTAAATTCTATTGTTTTATGAGGTTCCAATAACTTTAAATTCATTATACCTATATACATGTTTGAAGGACGTAATTAAATACACATTTTAAACTGCTATCGTTGTTTGTTTAATATATTTGTTTAATGGCTGTAACAAATACTTAAATACTAAAATGCTACCCAATTAAACTGCCACCATCACATTATAACCTTAATGAAAATCCATAATCATGATCAGCCAATAATGTTCCCACTGCTGGGACGCCTGTGAGATGGATTGGGCCTTAATCAACCAGGCGGGCGCGGGTCACGTGTCTTCGAATTTTATGTTCTAGGACATGACGGTTTCCTCATATGTTTACCTTCGCCGTTTTGAGAGCAGTGGTGACTAAATAATTTAAACATAGTAAAGTGCCTGGCTGGGTTCCAAACCCACAACCTACAACTTGTAAGTCGCGGCCCTTACCACAGGGTCACCATAAAATTTAATATTTTTGTTTTATAAATGCGAAATCATCTTTATATGTGTGTCTGTTAGATCCAAATGAAGGGCTCGACCATGACCCGTTTTAGAACTGTTTTTTTAACCAGTACTGTTCCCGTTATACCGGATAATTTCCGACGTGGGGGAAACCGCGGGCAAACACTAGTACATAATAACGATGTTATAACATGGCACAACACTTAGTTTAAACTTCTACTAACTTTTCCAAAACCATCAAATACCCATAACCTCCTCAGATCACAAAAGCCTTGAAAACTATGTTCAACAGAAGTTCAGCTAGATATGACGTATATTTGTACCGGATCCGGTATGCGTTTACTTAGGATCTTTCTACACACACTGTACATATTCCTATGTAGTTCGTGGCCATCCTGCGGTTAACTGCCCCTAGTTAAAGGTCGGAGGTGTTGACCTCGATCCTTCCTATTGTGGGTTAACCTTACCGGGTAGTGGAACCTGGTAGATGACTTTAAACTGGATTGTATTTGAGGTAATGCTTATTTTCTACTCCTGTTAGACGGTTAGTGGCTTTGCTATTATGAGTTAAGTCCTCGTATCCATAATTAAAGCTATTCCAATTATGTTTGTAGGCACGCATTGTGAAATGAATATCATTTATTTGCTAAAAATGTACGATAAGATAATTTTTGTTTTTAAATAGTAGTTATTGTTAAGATTGTTGCACTCATTTGATAGTAGTTCGTTTGTTCAACTATTCATACCAGGTTGTTTATTGCTGAAAACCTAGCTAGAGCTTTAAGTACCTCTGTAATAGCACATCTAAAATAATCAAAACTGTAACATTGTTTCAAGCAAGAGATCCAGCAGCATGCTTTGAAATCGTATGATGTCGAAAATTTGCTCTTCTTCATCAGTGTTGTGCGAGGTTTGAAGTAAACCTTACAGAAACTCTACTGGTACCTTCACGGGTACTGATGAGTTAATCTCAATGTATTACGGTTCCAATTCGTCAACAAAACTTTAGTCAATACAAGAAATCCCGATTCTTCATACCTGGTGAACTTTATTTTTATTTGACACACATATACACTTGCATACTGGGACCAGCCCTAGTGTGACAGAGCGCCCGTATCTCTGCCCGGGCATTTTCGCCCCATACAGCGACGGGGAGGATGAGGATTATCGCTGATAGATTGTGTGAGCTATTGCTTAAATTGGTTATAGGTTACGGTTTGTTTCTGCCTTACGATTTATTGGTATCAATAAAAGGACCTCCATCATTCCTTCATGCATAGCGTTTCATCTATATATTTGTGTTTCTGCACACTATAGAAATACACACAAAATGAAAATAATAGAAAAGTACAAACCACCAGCATGTCGATTCTATAAAAATCTCACCGTGAAGACTTGCGTGAGCTGTCATCCCGTCTTGGTCAATCCCTAGCATCAGTAGCACTGACAGCTCACTCCAGGCTCACTTCACCTCAGTGTTCAAGTGATTACGCACGCTAATTGAACGTAAACGAGGCAAAAGGAATAGGTTGTAGGTTGATACGAAAATAACATTGTCACGTACAAAGAATAACTTACAAGAAATACAGTAAAATTTCTTAAAACCTTATTCCTCGAAGACGCTACCGAGTCTAGGACAAACTTTGAATACAAAACACCACTTTTATTGGACCTTTAAAATGGCAAGAGCTACTAACTTTGAAATCCCTACCGCACTGATATATCACTTAAGAATTTTCATATTCAACTGCCGTTGTCCCCAGAGCGGGTTGCACAACCTTATCTTCAACTTCTCCCAATGAAGTTAGGACTCTATAATCGATAACGTAAGATTTACGAATGTTGAATAACAAAGTTTGTTCAAGTGCTGCCACTATGACAGCCAATAGTGCCAATAGTGGTATAATGGTATAGTGGTGAAGTAGAAGCGCTCTACGCCAACCTTCTGTTACAAGAAGGTTATCCTTTTAATACAGCCTCCTTTTTACCCTTTGAATTTGAAATAATACAGTCACGTGGTGTGATCGTGATTGGAATATTGCGGCTAGGGCTGAGAGTACGGATATTTTGCCACATATCGGATATGGTTGCGGTTATTCGGATACGGGAAGGGTTGCATATTTGTCAAGTAAGTGTTTGAAAATTGTTGTGTTCCGCGTAGAAGCGTGTAAGCGGAATACTTAAAGCGGCGTCGAACCGTCCTCAGAAGTTCTGTTTAACAGCGGTTTACTAATAAATGTTTTCATAAGTGGATAAAATAATAATATTTGAAGTGAATTGCAGTGGCGCTCCCTTACAAAGGTTTATTAAAAAAAACTTTTTTCTTTAAGTTTTTTTACAAAGTTTGTGAGGATGTTTGTTACTCTTTCACGCAGTAACTTCTAGATGGATTTGGCTGAAATTTCCACATAGACTGTTTATGACCTGGATACTTTTAATACCAAAATAATAACACATAGGATACTTTTTATCCCGGTAGTACGGTTTTGTGGGATAATTTCGGAAACTCTACGAGGGCGAAGACGTGGATAAAAGTTAGTACCTCCACCTTATGCTCCACCGTGTCCTCAAGGCGATCCAATGCAGTGGTGACACCCGGGCGTTTTCTCCCGCCTTATTCGAAACAGGAACCTCCCGAAACAACCGTGTCCGGTGAGGACCTGTGTCCAGCGGAAGGTGAGGACGCCGTGGCGCCTCTCCAACCACTTCTCAAATAGGGGAATTACCGCCGCTATTGTGGCGTGCCCAGCACTGGGTTGTGACAATCGCACCCTCCATGTCGCCATGAGATCCCGCCGGAGCTCTGTCCGCTGTACCGTGATTTCTCGCGGCAGCGGAGTTACACCCCGGCGTTTTGCCTCCTCGTGCCACTCCCATACGTGCGCGAGGGCTTTTGCCTCCAGATCCCATGGCGGCAATCCGGCAAGGAGGCTCGCCGCCTCGCAGGAGACCGTGCGGTATCCCCGGACTAGCCGGACGGCCATGACCCTTTGTATTGAGAACCCTTGAGGCGAAGGCCTCTTCCAGAGAATGCTAGCTTTCTCTGTCTTTTGATGCGTCCATCCAGCGTGATGTATCTATACGCACGATCTCGTCCTTCCAGCGAGTTTGTGAAATATCCTTGTCTTTGCGAATAAACGACATTGAAATAAGTTACTCAATTAGAAGCAGCCCAGTCTAGATTTGTACCCATGGCATAGAAAAGCATAGCCTACTTATTACTTTCCAGTGCTGTCACACCGACCGCCTCTCTTTCAGAGTGGGCCGGAATCCACGCCGTGGATTCGTGGGCGTCAAAGGCTCGCCCCTTATGTTATGGGACTTCAACACAACTGGACAGAACTCCTTTGCCTATACCTTCGGAGAATAACGGCGCCATGCTGTGTAAATAATATGAATTCTTACTCAGATATTCTGAAAACCCTGAACTAATTCCAAAACCAATGTATTCTTATTTGCCACATTTTGTGGAATAAAGTTTATCGTGTAATATGATCGAAGTTGGACATGCTATGTAAATCTCACTGGGTAGAACAGGCTTCGAATTTTTAGTGCCTTTTCATAACACGTTGGAAATATATTATGCTTAAGTGGAAGTTATGTGATGTGTGTTTTATGTGTTCATCTCATAACGATGACATAGTATCTCACAGGATATTATTTCTTTTTCTTGTACTTGTCTATCTATCACAGACCAGCGGGCCTCGACAAAGTGACATACTGTCCGCGATGATGGGAAAATCTAAAAAGGTTGACATAAGCTACCGAAAACCTTATGCCAATCCTCTTGAAAGTCGTTGTAGAAGTACGATAACGTCTGATAGCGATTGATTCTTGAAGTTTTGTTTGTATTTTGCCACGACACATGGATGATTTTGCAATTTTTACATTGTTTGAGCTAATGAGGCATTATTTCATTTAACAAATTTGTCTCTTTTATGTTTATTTTACTAATATAACAACTACCACAGCCAAACGCTAAGGCTAATGTCAACAGATGTTTGTTCTACCCGTCTAACTTTCCAGAGCGATTTTTCTGATGTTTTTTAAAAATTAATATTCTTACCCAAATGTTAGTAAAAGAATTTAGTAGTAGTATAGTTAGCAGTAATAAGTCCAGAAGGACAAAAGATCAGTCAAAACAGCTTTGATGTTACCAATTAATCAATTACTGCCTAGGATGGAGTAAAACAATTCAATTCCAAAAGGAACTCAATTGTTTCATTTATAACGCTCACAAAAATATTGCAGCAGTGGCTACTTATTTTCTAAGATCCTACCTTTTAGGTTTGAAAATAAAGAAATATGTACAAGTCTAATTACTCCAAAGTGTGTAAGGGATCACAAGCCCGCATCTTAAAAGCATAGGCTCGTAATTAAATCCAAACCGAAAGGCATATTGTATGCCTTTCGGTTTGGATTTAATTACGAGCCTAAACCAATTAAGAACTAATTTATAATGTCACATTCATCAAACAACTAAAGCCAATCCATTTCTCTTACCCTACATTATCATTCGCACAAATATCGAGTATCCATGCACAACTAACCCACTTTCCCCCAATTCAGCCCCACAACTAACAATTGAAATCATAACCCTACACGACAAACTCGCCATTTTATCGAGCAGAAACCAGCCCGCTGATTGATTTGGCCTAAACGATAACATTAGGGTTGTTCTCCGGGCCGAATTCGGCACACGTCCGGCAGCGAAGGGTTTCGGATATTACGTAGGGTAACGTATCCGAATAGTGCGTGGTCATTCGTACCCGCGGTGTTATTGCACGGATTATTAAGTTATCTTGCCTCTGCTTACATGTGTTGGTAATTTTGGTGATTTATTTACATGGAGTCGTGGCTTGGGAAATATTGTGTGGTTATAATGGCAAGGTTGAGTTCATTTGTGTCAACATAGAAGTAACAATATCGAAGGAAGTGTTAGTAAATGACACGTTTTATCTACAACAATCTAAATAAAACAGAAAGAAAAAAAAATCTTATATTTAACTGATGCTAACAAATCAGACTAGAAGCTTTCGAACTTCATATTTCAAATAAAAATAATTAATACTTACCGATAAAAAATTATGATCACATATTTCTAGCTTACCTTTTACACTCTCATTATTTTACACTAATACCCAAAAAGGTTAGATTAGACTGATCCCTTTCTCCTCAAATCAAATATTAACAAAAAAACAACTTCATTAATTTTTAGATCACTGGGGAAATAAATTCTCTAAAAACTCAAATTCATGTTTTCATCCACATTCATGGTCAGTTCATTGATCAGTGATTTCTGTTCAGCTGACATGGAAGTCCTCAGACTCGCCACACAAGTCTTGCTTCTCCTCAAAGGTGGTCTCCCTCGAATCCTTCCGTCATACTTGTGCCTCTTGTGGTTCACTGGACTCTCGGAGTCTGAGAGCTCGTCGCATTTGCGTTTACCTGATGAGGATGTGGAGTTGAAGGAAAATGATCTGTGTGGCGTTGTTGTAGCTGAAAAAGATAGGATAGTTGTACTATAATGTTGATTGAGGAGTAAGGAGTAGTAGTAAACACAGGCTCATTCAGGGCAAGGCTCAAGGCATTCCTGTTGGTAAGATGTCTCTACTCATTAGATGATTTGTAGGTAATTCTTAATGGTTCTCAAACTGACATGTAATTATTTATTTACGATGTTATAAATTGTGTATTCGAATGACTTTTTTTTAAACTGTTTTTTTTTTTTTTTTTAATTGCTATTAATTTAATGAAAACAAGGCGTGATATTATGTATGTAATATTTTATTTGAATTGCATGTTTTCTTCTTTTTGTTAAAATTTCATGCGGGTTTATTTTCGCACGCAATGTGAATTGTTACTGAATAAATAAATTGAATTGAATAGTGAGGTCAGCGAATTAGGGTTTCAAAGAGAAAACAAATTTAAACGAAATGTTTTTATTAATGACAATAATGTGTAAGTTAGTATAGAATGAATCATATTATTAACAACATTAGCATAATAATCAGCCTAAAACGTTCCCACTGCTGGGACACAGGCCACGGGGGCCCAGTGCGGGTCGATAGATGTCACACGTCTTCGATTATTTGGTACTAGGACATGCCGGTTTCCTCACAATGTTTTCCTTCATCGTTTTGAAAGCAGCGGTAATGAAATTAAATAAACAGAGTAAAGTCTCTGCCTGGATTTGAACTCACTCGTAAGTCGGGGTCACCACTGCTCTCAACAACATTAATCATCTTGATAAAACAAGGCAACAGTTACAGTCAGATTAATCAATTCCTAAGCGACAAAATGACATGATTAAACCATCACCATCAATTCAAAAGTCTAGGGCCAAAAAATTCTAAACACGATTTCCGAAGCAGAAGAACGGAAAGTAATAAATTTAAAAGAAAAATATTTCAGAACCCAAGAAAAAAAAGATAAAGCGCTGTCTCGCAATATGATTGAAGCGAGCCTTCTCATGAATAGAAAAATGCAATATTGCCTGCCACTTGACACGGAACGGAATTACGGGCCGTTGCAAAATTTACGATTTGGATTCTATCCGCCAGTAATTTTTTCACTCTGGAAATATCTTTCTGACGTTCCTATAAAGTTTTTGGACGCTATCCAGTCAGTTTCAGTTTGGGAGCTGGTATTAAAACTGGGGTTGGGAAAATGTTTTTCAGAGAATTTTTGCTTATTTCAAAGATTTTTACCGAACAGGAAGTAAAATAAGGCAGAATACACATTAAGCAGTTAGGGCTTTGATCATAGTGATTGATGCGTTTGTGGAAAATAAGGTCAAGTAAAAATCTTCTGAAGATTAGAATATAAACCAGTTTTATCATCTTAACATGGTTGACATCAACAAGTTGCCTAATTCAGGCGACAGGCAATTCTTCTTGTCTTGAATGGACTTTGAACGTGACATTTAAGCTACTATTGCGAACTGTAACTGATACAACCGCAATGTATTTATGTAACTATGTATGTATTAAAGCGTGCTCATGTAACTGTCACAGATGGATTGTCGAATCCGCTGTATTACAACGCCCTTGAGTTGTTTTACAAAACGGCTCCGTTTAAATTACTGAACTTCAACATGCAGTATTGCATAAACGTTTTGCATTTGTCAACACAACGGGTCAATGATTAGAGGTTATGTAAAACATTTTGAAATGAGACGTCAGATTTTTTATTGTAATTCTAAATTTTGTCGTTCGTAGCTCTGTGTCATAACAACATTATTGGCGTCCAAAACCAAAATAAATAAATTGAGTAATATTATTGAAAATGACCCAAAGTCAAGTAAACAGTGGATTTAAGGACAATTTAATAAACAGTTATCAGAGTTTACCTAAAGGAGCTGTTTGTAAAACAGCGAATTCGACAATCCATCTGCGACATAACTACGCCAATATCTTGTTTGGTCAACATGTTTCTATTAGCAAAACAGCAAGAAACGGTTCGTTACCATTATTGTGACGCGTCATTATTTGTCGTGTTTGTAATGCGGTTATTTATGCCATCGAATTCGGCGATCAGTGCAAATACTTTGCTTCTGCAATTGAAATTTATTAACAAACTTTGTTTTATGCAATACTGGCTTTTGTTCGCGGCCTCGACCGCGTAGGTTTCGGATGTGAACCCATAGAAACGTAACCTCTAACCCAGGACACACACAAATTTACCAACGTGGTAAATTTAATATATTTCGCGTGATTAAGTAACAATCATGCAAACTCAATTTTTTTAGATCTCAAGCGCTATAGAGGAATGAGCCAGCATCATTTACAACCTGTTGTAAATGATCCTGGCAGTGGCGACCAAGAGGGAGAAGAGTCTCTGCTTGTGGACCGGCCGAAAGTGCAGTGTGCGGACCCGAGGTTGCTGATGAGGCTGAGGGTGATGACCAAGTTAGTCTTAGGATACCCGTTGACGCCGTGGTTGCTGGCTGGCTATATGACTCGCCGCTCTAAAGCTTGCGGAAGTGACGTCACGAAGTCACGCTGAAGTAGTTGCACGAAGGCTGCTGACGTTCATGTTCGGGGTCAACAGTGTACCAGTATAGAGGGATGGGGAACAGGGTGTAAAGTATACTGCTCCTCCATAGAAAAGAGAGGATCCATCTACCAGACGGGTCTCTGGTGGGCAACTGCCCGACGATTGATTGATTGGGATGTTGTATATTTGGTAGTTGCGCGGTTAACTCTGCATGCGTGATGCAGGATTATGCGTGACGTCAGTGTGATGCTTAGTTCGCATGTGGGATTGTAGATGCGCACACGAAGATACCACAGCGCCATCGAAATTATACGTCGTAGCCCCATAATACTTAGTTGTTCAGTAAGTAAGTCATAAAAGTAGATTCCACGAGTCCATATCGTCGCAGGACTTTTAGTTGTTTATTAGCTATACCATATTTAATATTTAAATATATATATATATATATATCTTATTTAACTAGGTTGACTATTTTTGCAACCTCAAAAGAATTTGAAACATGTCACAGTGTGAAAGCACAATTTTGGTATCTTGACTTTTTTTTTCCTAAATGACACGGCCCTAAATTCGTCTTTTATATCGGAATAAGAACGATAATAGACGCGGCATTTGGAAGTAAATGCCGAAAAATTCGTTATTGTTGCTTGACTGTGACAAAGGCTTGTTTTTTCGAAGGAAAGTTTATTTCCAGATACTAATAAAGGAAATGAATACAATATTATTGTTACAGACGAAAAGGTAAAAATATACGAGTACTTGGAAATCGTGTTTTGACTTCCTAATCTAAAAGTAGAAGACTTTATTTTTATTAAATAAGCTTTCAAATACCTACCTACAATCATCAATTTGTTCGTACTGCCTTAAATCTGATTCCCTATAACTAGTACAAATACAAAAAAATACAAAATAGTTTATTATGACGAATAGAAAATTTCATTAAATTTAAATGTGTTTGGAGCCTCCTTTTAAGCAAACAATGCCTGTATTAGAAGGCTCCGCTCTTTCACATCATTGTCACCTGGAGACTATGTTGTGCTGTGACCATATGGGTAAATATGCAATGCAAGTACGATTTTTATGAATTAAGCTTATATGGTATATATCAGCTACTCTTCGTTTTCCAGGAGTGCCTCGGTATCCTAGTAGGAAAGTCTCCATTCATCCAGTCTATTATATTTATTTTACAGTTCGTGGTTACTTTTATTATATACACAAATTTGTTTGTTAATTTTGTTAAAGAGCTGACTAGAGCGTTTATTGAATTGCTTGCATGCAAATCTAGTTTTAGTTTGGGGAACTTGTACAACTAACTTCTCCTTTAGATTTTTCGTTATCATTATATGGTAGGGTTTTGTATTTTTTTAGTATGGTTTGGGTTACATACAGTTTCCTTACAGAGAGTAAATCACTTTTTTAAATACATTATTTTTACTTATACACGTTGCGCTGCGTTCTATAAATTTTGTTTTTGCTACACCGCTCCAAATTGTACAGGGTCAGTGCTACATTTAATTCACTAAGCATATATAAGGGACGGTTATTACGGCTCGCTATTTTAGTTGGCACATTATGTCTGAGGGTGCTCAAGATCTCGATTCTCAAAGATCCAACTGAGTTTCCTTATTCTCCCAGAAATTCGCTCAAGTTGAGGGTACCAGGACAGTGCTTGATCCACCACAACTCGGGACGTCTCCACAAATGTGTAGTTTTAAATCTAACTCTCCAATAGGCTGTGTTCTGTTACTGATACTTAAGCATAAGTAGTTTGTTTTATTAGTGTTCAGAGAAAGTAAGTTATTTTTTAGCCATACAGCTACCTGAGCCATTCCTGCCTCTGCGGTCAGTTTAACTTCGTGCCAGGATGAACCAGAGAACACTATAGACGGGTCATCGGCGTATGGGCAATACTTTAGCATTTTTTATTTCCATACTACAAAGACCGGAAGAGAAATATACAGAAGAAAGAGGGTAGGCCCTAAAACTAAAACAACCCGTATACCCTCTTTTCTTCTTCTTTCTCCTTGTGGGACGCCGTATGACACCTCTACCTCGTCCATGGAGTACTGTCAAAATTTTTACTCTTTGTTTCCTATTCGAGAGGGAGTCTTTGAGTAAAACTGAGCGCAGTCCCTCTTATTCCGGCTTTTTCCAGCTTGTTCACAAGGATTGAGACAGAGACGGTGTCAAATGCTTTTTTGAGGTCTAAGAAAACAGACAGGCAACTGTTTCCTTTGTCAAGGTGCTACGCTACAAGAGAACTTAACGCAGTGATTGCATCTTCAGTACATACAACTTGCTTAAAGCCAAACTGTGAACGAAATAAAAGATTGAATTTTTTGAAATAATTAGTTATGCTGATGTTTATCATTTTTTCAATAATTTTTAATATCGAAGGTAAAACGGAAATTTATAGGCCTGTAGTTGCAGGCCTATTTCCGGCCTGCGTCGACACGCTGTCCCCTTCTTGTGAACTGGGGATTAGTGGATCCGGGAAGACAACAGAGACTAGCAGGGTGAACCAAAATGGGCAACAACAACAGCTTCCTTTCTTATGTATTTTAAGAATCTTGTCGAGACATTTTCCCAACCTGGCACTTTGAGATTTCAGATTCATCAGATATTTCAGATACTTCAGTATCGTCCGTATCTAGTAATAAGAAAGTATTAAGTTGTGATCCCAATGTATTTGTTTGGATAATGTATTCCCATCATCTAAACAAATACATTGGTATCATTATTTACATCAGGATTAATTTTTTGAGCAAGTTGTTTCCCAATATTAGCAAAATATTCATTAACGTAGTATAATGACTCTATGGGGGTTGTTATTATGTTCAATAATAATTCAGTTTTTACTTTTTAATCTATTTGAGTATGTGATGGTTTGTATATTTTCCAGAGTAACTTGTTGTTAGGTACTGATTGTGCAAGTATTTTTTTTTTTCATTTTTTTATTGAATTGTAACAGTAGTTTCTGTATCTAGAATAAGTTATTTTTAATATTTCGTTTTAAATACGGTAACAACTTGACTTTTTTAAATCGCATGTGTTTACTACTAATTTTTTTTTATGTGTTATTTTGAAGGCCTTGGCCTTTTTCAAAGTCTCGGTCTTGGTGATTGTGACGCTACACGACAATATGTGTGTTTTGTTTTTCGGCTGTTTTTCGGCGTACTCGATATAAGTCCGTTACGTACGTACGTAGTAGTAAATTCGTTTCCTTTACAAACAAATATAAAACTTTAATATTTCCATGATGGTAAATGTTCAATATTTGATCAATAAAAACGGATATCCATCGGCTCAAATCAAATCAAAGGCTCATCAGATCAAATCAGCTCAAAAATGATAAATGATTAATTCTGATTTGATTTTATTTCTTTGAGATGGTTTGTACAAACACTTTTACACGTCAATCATATTTTTAAATTAGATGAGGTTGGCGTTTCCTATCTGACTACTGTGAGAAAAAAGGCAAACAAACTCAGAGACCACAGTCTCTTTTCAAGTATAGACCTAATCTTTGACAGAACATTGTGATCATGTCTCAAATTGAAACTTTAAAACGCGTAATTAAAATGCTATAGGTACTTTTAAACCTACTGCCCTAAAATTCTTCAAGCCTTTTAGCGCTTAAGATTCAGCAAATGAAATTTATAATCTATATAATGAGGTCTATTTTCCAATCAACATTTTAAGTTTAGAAGTTTCGATCACGAAACATGATGAGGTTGTCAATATTTGCGCGCAGTGTTTGCCGTTCGTAGCGAAGGTGAGTTAATACGTTGATTTTAGAACGTTATTATTGGAAAATATCAAGCATTTTGAAAATAGGTGGAAAATATGATGTGGGTTTTACCTGAATAGTCTGGGGATTTCATATAGTGGAGATAGAATTCATTCTTATTTGGAAAATTTTAAAGATATTCTTGTAAGGCGAAAATTTCATCACGAAATGTTGGAAAAGTATTTTAAACTGTACTATTTATTGTAGAAATGAAAACAAATCTGCTACATCTACATCCATTCTGTCAAAAAAGGTATCGGGAATGGATTATTTGTTTAAGGTTCCAAATTCATTTTTGTGTTTTTTTTTTTGCTAGATTGAACTTCTTTTAATTGAACTGCTTATAATTTTGGCGCGGAGTTTGAGTTGCATCTGTTATTTAGATTAAATATAGTACTGTTTTTACTAAGATCATATCTAGTGTCTATTGCAAATTTCATAATTGACAAAACCATCGAACAAAGAGTTTATCTTAAATTTTGCATCGCCAATGGAATTTCGTGTTCTGAGTCACTTGAAATGTTACAGAAGGCTAACGGTGAATCGATTTTATCAAAAACACGTACTAATGAGAGGTAAAAAGCGTTCAAAAGCGGTCGAGATGTGATGGAATATTTGCCTCGCTCTGGTAGGCCATCAACGTCTTCAAGTGAAGTTAATATCGCAAAAGTAAAGCAAATTGTGACTGAAAATCCTCATTCAAGTTTGAGAGAGATAGCCGCTGAACTTTCCGTGTCTCACGAGTCGATCCGTACCATTTTAAATAATCACTTGGGTATAAAACATGTTACCGCTCGGCTAGTCCCAAACCTGAATTTTCTCCAAAAACCCAATCGCATAAGAATCGCTGAGGACATGCTAGAACGAGTCACTTCCAGCCCAACATTCACGAAACGCATTGTTACTGGTGACGACACGTGGGTTTACGATTTTGACATGCAAACTAGTCAACAAGCTTCGGAGTGGCGCATTCCAACTGAGCTGAAACCCAAAAAAACCACGCCCAAGTCTATCAAAAGTCAAAGTCACGTTGACAGTTTTCTTTGACTATCGCGGTCTTGTGCACTCGGAATTATTGACGGAAGGTCAAACTGTAAATACAGAATATTATTTAATCGTTATGCGGCGTTTAAGACAGCGAATTCGGCGAAATAAAGCCAAATTTGTAGATAATTCTTGGATTTTGCATCACGTCACTTCGCCTTCGCACAAGGCCATCATTGCGAAGGAATTTTTGATCAAAAACTCAACAAATACAACACCAAATATGTCTCCAGCCAACTTCTTTCTTTTTCCTAAACTCAAATTAAGAAGAAGACATAAAGGAGAATTCGCAGCGAGAACTGAACTCAATTCCGGAAAAAGTGTTTAATAATTTTTGGTGATTGGATTATTCTTTGGCGTAAGTGTATCGTTTCTGAAGGAGCAAACTTTGAAGGCGATAAAATAAATTTGGATGAATAACTAACATTTTGTGTATTATTGATCTTTTCCCGGTACTTTCTTGACAGAGTAGTAGGTAATGAAATGGCAAGACAACCAATAGTAAAAGCTTCTTAAATTAAAATTTATTGATTTCCATTCCATTAAAATAAACAATTAATACACGCCCATA
Source organism: Dasypolia templi (assembly GCA_963555695.1). Classification (NCBI taxonomy): domain Eukaryota; kingdom Metazoa; phylum Arthropoda; class Insecta; order Lepidoptera; family Noctuidae; genus Dasypolia; species Dasypolia templi. The sequence goes on from OY743150.1 coordinate 1,663,338, forward strand.
AAGTTATGGCGGACAGGACCACTTATTGCGGTTGATTACGAAAATAAACAAGTAAAGACCGCATTAATAGAAAGGAACCAACAAACGTACTCACCGAAGTTACCGCTCTGCTCACCCCAAAACACATTTTTCACGGCTCTCGCCACGCTCGACCAGATGTTCTCTTTAATTGATTCCAAATTCTTATCGATTACACTCGATTTCTCATCAGCCTTGCCTTCACATTGTTCCACAAGCCTCTTGACGCTAACTTTTCTTTTCGTTATAACAAACTTGAACTGAATCTCCGTTTCTTCTTCCGTGTTCATTAAAACTGATGAAAGGCAGTTCTGCAGCGTCCCGGCTATGTTCGTTGTCAATGCTGATATAGCGTTCATGCCTACTTCTGGAGTATCGATACACGTTTTGAATAATTCATTCGATTCTTTTGAGTACTCCGATTCGATTTGAGGACTGTCTTCTTTAAAGTTTATCGCTCGTGCATGCATGGTTGACGGCTCCCCGACAGGCGGGGTATTTTCCTGATCATTAGCAGTTTTTTCCCTTGTTTTCGGCGTTCTTGCCATGATTATGCCCTGGTTTTCGAAACGGTTGATTAACGCTTGAAAGCGAGGGTTGTAACTGAATCTTGGTTTCTGTGGCCCGGGTGTTAGCATTCTTTTCGGTTTTCTGAACACTAAAAAAGTTATAAAACATGAACAAGACTCCAGAAACTTTCAAATCAAATCAAGTTAAAATATTTTATTTCACATAACACACCTACATGGGCACTTAAGAAACGTCAGAAGGTAGGTGCGCGGTTCCAATTGATCGTTTCGTTTATTGAAGAAAGTTACTTTTGATAATTTTAAGGGGCACTTTGTGAATATGCAAAGTGTTTTAAATTATTGCAATGAAGAGGGCAATCACCGAAGTATCAGCTGAGCAGTGAACGTTAAAACTTACAACAGCTTTAATCATTTAAGAGATTGATGTGATAATATTAAATTCTACACCAACTCATTTAAGTTTTTGAACGCTAGTGAAATATTAGTGGTCTGGATTCTAGAACAATGTTTCTAGCAAAGTGCGTTTGGCATAATACTGATTGAAAAACCTTTCCATTTCAATTCATAGATTTTCATTGGTATTTGGACACATATGAAATTAGCCTAGAGTATAAGTTAAATTGTTTTATTAAATAAACTGTTTCTCACCTCGCTTAACCTTGGGCTGCTCGAATACAGTATCATCAGCAAACTTAACTTTCTTAGTTTTTATGGAACCCTCATTCGAATCCTGGAAGGCGACATGTTTCTCCGTGCTATCCTGACTTCCAATGCGAATTTTGCTGCCTGTGACTATGATACTCTTCAATTTAGGCACTGATTCTAGATCGGATTTTGATGGCTGTGAAAGTAAATAAATGGACTTTAAATATACATAGTTAGTTATTCTGTCGTATCGGAATGAATAGCAGAACAAATTCTGATGTTTTTCATCTACTCAAGTCTTTGACGGTATTCATGAAGTATGTCGCTTAAAGTTCGAATAAACTTTTTAGGCCACCTACACACCTACATAGTTTGATGTTCTTTTTTATTAGTGTTTAGTCTTTCCACAGTCTAGCCTTTTGAACAGTGAAATAAAACTCTTACCTCAATGTTCATGCTCTGAGCAGCACTCTCGGTGGTCTCAATCTCTGAAAGAGGAGAATCAGCTCCCTGGTCAGCGAACAATGGCCAGCCGTTACCAGCAGGGTGTGTGGGAGTACTGGTGGTGACGATCTGAGCCAGCTTGATGAGGTGCGGCAAGTGGGAAGTGGGGGTCGTCATCTCGTTTTGTGGATCTAGAACTGATGAGGATAGATCAGGTTGTTTTATTTATAGGTAGTAGTTTTTTATAGAAACAGCGATACACATATACAATAATGCAGATTTACATGTAGACCACGACATGCTTTTTAATCATTTATAAAATCTAAAGTCTAACTTTATGTTTGGCAAATTTAGTTTTAGAATCACTCACCTATATTACTCTCAGTTCTCACTGGTGTAGTCTTTGGGGAGCCATCGAACATGTCATCACCAACTGTTTCCTCATATTCATCTAGTACCTTTTGCCTCATCATACTAAGAAGTTTCTTCGTGTGAGGAGTTGCAGCCCTTTGTCTCTTCAATCTTGGTGTTTTTGGAGCAAACTTCGGATGAGGCGTCATACTTTCTACTTTATCTTCATCTTCACTGCCACTAGACTCATAATCCACGAGATATTTCTTCCTCACTATTGGTGTTATAACAGCAGTCTTACTACTCTTATTAACAGAGATAATGCCTTCAAAGTTCTCGCCATATTTGTTAGCTTTTTCATAAATCGAATCAAACTTTTCATTTAATTCTTTAATATTGGTATGACTAACTTCAGCTTCTTTGCCAACTAATTCGGATATACTAGTACACTTATCTATGTTTAAGAAATCTTCCATTTTGTAGAAGATCTTGTTGCACTTTCTACAATGTAACGGTGTATGTTCGTTAGTAAGGTGTCTTATGAAATCTTGGTTGAGTTGTTCTGGTTTGCAGAGGAACTGGAATCCTCGGCATATGGGGCAGTCGTATGTGAGGCCGTGGGTCACACGCTCGTGTCTTCGGCGGCAATCAGCGCAGCAGAAAACTACTTGACACACTATGCAACGTACCTGGAAATGACGATTCAATTTATGAATGACCAATAATTAAAAACATCACGTCAAAATATGTAAAATAATAATAGTTTCAGTCTTTTATTCCGCGCTGGGGTTGCCGCGCTTCTGCAGTGTGTCGGGGATGTTCGCAGGCGCACGCGTTTCGGATTTCGGCTCGCTGCTACGTTTGCGAATCGCATCGCTGGCAGAGCGCGCCGGCAGGGTGGATGGTCAAATAATATGTCAATGGATGGTGGCACACAGAACGTCATTAAATTATGTGAGATAGTAGGTTTTATTAAACGTGTTTCAGTAATTAAGTACCAAAATAATTTCTAGTGTGTTAGGGATCTCACTATAGGGTAAAGGCCTTTTCTCATACAGAGAAGGTACGAACCATTGACCACCATGCTTGCTCAAGACGGGTTGGCAGTTTCAGACTTATAATAACTACAAGTCCAGGTGTCCTTACGATGTTTTTACTTCTACTCACAAATTTTAATCAAACATTCTAATTTTCTCCTTCATTCAAATCTCCTCCAATTTGTCACACCAAATCTTCCTCTCATTCATCGACAAATTCCGATCTACTGGGAAACCATTTCCTTATCTGTGTGTAGAGGCTGCATCGTCTTCATGTGTTTGCGGTTCTAATTGCCTTGTTGACCTGATTGCAGACATCGGGATATTAATTCCAAGATAATCTGATACGAGATCTACTGATTTTGACAAATTTCCTAATATTTGTGGTAATTGACATAGGTACCAAATAAATTCTTGTGAAAAACGCCACTAAAAACTAAAATATGTATATCATAAATGCCTTAACTATATTCTGCAAAGTTAGTTTGCATCTAATCTACACTTCAAAGTAAAAACACTTTCATGAATAATATAATAAATGGCTGTTTAAAAACCACATAAAACTAGACGAGACTCAGCTGAGTGGTTATGAAGGATGGTAGAATATCACTACTGAGGCAATAACTTTCATGCCCAATAAAAGTAATCTAAATCGAAACGGTCTTAGGGTGGACGGCCATCTAGACGCGCCGCAGGAGCTATACGTTCCGGTAATCGCTTTTTATAAATCTTCACATGAAATAGTACCCAACGGCGTGCACCTATACGTGCCAAAAGGCGCGCATTTTTGTAAAATGCTATCCACCAGCGCGCGCGGTGACGTCATACAACAGTAATATAATTAAAATAACGGATCTGATTCGGAGCGTACGGCGCGTACGGCTCCTGCGGCCATACGCAACGTCCTGTTTAAGTCCAACTTGCGCCACAAATCACTTCAAACGTTAAACACATTTAAAACATCATTCTGTAGTAACGTCTTCAAACGCATAATCATAGCATAATCAGCCTATTATGTTCCCACTGCTGGGACACAGGCCTCCTCTCTGTGGGAGGGAGTGGGCCGTATCACACCACGCGGTCCCAGTGCGGATTGGTAGACGTCACATGTCTTCGAGTTTTTGGTTCTAAGACAGGCCGGTTTCCTCACGATGTTTTCCTTCACTGTTTCGAGAGTAGTGGTGATGAAATAATTTACACAAAGTAAAGCGCCTGTCTGGGTTCGAACCTACGACCTACAACTCGTTACTCACGGCCGTTACCTCTGGGCCACCACTGCTCTAAAGTAACAGACAGACAGACATGACAGATGAATAACTCTGATGATGAAGATTCTTCCTGCCTCTTTGGTCTAGTGGTCGCAATCGCTACTGCTGAGCATGAGGTCCTGGGTTCGATTCCCAGGTCGGGCAACGTGTTATTGGGTTTTTCTATCTGGAATTTCTCAGTAGCAGCCCGAAGTCTGGATTTGTGCCCGGTAGATGGCAATAAGCTCGCCCCCTATTACATGGGACTTAAACATAACTGGCGAAATGTGGGTGTACTATAGGTACACCTCTGCCCAACCCTTCGGGGAAACAAGGCGTGATGTTATGTTATGTTATGTTATGAAGATTCTTTTAGCTCTAAATGTGTTCAATTTTAATGGTTGCTGGTGCTAGCAAGCCTAAAATTGTTATGTATCGTTGCTGAATTGCTAAACGATATACACACAAGTGTTGAAAGTCTTTGTGTTTATGCATATGCGCCGACACTGCAGGAAATCCTAGTGTCCATAAACCACAACAGCAGAATACTCAAACAGAGCTACAAACTAACATAATTTAAAGATCACAAGACCAAAGCTACGCTAAGTTTTAAGTCCAACTAAGTCTCAAGTCCGAGTACATTTCCGAAGCAGCATAACTCTGAACCACGCAGTCGGTACGTGCCGGGCCGGCTTAGCAAAAAGCGAAAGCATGTTCCGAGCAACCGTATTACCAACCAAATGTGTGCTACATGCGGCCAAGGTTACTGAGGGGAATCAGGACGTATGTGTAGGTAGGGATGTTTTAGTGGAAAAGTGGCATAAGGTCGTTGGAAGTTCTGGAGATTCCAGTAACGTTTTAAGTTTCAGAAGTAATTCATTCAAGAGGAAAAGAGGTCCGATGGTTTCTCTATTGTATTTAATTTACACTCATTGATGGTTCATGCTCATGTTAGCTCAAGTAGTTTTAATTTTTTCAAGGCTCAGTTGTTATACCACAAAAAACTATATTAGAAATATATATACTTAGAGAAGTTAAAGGGATATAAAATCTAATACCACCTGTTAACCGAATATCTTGAGTCTCATTTATTAATATATACATCACGCCTGTAATCCCAGAAGGGTTAGGCAGAGGTGTACCTATAGTACACCTACATTTCGCCAGTTATGTTTAAGTCCCATGTAATAGGGGGCGAGCCTATTGCCATTAACCGGGCACAAATCCAGACTTCGGGCTGCTACTGAGAAATTGTAGATAGAAAAACCCAATGACACTTTGCCCGACCTGGGAATCGAACCCAGGACCTCATGCTCAGCAGTAGATCTTGCGACCACTAGACCAACTAGGCAGTCTTTAATCAGTCAGTCATTTATTATGTGAATAATAAACCCAGGAAATATAAATAATCAAGCCTTAAATATAGCATCAGATAAGATTTCAAAAGTTTCTCTTTCAAATAAGGCCACCCGCTTTACTTGTAAACGATTTTAAAAATCAAACGTTTATTACTTTCAAAGTTTCAATAATTAGTTTAGCATATTAACACGTTACAGACTTAATGTCAACCTACAAAAGGTTTCGCAAACCAGAAAAAAATATATATAGTACACAGCTAAGTAAATACCTACATTTTTCCCCTTTTCATGACACTGAGTAAGTAGGTAAGCCCCAAATGTTTTGACACATTGTCACGGAATGTCTCGGCGGGGATCAAACAGGTAATCATATTGGAGATACGTGTTCATGGAGGTACCGTAGCATGCAGGTACATTGTAGTATGTGGTAAACAAGTACCGTTGCGTTGCGTCAAGGTACCATGTAGTATAGGTAGGTACCGTGGAATGAAGGGGTTTAAGTTAAGGTATATGAGGATTTTGATGTGTGTAGTACTTGCTTGTTAGCGGTAATGTGTGTGAACTTAACTTTCCTAGCGATCATGCCTGTAGATTTCAACTGTTTGGGCGCATCGACAAAGTAAATCTACAGTTACTAGGTATATTAGAGAGTTAATTTTTACAAATGACACACAAAAACTTAAATACCCAATGTGACATAAACTAACTTTTACTTTACTTTTACAAATACGTGAAAACTATAAAATTCTTAACAAAAGACAGGAAAGAAAAATACACAACCCTAAAAAACAGTTAACTTTTCATGGAACGCGTATCTCCTGTCAGTTACCAATCGATAGTTGATTAATAACTAAACAGTGATGTCCATCGATGCCGGGATCCTGGATCCCGGATGGAACTATTCCCACGGGATCGCTCAACTGAACGGAGCTACAGATGCAATTAAGATTAACTTTCGACGCTTTTTTCATTTTACTATTTTTCGCTGTTGTAAAACGATGTATCGGAAATTGTTTAATTTAATATGTTTGTGTAGTTTATTCGTGTACGAGGAACATTGGTGTCTAAAGAACCAAATGGGATACGTTTTCAAAATGTTACTTTACACTATTTAGATCGCCCACAAAACTTTCAAGACAACGTTACATCAATGTTTTGTTTTGTTTGTAAGTGAATCGACGTAAACCTTGTTTAAACTTACCTAATTAGTTAACTATTTAAAGTTTAAATTCGATCGTTAAAACGGTTTTGCCAAACAACGGTAAAATTCGAGCTGTTTAAAAAAGTATAGTAGAAATCCTTGCTTATGATTTACGAAACACGGATTGTACACGTATATAAATAATGTCATTTATTTGGTTGATCAATAGTTAACATCTGTTAACGTGCACTACTATAGATAGGAATAGAGACGTCCACTGATGGAAATAGGCCTCCCCAAAGCACCGCCACTTCTACTCGTTCCGTGCTTCCCGCATCCACCATCACAAGGTCATTGGTCCTCCTTGTGGGAGGCCTTTGAACACTACTTACACACAATATAATACTAGTAAACAGCAATTAATTATTTGTACTTACCTCAACAGATGGTGTCATTGTGATTCCATTGTACACCAATAAAATTAAAATAAACAGTATTCAAATCAATCACAACAATACTTGTAACGATGATTAATTCACTAAATTGTTCTTGGATGGTTTGGATTTACAATCATACCCTCAATTATTTGATTTTCGAACACTTCTCGGATACGCGTACGAGTGGTTTAATTTCATCGTGAATAGGTACCGTTGCCAGATAAAACTAATAATGTTTGGTTTGAAGTGTTTATCATCACATTTTTTTTTAATGTTGATTGTAAAAAGATTGCAATTTAATTAGCTTCAAGCTGTTAACAGCAGAAGTGCTTGACATATATTGTTTTTTATTATTGAATAAGTTTTTAGCGTAGTTAAAAATGAAAAACAAATTATTAATTTTAAGTTCAAAATTATGATAAGTATCATTAATTTTGAAATTAAAGCTTTCGTACAAAACAATTTTAATTTTTCGTTACAAAATTAAATGGTGACACAACAGTGCTAACATTCTAAACACTTAATCACCCAGATATTTATTTTTTATTTATCTACCGCTGATCGAATCTGTGTTATACAGAAAAGGATACTCATTTTAACGCAGAGTGCTCATTGTGAAGTAGATCACGTCAACACCCGTCACTCATATTGGCGAATCCAATTTATTGCCGCGCTCAACTGGCTAAAAATACTCGTATCCAAACCTAATACTCGCTTTTTACTACAATACTGAGGGGATTTCAAATCGAAGTGTGAAAGTTCACGACACAGAGTACACTATAGGTTCACGATTTCATGGTGCGTGGTTAAATTGGTAAGTTATTCATAACTTTGTGGGTTTATAGTGTTGTAATGAAATAATGTCATACACACACCAACCGACTGGTGTAAATAAAAAATATTAATTTATAAACTTTACTGACATGTTTCACTAATTGTATGATATAAAAGATCGACGCCTCCTGGCACAGGCTTGTATGGCTCTATCTCCATACAAGCCTGTGCCAGGAGGCGTCGATAATATGCTTAAAAGAAGACGCCACCAACTGTATAGTGTACAACGTGTCATAATGAAATAGAACATTTTATTGTATTTATTTGTAAAGGAACCCTGGACTATAAATTGACCACCAAGGGGGAAGCCCTTGGTGGTCAATTTATAGTCAATATAGCTTGTCGATATTGAATCGTTTTTCTGTTTTCAATTTAGTGAAATTTATTACATTGCAACAACAATTATTAGCATTGCAAGTTGACGAGTGAATTTGCTCAAAGATTTTTTTTTTGATACTCCTTTGCTTTTCCAATTCAGTCATTTATAAGAATAGAATTTCCCTGATTGATGTAAGTTTATACAAACACTTTTACACGTCAATAATATTTTGAAAATTAAACGAGGTCGACACGTGGTTTCTCATACTACAAACCTACTTTAAAATCTAAACCATAAGTTGTCCTATTAAAAACCGTCTAGAATTAGAACACAAGCCAGTGAAACTGAGCCCGTTTCCTGAAAGCTGGCACAAAGGAGACAGGAAATTGCGGCGCGTCCACCCGGAGTGAGCAGCGAGCAATGTGGGCACACTTGTTGGTACACGACTCTTAATACAAAATACTACATGTGTGATGTAGGTATGTGGTGTTGGAAGAAGGAAGACTTCAGAATCAAGATGTTTAAAGTTATGGAAATTGGAAATAGTTTTTTTTATTATGTGTTGTCTACATAATATGTAGTGTAATACGACGGACTCTGCTCATCCCCAACGCGCCATGGATCTACTCCAAGCACACATACTGACGAAATCCGCACTCATACGCTCCGAACCGCCAGCTTAAAGATTCACGAACCGCGGAAACGTAAATACCTTGATTCACATTGGACGATCCAGTCACAGTGGACGTGCCGCGCGCGATCCAAGCACACACGGTGCGTTAGAGCGGCCGATCCAAGCGCTCTGTCGGTTATTAGACTATGCTCAAAGGCGCCTCAGTCTTTCATTTTAGTTACTATACTCTATGCCTCAGTCGTTTGGCGCGCTAGGTGTGGACGGTTATGTGTGGATCGGGCAATATGGATAATGCCTATGATGTAGATACTGGATACTGATAATAAAACGATCGACCCACATTTAAGCTAGATTAAGTTCAGTTGAACACATGCTATTAGGTTTTACATTTTGGAGAAGGCATTTTTGTATCTGTTGTAGAATGATCGTCATGTAAAACTAAAATCTAAGTTTGGAGGATTAACTTTGTAATTTCTAATAAGTAATTCAATTAATTTTTCATAAATGTTTTTTTTTGCAGTCTTTAGCGCCATCGTACATAATGTTTGTGTAAACTGTCTCTGACTGAAAACATCTCAACAATTAGCACGACGTTTATCCATTTAAAAGGCTTAACTATGTAAATCTATCCATGTATCATGAAACACATGTTTAGAGAAAAAATGCGCGTCTTTATCTTTAAGGTTCCATAATGGTTGATCTGAATAGTGCTAAACCATGCGTGAACGGGCGCCGTCAGTAGGAACTGGTCATCTCTTCTGGAACTCTGTTTCGTTAATTAATCTACTGCTTCTAATTTAATTTATATTTGTAGTGTTTTATCACGGACGCTTTTGACGTTCTGCATCTTTCTCACATGCATAATTTCAACATGATTGATGTAACCTATAATTTGAAACCATAATTTGATTTAAAAGAGTGTCTGTGGAGTTTCTTGTTCTTTCTTCCCCATAGGTACCTACTACGCTTTGGAATGAGCAACTAGCTATCGTTCTGACCGACCGACCTTGACAATTCAAAACTGCCGGTAATTGGTTTATTTGAAATAAGTGCTATGAGTTTGAGTTTGAAGGGAAGTTTTACTATATTTTCAGAACAAAAATCAAGTTTTACAAGGGCTATTTGGAGACTTAGGTACTACTCAATCATTAAAACCCAGGATACAAAAAAAAATACCAACCCTGGCATTTTTTTTAGATTACCAGAATAGCAATTCCCATGGGGAAGCGCCAGGAAAGCTCCCGAAATTTGAGTTGTCTTACTTTTTGTGGAAAAAAAGTAATTAATTACCGTGATTGGTCGATTGGCTTTCTTTCGTCACGCAGATGTGTTGTTGTATAAAATACATATAATACTTACAAAGATGAATTATAATAATTATGTACTTGGCAGGAGTTGTTCTGTATTCACTTGGCTTGAACGTAGCTTACCTGAAACAAAAACAGAAATAAGTTTGTTAGACGCAAATAAGTAGATACCTACCCAAAGATAAACTGCATTTAAACTAAAAGCTGGAGAAAAGGGGCTTTTAAAAAACAAAATAAATAGACAAATTTGAATAGGACTCGCACCTTGAGGGTTCGTCTCAAATCTGTGGCCGGCTACCCGCGGATTCACTCAAGTGATACACTCAAATTTTCGATTCCGGCAGGACGGATAAACTTAACATTGCAGTTGAATAACATGTTCTCCCATACATTCCAACTGCAAATGCAAGTTTGTACGCACAATATTGAGAAATTCACTATGTTATTTAAGACCTTAGACTTTTTATAGGTTTTTCTTTAACTATATGTAGAAGGGAAGTCGGGGAAAAGTTTTTTTGGATTTTATATACAAATTCAAAATTTTCTCATAGTTTATCTACATTTGATTATAATTAATAATATGTGACATAACAGACTGCGCGGTAGCACCAACAGCATTTTGCAAATGATTGCATCCCGACATGACTGTCCAATACAGGCATGTATGGGACAGTCATGTCGGGATGCAATCACTGGGTAGGAATTGTTAGGGGGAATTTGTAAAATAATTTGTTTTCTTTCTTTCTTATAATAGGTACCTACTAACATAGATCTTAAGAAAATTATTACTAACGCATATATGGATTCTGTCCGAAATAAATTAACAATAAAAATAAATAATAACGTGCGATGGCTAGCCATTTTTTAGGTGGTGACATAATCCTAATCTCATTGCTGTATAAATTTTGGCACTTCTGATCAATAAACTGTGACACTTAGTTTTGACAGTCTTCTCGTGATGTTAACCTAACACTACCTAAAGAATTCTGAAGAGAACGAAACAGGTAGAAATCTGAGGGTGCGACGTCAGGGCTTAGTATCGCTTCCCAACCAAGCTCTCTCAGTTTTTGCTGAGTGGCTAAAGATGTGTGTGGTATCGTGATGAAATACCCCCTTTCTGTATTTTCACAATTTCTTGCTGTTTGAGTCTCATCGCGGGCGATGGAGAAGAATCACTTCAGAAATATACGATTCACAGAATATCAACTACCGAATGCTTCGAAAATGGGATATTCGCATACAGTACCTAACATACCATTCAAATCTGTTACACAAAATCAAATTCCAAACATTCGTAGCGAAAAACTACGAATTCTACTATGTAACATTGAGAGTAGGTACCGAAAAAACTAAGAGCCACATCATCAAATCAAAAACAAAGTCAAATCATTGATTTCTTCGCAAACGTTGTAAATTGAATTCAAAGATGTTTTTAAAATCGTCTTCGTAACTCGAAAGTAAAAGCAATTATTATTCAATTAACCCATTTATTTATTTAATACTCTAAGCGCACAAATATACAGAGGCGGACTTAATGCAAGAGACCAACCATTCATGGGGTAACCAGAAAGTCGAAGCTAGAGTGCGCGCAAGATAAGTCTGCACGGGTGACTTTCAAGACTTTATTCCTGCCAGCACTTTTAATCACATTCTGCACTATGATGGCAAACATTTACTTTGGAAAACACGGAACAGAGCCCTCTCTTTTGACACCTTGTCGAGATGGCGGCAAAATATTATTTTCGATTCGGCCGAGCGCAGACTTATTTGGCGCGCACTTTAGTTGTCCATTTCAAAACTTAAATGTCAGCCAAATGACGCCATGGAGCCGTTGGCGAGGGCGATCAGAGCAAGCTGCATCTTTGACATCAAAATCCCCGGACTGAAAACGCTTGAACCAACTTTGTGCCACTCTAACACTGTGTTTAGACCGTAAACATCACTTTTTTTTTGCAGCATGTGTCGTATTATTCCTTTTTTTTTGCAATACAACTTCAACGTTTATAGATTTTCTTCGTTTGATTCACTCTTTTGGCGCATAGAAAAACAATTGAAAAATGACGGGAAAGCTTTTTTACTTTATATTTTTTTTCATGTAATTTTTTCTGGCCTAAAACCAGTCAGATACAAACAGATACAAAGAAGTTTTTGCAACAACTTTTTCCCCGACCTAGAATTTTAAATAGTTTTGGAGATAAGGTGGGGGAATGGTTAATTATCATTTATTTTCTTAATTTTCAATTTAAAAAAAATAGTATGGTTGACATCCTCCTTGCAAGCCCTTTCATTTGATATATCACATCAAGTGACCTCTATCATATTCAAAATATATTAATTTACTGAACCGTGTGTAACCTCCGTGTTTGGGTCTCAGAAATCCAAATGTGGTGTACTTGACAACTTAATCGGTCCAGTAGATTTGGAGTATATTGGCTGTTACAAACGGTCAGACAGACACACGAGTGGTCTTATAAAGGTTCCGTTTTTTCAATTGGAAGTATGGAACTCAACTGACAATGAATTTTCACGAGACACAGACACATGATTCAGCAGATGTCTTGGAATTTCAAACCGACTAGCAACAAAATAATATAAATTTGGTCACCACGCCCCATTGCAAACTGATAATAACTACGGAACCCTTTATTGTGCGTTAATCCCGACACGCGCTTGGCCAGTTCTATACACAATATATTTATATATATTAGTGTAAGATTGTATTTTGTATCATTGAATTTAATCGGTAACTAACACTATTAATTATTGAGTCAAGTTATTTCCGTACGGTATCCGAGCCTTCCATTAGGCAAAGATTAATTATTCTGTCACTGCGTCAAACTATCTGGGTTGAGGTAGACAAGTGCTAAAAAAAAAACGGAAATATTATCTAACATAACCTTTATTCCAGGAGTCGGTCTTTGGGTCTGTATTTTAGGGGTTTGCCACCGACTTCCGAAATTAAAGTTGTTTTACACTTTGTAGTGTTTTTATTAAAGTTTTTTATTACTTTTAGTTAAGGTACCTACCCTACACCTGCTTGTTATGAAAACACAAAAATATAATATTTAAAGAGCTCCCTCGATTTCTACAGGTTCCCATTATCAGATACTATATCACAGATCATCTACTATCGGACCATCCTTAAAAAAAAAAACGAATCAGTCCAGCCGTCTTCGAGTAATCTGGGAACATAGGTACATAAAAAATATAATAAAAAATTCCGAAGAACTGAGAACATCCTACTTTTTTTAAGTCTGTTAAAAATCGCAAATAATTCACCCCATAAGACAATGGTGCCATTATTTTTGTACACTGAACTAAACTATCACTAAAACTTCTTACAAAATTAGGGAATTTTAGTGATAGTTTAGTTAGTTTCGCTAGGAGAATCTTTAAGCTATTCTGAAAAAAATACACTCCACAACAACAAAAATACATGCAGTGTGTTCTTAAAGTACACAAAGCAACTCACACTGTGTATGAAAGTACACAAGCGGACACCTTTTAAGCCGGTATTTGGAACCATCTGTCGGCAACCTGTTGCCATGCTTACTTAAAATTTCACAGCATTTTATTTTAAACTTTACACTTGAAGTATTTGTGATTTTCTGTATCCACCTACTGACTAACTTTAGCAAGTAATAGAAACTGTACGGAAACTGTACAATTTCTAAACCTGTTCTGACCGGTTCTAATGCGAAGAATTAAAAACAAATGTTTCCAGGGACTTAAAAGGAAACAGTGTATGCATCTCCAAATCCTGGAACCCTGTGCTGAAAACGACTACCCAGTAAAGTGCAGACATAACCAAAAGAATGAAAAAATAAATGGTGTTGGGGGAGGGGTAATAGAGGGGAGGGGGTGGGAGTTATTAAATGAAATCGTTTTCACAGTTTTTATGTTCTTTAAAACAAACCATAGCTCACGTACTGTAACTTGAAAAAAATCTGTGCCACAGCGAAACAAAACACATACTTTGCATTCACCAGTGCTCGAACGGACGGATGGCCGTAGATACAAATGTACAGAAGTTCGGAATAACGGGCCAGTCGCTAATTGGTTCACTTTGTCGCCTAGGGCGTCGCGAACGAGTTAATTCGGATTTTTTTCTGTACTAAATTAAATTTTCTACAGTTCTGATGTTTTTTTTACATTCTTTTCATTCTTTTCTAGAATTTAAATTATGATTTGGCTTGGAATAAGTTCTTACTAAAAATGAACCATTACTTTCCATAACGTATTTGTCCAGGTTATGAGCAGCAGTATTCCTCCTAATTTAAAATTTTAATGTCTCCAATCGCCATTAAATGTTGTTTGCCAATTGTGGTAATTATGGCAGTGTCAGTATGGCAGTAAGAGTACGACGAAGCATTTATCCCCAACCTGTCAAGCTCCCTCATTTTTAGCGTTAGTGTTATGTTGTTTATGTGGAAAAAATAATAAAATATACCGCATTCATCTGTACTTCACTCGAAATTGCTGATATTTGCGTCACCCTTCTTGCCAATAAGCGATATGTGGTATCGAAATTATACTCTGCATGCTAGATTAAATCCGTAGATTGTTAAAAATGCGAAGCACTAAGGCTGAGATGAACAGGGTCAAAATAAATTAGCTAGAGGAACTCCGCAGGCATGATGGGTAAAGATATCTAAACACCGCTGGTTGTGTTGTTATATTAAGTAAAAAAACAGATTTTTAACTGATATTTCAAGTGAATACACTAACTGCGGTCCTAGACCCCAAAAAAAAACATAAAATACATTTCTTTTGCAGAGTTTTGCTAGCTAATTTAATTTGAACCTGTCTAAAAGTTACTTACAGATATTTTCCCGTCCATTCGTCCGTCCGTCGCACTATTGTAGTTTGACAATCGTGCGACAGTGACAGCCACCCAATAAACAAAGCCTACCCAAAGTACGTGCTTAGGAAAGTTTTAAGATCTTAGAAAAAAAAGGGAATAACGGTTTCACGTTAACCTACATTCAATACATAGGTACCTATATCCCAAAGTTATTCAGATAACTTATTCTTCCAACACATACAAATCTCTTAAGTGGAACATTCGCACATATATCATCGTTCAGTAGCTCCAATTAAACGTAAAATTCTGTTTGGAGCTTAAGTGAAACCACACGGGGTTCGTGTGCCGTAAGTTAATTAGAACATCCTAATTTGAAGAGGCAACGTGCATTGTATGGGCGGAAGCGCGTAGCGGGTTGACAAAAACTTTTAAGTAACTTAAAACTAGTTCAAAAATGAGTATGTAGGATAATCCGGGTAACGCCTTGGGAACTTTCTAGAATAGGAAATGTTTTATGAACTAGATGGTTCAGCTAGCTGGATGGATACGTCACGTCTTTTTGTAGGTAATTTTGAATTTGTAATTACTATTTATAGATAGAAATTACAAATTCAAACTTTCCTAATTCTGATTGTACGCCGTGTCGATTATGTAGTCTGCCCTCTGCTAAAAGGGGCAAAGGCCTCCCCCAAGTCCGTCCAGGAACTCTTTTCCCGCGTCACCTCAAACCAGTCCTCACAGTACGCGTCCAGTCTGGCATAAAGTAAATAAAAATTCGAAGACCAAACTCAATTTGACAATCAGTCAAACAAGGTATTATTTCAGAACGCCCGTAATAAAAAAACGTTCAAACGCGACAATCATAATTATGTCAAAAACTTGTCAAAAATGTTTTTAAATTTATTATATTTTTGACAGATTGAGACTGAGACTAGAATGAAATCGTTTAATTTAAAATACGAGAATTACCTCTCAGATTTGTTACAGTTGAAATTTTGTTATTTATTTTTGTTCAATTTTAGATTATTTTATATTTTGTGCATGTGAGAACGTTGGCCTTGTAGACTAGATTTGTAGACCATTTTCTATTTGTTTAGCATTTGGTACTTCTTGACAGACCTACACTGTCCTCCCATACCTATTGACACTGTAATTTGAAAACATTGTAAAAGCCAAATATTTTTATAAGTGTAACCGTGGTATTTCCAACTGGAACCGTGCACCTAGCTTCTGACGTTTCATAAGTGTCCATCTAGGTTTAAGTGACTTTTTTTTTCAATCATGACGATTGATGATGACAGCAAAAAAATCTGAATTTAACAATTTTTTGGACTGTTAATTTGGTCACCAGCACCATAAGTGCGTAACACACTATTAATAACAATATGAATCCATTGCTTTACATGTTCGAAACATTTGTATGCTCAACAACGTAAATAACGCAATGAATTTTGTTGAACTGTCAAAATGAAATCGATTACTACTGATAGTGTGTTATTGCACCCCTTTCACCATTTACTTACTCGCCTTTTTCACGTCACAATAACTGCATCCTTCACGTGCTAGCCTATTCTTTTTGTCAAATGTATAGGCGCCGGCACGTAATTTGGCAAGAGTGGTTAGATGTGTTTTTCCTTTCTTTATCTCTCTTAAAAACAGATAAAAAAAATGGAAAAAACCATAAAATAATGACAAGCAATTTAGGATATTAAAAAAACATGCAGTATGTGCACATGCGTGAACTAACTCCCACTACGTCAAAACCTTGCCAAGTTACGTGCCGGCTACTTTCCTCCGCTATGTGTCTAATTGACGCATAACGAAGTACATTTGCGCAACTTACTGAACTTTTAATGGCGTTGTTATGATATTTTGTATTTTTTTAAAGATTATTTTACGTTTATTTTGTTTATTTTTCATTAGTTAGTTTGGCGAAATGTGGGTGTACGGTACCCACACCTCTCCCTGACCCTTCTGGGATAACAGGCGTGATGTTATATATGTTTCATTAGTTGAATGTAAACAAGGGTGCTAATTGTATACCTTACTCAAAAAGTTTTTGGGTAAACTCTTCCACTGACAATTTTTAACTAATGAGGTAGTATGTGCTTCTATTTTAATTCATTTATACTTTATTGAGTAACCAACATTTTACGAGTTAGTTTTTTTTGTTGTTTAGATATTGAAATCTTAACTAACTTTGTAAATGTGTCGTTGTTTTTGCAGTGACTTATAACTCGTAGTGATCTCATCATCATTCGGCACGAATGGTCTTTTACTGTGAGCTACAACTGGTAAAACGAACAAGATAATATTGAAACAACGAACGGTAAGAAACTTCATTATTTCCGAGAACTGTATAAGATCAAAGCATTCCGATTGAGGCATTTATTTAAATGTTAAATGTTGGCAGGTCAATTGACCTTGTTGAAAAAGGTTAACACCTATTAAACACCCTACAATTTATAGCGAAAGGATTGTTCTTGTGCCTGATATTTCAATGCCTTGCAAATTGGAACAGCTTTGAATATTTTTTAAACTGATAAAGTTTCTTCGACTGCATAAAACATTTTTGAATAAAAACACGTTTGCATCCATGTTTTCACTAAAGTTCAGTCTAAACCCTTTGCAAGTTAATTTCACATCTGTAACATTTTCTCAATTCCTTTTGCGAAGAAAATAAGGAATTTTATACGTTTAGACTAGTAATCTGGCCATGCCCCTTCAAATGTAACAATTGATACAAAAAAATACTTCATTACGTAACAAACCAATATCTACAGATTGCGACAAATCGGGCGAGGCCTTATTACGGTGACGTCATTGATCGATGACACCTACCTCCGTCAAACTGACGGCCATACCCGTTCAGTGATGGAGGATGGCCGCCTATTGACGGTCATAGCCGTGATGTGTGAATTTGTAAAACAAACGTGTTTGAGATGGGATGATTGAGGGAATATGACGTGTGTTTTGTTTTGTTTTGATGCCAGATTCAATGGAGTTAGTGGGGTTCCACAAATCCCACTAAATAACCTGCCATACAGGTTATTAAGAAGAATTTGTCAATTGAATATTTTGTTGGAAGGGAACGTCTTTTTTAGTTAAAATAAGTATTTTTGTATGTAGGTATTTAAAAAAAACTTTTTTTGTCTTTTCTATAAAGATTCACATAATTATAGCGATAGTACCTATTCATCAGCTCAAAAGGCGAAGGTCAGGTTTAATGAGTATGTTGATCATTACACGATTCGGCGATATAATCAAAAGAATCATTAATAAAACTGACAGAGTTGTAATACATATTTATATTAACGATAATTTGAATTTCGTGGGCGACCATGGCGCAACCCTCATAATTAAAATTTTGTAATATTATTATGGATCAAACTAACTACATGTCATATCAAAAAACTCTTCATTATCGCCCCCTTTCGGTGAACTAGCAGCAACTACCTATTGATTACATCACCATCACAAATCAGCGTCTCCAATTAATTCAATAGTTCTATTAATGCTGAAGGAAGTTTTATTATTAGTCGATTTAACATGAATCTAAATTAGAAGGCACTGTTAGCGTACTGGCGTGTCACAGAATGGTGGTTGTTCCAGGTCTGGGTGCTCGTGCATGGGTTTGCACATGGATGCACGTCAGGTTTATGTTTTTTTTCTGCTTAGTCGCACTTCTGGGCAAGGCGTCTCCTAGCATTTCTTTCTTATCTGTGAGTGCTCTTTTCTTTGCAATCTTCTATAACAGATTATTTACGGGTCTCGAACCTGTGAACCACAACGCAGAAGTCAATGTCTTATCCACTGCTTCAACCATCCCATCTTGTATTGTTTCACCCTTTTCAATTCATCTAAATTTATAGAACGCTAACTTCAAGCTACATATTTCAGTGCTATAATACCCCGGAAGGACCCGACACCCTCGCGAAACTAAGCCGTGACCCTGCATGATATAATATATTAAGACTGCCATCTATTCAGGAACCGGTAGGCTCCCCTTCTTTAGACAAAGATGCTGGAGTATGAAAAAGGAGTGGAGCGCGTTTATGTAATCATGACCTCTGAGTATAACTGTGTAATGATGTTGAGTGTACCAATATTTGCAGCGGCTGATCCAGTTATGTTAGAAATGACATTAATGATGCTGATACTGATGATGGTGTAGTGGCTGAACAGTTTTTAGCTACGGATAGTAGTTCCAAATGCCGCACACAACGAATATTATCTTCTAGCCTTTTCTTTGTTTTGAGTATTTGTTCTTTTTGCGTGATGTTTACTGCAAATAAACATTTTTTCTTTCTTTTCATTTTATTTAGTCTGTATTCTAGACTGCAGCTGCGTAAAGACTGATTGAATGATTAATCTAATTATGAATTAACGGGTTGTCAAATAGGCAGAGCTAAGTTTCATTCAATAATAAATATAATACCTACTATTGGCTAGGTACCTACATTGTTTGGTATGCATGCTTCATAATACGAATAAGTACTATGACCTACCTACATTCAATTAATGGCTTGTGTTATTAATACTCTTGGATCTCAATGTAATTTCCATAACAAAACCAGCTCGACCGAAAGGAGAGGTCGCTAATTACACTATATTTCTTTCACAGGACAGACGTGACAATTTTGTAGGGTATATTCATATACCTACGAGAAAGGTGATTTTTTGTTATTTATTTATTACTAGCCAACTTATATTTACAGTTTCCACCTCACCTACAAGTTATAAGTGATGATCTTCTCTTTCATTTATATTTTCATTTACTTAGTTCATGGAAAACTTCGAACTGGCAATTTAAGGTACGTATTATAAACTAGCTGTGCCCGCCTCTTCGTGCACCCGCATGTCGTTAAACAATTATTTGTCGCTGAGAGAAGGTGTAGATACCACTCCTTCTTTGAAAAGGAAGAGTCTTCCGATCTTGCTTGGTTGGAAGCGCCACCTGGGGTTCTCTACCTCATCCTTTTCGAATGCAGTTACTTGCGTCTTTTGGGTTTATAATGTAAATGCGCCTAAGTGTCATTTTTATTTTTGAGAATAAATGAATCTCAATCAATAAATCGTCTGCTCGTCCGGCGGAGTGTGCTGAACCGTTGTCATGTTGAAGAAGGATAACGCTTTAAGAGCGTTGTTGAAACATTCTTACCAAAAACCGACAAAAAAAACCTGATGAAATTTAAATATACAAATTGGGAATATTCCACATGTTAGGCGCTAGATGGCGCGACAGAACGCGTAGAAACACGAACGTAGTCGTCGCCGCCAACGCATAAGGTGTTTGCGGTACTAACGTTGGGAGTCGACCAATGAGGAGACGAAATAAACGCGCCACCACCGCGAACCAATCAGGCTGGAGATTTGATAGTGAAGAAAGAATAACGAGGTGTTGAGTTTTGCCGGGAAAATTGGCAGTCAGTCTAATTTTTGTAATCGAATAGTGTATATCTCTGATTTTAGCAAGAAGCTAAGTATTTCCCTTAATTAATATTTATGTGTTCACTTTACTGATTTAAATGTAATATTTGCTGTTACGGGTGAATTGTGTTTTAAATTCTTATGGATAACGTTGCGCCTATATCTTACTGGAGTTTTATTTTAATTTGTAGGTGATTAACTGTTTAAATTCTATTGTTTTATGAGGTTCCAATAACTTAAAATTAATTACACTTATATACATGTTTGAAGGTCGTAATTAAACACACATTTTAAAGTGCTATCGTTGTGTGTTTAATATATTTGTTTAATGGGTGTAACAAAATACAAGTACTAAATATATTTATTTCATAACTGTTGTTTACTTTTAGTTGGTGAAGGCGCCTCCTTTTAAGCATATAAATGCCTGCGTTAGAAGACGCCGCTCTTTCTTAGGTAGGCTAAGGGGTGATTAAATTATAACCTCATTATATACCTAACATTATTGTGTTATGTATTGTATCTGTGTATCCTTTTTTGGAGATACCACATAAACATAAATATCTTATTAACTTTTTTTTATGTAGAAAAATTCTGCTCCTTTAATGATGTTAGAACCTCTCTTACATCTGCTTGCCCCTCGAAAGACCTCGTAAATACATTTGCCCATTTGAAAAGCTACTTATTTACTGAGATCTACCTCTGGTGATGGCTGCCATTTTAGATTTTTATTTCCTGATTTTCGGCACCGGAGCCATAATAGGTATTGTTCATCGTGGAAGAGTTCCGTGACAGTAGGGTTTCTTCGCAGTCCATGATCATTGCCATTGTCCATCATCACAACATTTGAGTGTGAAAGCTAATCCTAGTGGTTTCGTACTTTTTACGTGATACCAGAACTAACAAATCTCTCACATTCAAACAGACAAACCGACAAATAGACCAAAATTCAAAAAAATATAGAAATGGCATCTGTTGATTATCCTTCACCCAAACTACTTTTTTATATTTTCAATGTACAGAAACGCCCCGGCTACAGATTTATTATATTTATTTATTACAGTCGCTTTTTGTAACTCACAACTAAGGACCTTATCCGAATAAATCAATAAATAATTATCATAATATTTTGTGTGTGACTGTGTGATCGCATTGTTCACCTAAATTCCAAAAAACAGATTTTGATGTGGTTTTTATCATCATTTAGAAAATCGATTCCGGGCCCGCGACTTCATCTAAGATCCAGGATGAAAAGTTGCCGATGTCAAGTTATGGACTACCTATGTGCCAAATTTCATAGAAATTTGTTCAGCCATTTAGGCGTGAAAGCGTAGCAAGTAAACAAACTTACTTTCACATATATAATACGAGTATATTAGCGAGGAAGTGAGGATTAATATTGATCTTAGAAATAATAAAGACATGTCGATGACTGCTCATGGTTCTGGTTATAGCAAAATTGTCATGAACAGTACTTGTCGTTATAATGTGAGTGCACGTGTCCTACGCGATTACTTTCTTTCTCCAATAAAAAAATACAAGGATATTTTTAAGACAAAAGAAATTGTAAATTTTATTCACTCTAGTTACTTATACAACGGCCTACATCTTTCACTTTGGTGGGTACTAAAATATATTTGTAAATATTAAACATCCGAAACATGGCTTATTGGTAGATTCAATTGGTATTGGTAGACGAAATAATTTACTAAGTTTTATGAAACCAAGATTATGGCCTATGGAGGCCGGGCAAAAAAATCGTCATTAATGAAAATTCTATTGACTATTTTATTGATGACATAAAATACTTATGGCTATTTATCTTTTTCTGGCTTGACTGGACGTTTAATGTTGCCATGTATTAAAAATCTTGGGCAAGTAACATAAAAAGCTTTGATTTTCGTATTGCAATAATATACTTAGGAAATACATTTCTGCGTCAGAATTTAATAAATGTGAAATAAAAATCATTGTTTGTGGTAAGAATATAGCGGTCATCATTTTGAATACATAAATGAAATCGCAGTATAATTCCAGTATGGCAACTACGTTACCAAAAAAAAAAACATGACATTTTATCAGTCAACCTACCGGCCTACTGACAACATAACAAAGAGTACTATAATTAGACAACATAACACAACTTGTAGTTCGTTGCTTGCGCGTTTATCTCGTATTTTGTGTTTCATTCGATCGATTATCCTTGATTTTCTAATTTATCAACTGCTTCTGCTTATGGACTCTGAGATTAACTGTTTTCTGTGTGACTAGTGCTTGCCTAGGGATTCTGATTATTTTATTTTACGGCGACATTTTTTCTCAAACTCTGGGTTACGATTCTGCCTGATACCTTGGACTTTGTTGTGTGTGAATCCATTTGTTAAAACGATTGGAAGCTGTGTAAGGCCTACACGCATCATGTGTGTCAACTGCAACATATATGTGTCAATACATTGCGCCGATACCCAGCATTGGCACTTAACATGGGAGCCACTGATTTAATCTGCAGCTGGGTATATCCACAAATTGTAAGTATTTCTGGCGACTAGTCAAGTTACAAGATAGTGATTATCTTCATTGCTTATACCTATATAGCAAGCATAGAACAAAATAATTTACCCTCGTTGAAAACATTGTCTGTCAAAGTCAAAGTCAAAGTCAAAGCATTTATTTCAAATAGGCCCATAAAAAGGCACTTTTGAACGTCAAAATTTACATTAAAAATAGAACTGATTCTAGGCGCCACTTCCAAAAAGTAGTTTCGTATGGAGAAGAAGTGGCAAGAAACTCCACCGTTACTCTTTTAAAATGTTTTACAATATTTTGTATACATTAATTATATTTCTATATGTGAAGACGATGCACCAAGAATAAAAATACTATACCACTATTGGTACAAAAAAAATAAAAATAAAGCAAAGGTATATACATTAATCACGTGATAGGTACATTGTGCTCACATATTTACAAACAATTGTAAAAATATATGATTTTCCTAAAATATTAACTTGGAATAATACAGTGTGTGAGTAAAGTAAAAATAACCAAATATACAATACAATAAGCAAATAGTATTATTTTGTCTAGCCTAGAGATCTCTAGAGATTGTATAGAATCTAGAGATTGTCCTATGGAGCAGGACCAGCATGTTTCCAAGCATTCTTATCAAGGATATAATCTTCTAATTTGTAATATGCTTGATTACAAAGTGTTTTTTTAACATGAGTTTTAAACTTTCTTTCATTTAATTGCAATATTTCACCAGGTATTTTGTTGTAACATTTAACACAGTACCCCATAAAAGATCTATGTACTTTAGATAGTCTGAAAAATGGTTGATCTATTTTATTTTTATTTCTAGTGTTAATATTATGTCTATCACTTATTTTATTAAATAGATGCAGATTTTTTCTAACATACATAATATTTTCATAAATGAACTGGCAAGGTACAGTCATTATATTAATCTTCTTAAATAGTTCCCTAAGAGATTCGCGGCGACGTAGATTGTAAATGGCTCTGACAGCTCTCTTTTGCAAAATAAAAATGGATTCAATGTCAGCAGCCCGACCCCACAGTAAAATGCCGTATGACATAATGCTGTGGAAGTAGCTAAAATCTGATTTCTGTTAGTTGCAATCAATGTTGTTAAAAATCATGATTTTAAAATAATTTAATATGTAGACATCTAAAGCTTTGTACTAAATAGGTGACGAACAACATATTGCGCTTCTACCATAAATATCATGAAAAACAATTTGCAAGTTTCAATGAATAAACATTATATTTAATTAAGAGTATTATACTTTTTTTTCTAGATTTTGGAAGATGACTATGTCTGCGAGGCATGTGGAGATCTTGCAATGGCTGCAGTTAACTTGCAAAGAGAAGTTTTGGGCAGTGAAGAAGCTCGACCAAGTACAATGTGGCATTCAAATGTGTGCCTTTTATGTGGCTGTTCGAGTTTTTATGTGTTTAGTTGGACGACGAACTGTTGGATGTTGCGCTCATACAATGACTGTGGTATGGTATCTAGGATGGGCCAGACATCAAACAAATATTTTAGCACCCGCAGGTTTTCTTGATGACATTGTGATTAGGGATGATGAGGAATAAATATTAAAAAATATATTTAGTATTTTTTAATCTAACCTACCTATGTCCTACCTATGTCCTACCACTACCATATAATTAATCAAATATATGTATAACTGTCCTAAGAAAGCTAGCTAAGATTATTAAATAATATACCTTTGAACATTTATTTACGTAGGTACTTTATTTATTTATTTTATTTTTTGCGTTGAGAAATGCATACTGCACTATCAAGGAGAGATAGTTCAGATATGTGGGACTCCAACTCACTAAAACTCCACGGTGTCCTCCTCTCCGCTTTAGGCGGGAACACGGGCACGCGTTATCATTCATCCGCAAACCCGCTGCGGCTGTTCGTCACCGGACCCTCCTCTGGGGAATACCCCCCATCACCGGCGCACCAGAACACATGGCACGAGTGACCAGCCTAGGGACCAACACAGCCCTGGGCACCAGACAACCCCGGTTCTGTCTGGGCAACCAAGGAGACGAGCGACGAGTCAGATAAATGGCCCCGTCGCCTACCATTTTTCGGCCGCAAATGATAGGAAGAGCGGCCAACAACATACCGACACTCCTCTTACCCTGCGGTCCCACTGCGTCCGCCATCTAACGGTGGCGACCCGCAATACCGGCACTCCTCTCCCACTGCGGCCTCAGTTGCGATGTAGCCCAAGCGGCACCGCAACCTTGGTTGCTACGTCGTCGGCTTTTTGGCAAAAGCCCTGACGAGCAGCCCCTGCTCGGGTTCCTCTTAGCTTCACCGTGGGGATCAAGCCACGGTTACTGAGTCCCCCCCCCGCCTCGTCAATGCGGGAACCCACCGGGGGGATTTACGTAGGTACCTACGTCGCATTTGGGACGCAGACCTACGCACGTCGCGGTCAGCTAGGCTTATACTTAATACGTTGTCCGTAGTTTATTTTACTCTACATATACATCTATCAATGATATTAAAACTATTAGGTAGATGTTCCTATATTTATTTTTCGATTAGGGTCTGTTGTTGACAAAACATAACCTCTTGAACTTCGAACTTGAATACCTTTAATTCCCGACCTCCTATAAAAGTATAACTGAAGACAAAACTGTTCAGGAATACAAACTCTGTATTTTAAAAAAAAATTCATCAGTAGACGCATAAAAAAAATGTCAACAAAAATTTGTTCGGGATCTTGCCAATGTTCTTTACTCGCCCGAAACCGGCGAATCGACACTTTTTTTATTCTGTACTCGCACGGAGTTAGTCTATTGGTGGGCGAATAGACAACTCCAGAAACATCTATTAGTCAGTTGGCACATTTTGAAATTTAAGCGATGAAGTTAAGAAAAAGTGCACTAGAAACTAATAAGCCAGTAAACGGTTTAAGTAACTGAATTTATAATTTAATTTTCGTGTTTGTGCTAGTTTTAATGTAAGAAAATATAAAAAGAAACATGAATACGTTTTACAATAATAAGTATCATGGCTTCATGAGGCACTTCAGCTACAAGCGAATTCAATAAAAATGTAATTATAGTAACTAAAATAGGTAAATCGAATCTGCATGAACACACAATGTACGCAAGAAAGAGAATGAGAATAATGTCTCACACAAGTCTCGCAGTCCAACACATGGGCAGCAGCTACGTCAGCGGGGTCATTTTATGTAATACACATTTAATAGCAATTGATCGCAATGCCTTTAATTTTGACATTTCAGCCATGTTAATTGTTTTATATACGTTATCAAGGTGACGATTTTTTCTAAGCTGTGAAGCAATGGATTAGAAATTACCTTCAAAACCCTCGGAATATCATTGAAACTGTGTTACGCAGTTGATAGTAATAATAACAAACTGCGGTCACTAATTCTTCGTAAATTAAATCTCGATAAAAGCGTAATACAACAATAGATGGGTAAAATAATGTATAAAATTATCATGTCGCAATGTGTGTTACCAAACTCCTCCGAAACGGCTGGACCGATTTGTATAATTTTTTTTGTGCATATCGGGTAGGTCTGAGAATCGGCCACTATTTATTTTAAAAAAAAGCAAAACAACGTTTGCGGGGTCAGCTAGTTTAATATATAAAATTATCGTGTCGTAATGTGTGTTACCAAACTCCTCCGAAACGGCTGGACCGATTTGTATGAAATTTTGTGTGCATATCGGGTAGGTCTGAGAATCGGGCAGCATCGATAAAAAAAAAAATGAAGCGGCACAAAGTTTGCGGATTCAGCTAGTATAATATATAATATAGTATAAGTAATTATTGAGAAAAAGGTATACCTGCAATTAATACGTAATAATAAAAAGTCTTAATTGACTGAAGTGGCTTTGTAATTAATACAGCAAGGTCTTCCCGGGAGCTAATTTAGTAGCAATCCGTAAGAAATTACCATTTTTCACTGGGACTCGGCAAAAAATGGCATTAATTATAATGGCTGGCGATTCCATTTATTGTTAAAGAAAAAAGAAAGAAAATGTGTTTTTTACGAAAAGTTTATTGTTATGCCGGGCGAGTTTTGAGATGGGGCTGCCAAGTAAAATCTGACACTGAGCCTAGAAAACGGAAACAGAAAAAGGTTTTTAGTAAAATATAATAAAAGTTAATGTCTAAGATCTTTAAATACTACCTACTCTGTCAAGAAAGTACCGGGAAAAGATAAGACACAAAATGGTAGCATACTGATAAAATGTTGGCAACTTAAGAGTTAAAGAATTAACAATGCCTTTATTTAAATCATATTTAGTAAAATATTAAATATTTAAATGATAACACTTACCTACACTTAGTCCGGTTTCATTCGATATTTGTGTTGTATTACTTCCACTTTTACGCTGCGCATTATAGCGTAGAGCGCCAACAACGGTTCTATGTTTATATTTGACTGCATTTTGATAATTTTAACCACAACACCGATAGCACATTTAAACATTCGTCTCTAACCAACAACGTTCAATCAGGTAAACAGTCGTAACGAACTGCATCAACCTCACAGAAATTTAAATATTTTCTGTGGTATTTTTTATTTATGTAAACAAGATGAACGAGGCCAACAACGAAAGATTATCGAACTAGAACAAGTAACTTTATTCAAATTAACAGAACCTATTGATTATAGGTGTTATTAACAACATCAAAAACTATGAATAGATATGATTAGAAAATAAAATCAAGTATACGGCACGCGCTGGTGAGATTCGAACCCTGGCCACGGCTCGCCATAATCGCTCGGGTAGCCGAGCACGGTAACGACTAAGCTAGCATGCCATATGTTAAGTTAGTTGAAATTACTGACAAAGTGAGTGTGTGTGCGTCTCGTGTAACCAATATATTGCTTTATAATATTGCTACTGGACTTATGACCGCTACTGTACGTGTTTTTGATAAAATCGATTCACCGTTAGCCTTTTGTAACATTTTCAGTGACACCGAACTCGTATTTGGAGTCACTGAAAATTCCATTGGCGATGCAAAAAAGACAAACCATTTGTTTGATGTTTTTGTCCACTATGAAATTCGCAAAACATACTAGACAAGATTTAGTTAAAATTAGCACTATATGTAATTTTAATAATAGATGCAACTGAAACTTTGCGCCAAAATGGAAGATAGTTGTGCCAATCTAACAATAAAAAATAAAAAATTGAACTTGGAACCATAAACAAATCATCAATTCCCAATTTTTTTTACATAAACTGTTTCGCTCAATCAATTTGCCAACAATTTGCAATCAGTCTAAAGGGATACTGTTGAGTACCAGTATTTAACATGGAGTGACTGCGTAATTGACGTTCACAAGACAGTTACTGGGTAACACGATTCGTGGGGTGCACAAAAAAAACTGGTATGAATGAGAAAAAAAATATTTATTTATAGAATGTTCAAAGAAACAATAAATATTTTTTTTACTAATCATAGTATTGTTTAATGCAGTTTTTCATACGATTAAACAATTTTTGAAAACATTTATGCCACTCCTCCTTGGTAACTTCGGGACATGTTTTTCATACTCTTCGGCAGCCTGTTCTGGTGATGAAAATTGTTGACGGCGTAATTGGTTCACAAGGTGAGCAAAAAAATCAGAAAGTGCCAGGTCGGGACTATATGCAGGATGGCTCATAAATACTACGTTTTCACCTAAAAAATCGTTCGTCTGTTAGTTCTTGTGAGAACTGGCATCGTCGTGAAAGATGATACGGCGTTCACGTTCGTCAATGACTTCCGGCAAACAAAATATTTTCGAGTGACAATTACTATTTACGGGTAACAGTAACGTCGTGACCAGTTTATTGTTACTGGGTAACACGATTCGTACCTACGTACCCCTTGATAAAATGACTGACTTGATAAGATTGACCTGCTAACTACCCGTTAAAGATCTACAAATGACAGTCGGGATCAACTTCCGGGGCACGGCGGTGTGTCGATATGTAATGGATGGTCACCCATCCACAAACCGACCGCAGCAAGCTTAGTTTAACCTTTAATCGACGCGGCTATTATCATTTAGCAACGAGTCATCTTTAAAATAGTTCTCCCATACCTTTATTATTATTTCTCTGGATATACAGGGCGGCAGGGACATCAAAGCGTAAACTGAAACCATGAATTCATGATTCAAGCGCCCTCTAGCGTGTATAATTATCGTCGGTTATTTAAAACAAACTGCTGTTTTATAGAAAAGTTGAATATCTAAGAGGTCAAATTGTATACAGAGCATTTAAAATAAACTATTAGTTATTCAACGTAGGTTAAGAATCACGTACTTAATCCATGGTAACTGGTTTTGCGTTAATATCTCGGCCACCCTGTATTATAATTGTAATTGGGGTGAGTCTCCAGAGAATCTAGTTTCCAAGCTAATACAGAAAAATTACGAGAAGTCATTTGATGTATTCCCACCTGAAAAAAAAAGGCAATTTTTCTCTCTCTCTGAGAACTAGCCCAAGACCACGCACTTAGCAGTTGCATTGCGGCCACTTGGCCAATAATTCAGTCATCTAATTATTGTTTCATCATCATCAATAGCATCATTCAGCTGAAAGACGGTCACTGCTGAACACCATTAGGCGTCGTCCAAGCATACCGTTGCCAGGTACTACCGGTCCAAAATCAAAACAGTTTATTTCAGTTTATGTTTTAGCAAATTACAGTGATAAAAGAGTCAAGAGGGACAGTGTAGGCCTGTCAACAGGTGCTTATGCACTGGCCGGATTTCCGCCATAGGACCTAAAGGCGAGAGGTAGGAGCGAGAGGTTCCATAATCTGGCTTTGGAATGGGCAACTATTTTCATTTTTCTGACCAACCTACCTTGACAATTAAAAAGTGCCTGTAATTGGTATATTAGAAATACATGATTTGAGTTGAGTTGAGTTGAGAGCCCTCGCGCCACCGGTACAGTGCTCTCAACTCCCCCCGTGGATTTGAAGAGGCCCGCAGAAGTGGGCGGGCACTAGCCAGGGATCGTGGAAGGCGCACAAGTTCCCATGATCCCCGGTGCAAGTGTGCGAAGGAAACACCGGGGTGGTTTAAAGTCAGAAAGAGTGTGACAGACCCCTCCGCCTCCCCAGGGCGGAGGATGTCCATTAGGAATTTCTAAATGGGAACAAAAAAAAGCCCTGTCAATAACAACATTCTCACATTCACAAAACAATACAATACAAACCTATTTAAACCAAATGACATGATAGCCATTACAACTAACGAATCTAATATCATGTCCACAAAAGCTACTACTCGTAACAAAGAGTTGAAATTATAATTGTAAGTATATGCTGTAAAAAAAAAAACATCGTAATTTGGGAGCAGTTAATAGATATTTACACAGTGAAGCCGTTAATAAGGTATCATGGAAGCAACAATGTGCAAAAGGAATTATTCCTGCAAACTTGTTTGTCTTCGACGTAACTTCCTTGTCTTCAATGTAACGACACACGACGGAAAGTCACACGTCAGCAGTATTAGCCTCGTATTTTATTGAAATTACGTACCACGCTCGGCCAGATAATGGTCAACGTGTCACCTGTCACGTGCGGTAGACTATACTGTCTGCGTCCATTCTTGATTAATTCACCGTACAAATATGAATGTAATAATTCCTAATTATCCAATTAGCTGAAAAACAGATAATTAAACACAAACAGCCTGTCAGACAGCTAATTATATACATTAGTCACTCAAAATCAACGCTCACCTGAGTGTTGGAGACTCGACTGGATTATGCGAATCATTCCCCACCTGTTGATTTTAATTACTGTTGATTTATTCAAGCTGTACTATCGTGGGATCTAATCTGGGCATTCTATTGCTGTCAAGTGATTGTGCTGTCCAGCTATGTTATGTTAATTTGTTACCATCTTATTGGACGGTAAGGGTTAGCGTGCTAATTATCTAAATTGGGTAGTCGTGTTTAATTGAATACCTACCAATTTACATTGCCAGGAGACAATATACAGTTACTGCTGCCATTTATTTTTAAGCTGTGTGTATTTGTCTATTTAGTAGTAAATAGGTCGTAGGTCTGACAGGCGCTTTACTTTGTGTAAAAGATTTCAACACCACTGCTCAATACTTTGAAGGAAAATATCGTGAGGAAGCCAGCATGTCATAGAACAAAAAATTCGACGACAAGTGACATCTACCTGCCCGCATTGGGACGGCGGCGGCGTGGTGAATAACAGCCCTATCCCTCTCACAAGAGGAGTCCTGTGTCCCAACAGTGGGGACATTATACGCTGATTATGCTGACCGTCTAATAGATTCATCATGATATGAGCTATTCATGAGCTGTTGTTCTATAAACCATAACAATACGATAAAAGAAATCATCACAGTTGTAAGTCAGATTATAGTAATAACTACGTTTCATTTAAGAAAACGTAAAGAGGCTGATAATCTGGCTGTTGATCCTCTTGACATAACTCCGTCCCTTTAACAACTCCCAAGGGTATTTAAGTGTGGGCACGCCACAATAGCGGCGGTAAGTCCCCTCTTTGAGGAGTGGTTGGAGAGGCGCCACGGTGTCCTCACCTTCCGCTTGACACAGGACCTCACCGGCCACGGTTGTTTCGGGAGGTTCCTGTTTCGCATAAGGCGGGAGGAAACGCCCGGGTGTCACCATTGTGTGGATCGCCCGGAGGACACGGTGGAGCATACGGTGGAGGTATGCCCAGCTTGGGCGGAGCACCGCAGTGTCCTCGCGGAGGCGATTGGCGGCGGCGATCTCTCGCGTCCGGCCCTGGTCCAGGCCATGGTACGGAGCGAGAGAGAATGGAAAGCCGTCACCTCCTTCTGCGAAGCAGTAATGCTCGCGAAGGAGGAGGCGGAGCGGGTGAGGGAGAGAGCATTGCGCCCTCACGCCCCCACTAGCCGCCGCAGGAGACGCCCTGGGCGTCGGGAGTCGCCTGCAGATTCCCGGCCACCGTAGGCGCGGGCTTGCGGATGGCGAGCAATGGGTAGCTTGCCGTCCGGTAAGGATCAGGCCCGGGTCGACGGCGCGTTGTGTTCCACGCGCGCCTCAAAGAGATGTCAGCACAAAGTGACGGGGTCCGATAGGGCCGACGCCTCAGGGTCGCGGGTTATTCCACAGAGAAAACCGTGACCCTGGCACAGGCAACTGAAGGAACACGGGTGGGTTGTAGTCAGTAAAAGTCTGACACGCCCTCCCGCTCCACCCAGAGCGGGAGAAGACATTTGATGATTTCCCACCCAAAAAAAAAAAAGTGTATTTAAGAGTAGCTCACTTACCACATAAAACACGTGCCTCCCTCAGGTAACTACGTCATTGTAGGACTTGCCATTTTAACTTAAACCTTTGGTTCATTAGACATTACAGACCTTAGGACACTACAACTAAGGTCATAAAGGGCGTAATCCAATAGATCCAAATTCACAGATAAGTCTGTTTCCAAACAATCCAATCATTGCCAACTTTTACTTCCTGGGTGTTATACCATTTTAGGTCAGAAAAATATGCAGGAAAATCCTTTCAAACATTTGCTGATCGACTAGGTGAAAAGTGTTATCGGTTAAGCAGCGTTATGGAGCCTAAAACACCCACACATTAAATATTACCTGAGCAATTACCTAAGAATATTCCGAGAACCTTGTGAAGGGTGCAGGAATCCACTGGATGCGGGAAGCCAAGAAAGACGTTTATCGGCTGAAAAGATGATGAATGATGACAATTCCTATAATTATTTAATCTGAGTTACAACACTGTTACCTATTAAAGGACTCTGGTACCTATTGTTTTCAGCAAACCTGCTAGACGAAAAAAGTATGAAAGTGATGTGAAAATTTGTTTAGAGTGTGTAAACAATTAAATAACAGTACGGCTAGTTCTGAGGAGTTTCTGTACAGGCTAAGGCCAAAATGAGGCAAAAACTCTCTCGCATTGTATCGCGTTTCGAAGCATATTCCATCAACAAAGAGGTAATGCTATGAAACACGATCTAGCCTCACTGTTGCTTATAAAGACCTTTTGATACAGTATCGACAAAAAACGGTCAAGTGCGTGTCGAACCACGCACAATGAAAGGTTCCGTAGTTGTGATGAATTTATTCCAAAAACAAACTTGACGTTGTAGTTGAAAAACATGTTCATACATTGATATACGTCACGATCAATTCTCCAACTACAACTGTAAGCTTGTAATCGCAAAAACAAAACGTTTACGAGATAAAACTACTAATTCACGATTTTCGGACTTATTCCTTTACTTGTGTCGTGAGACCTTGCTTATTGCCAAATTTCATTATTCTATTTTAACAAGAAATACCCTATAGTTTTTTATTTATTTGCGGGTATAAAAAAATAAAAAAGTAAAATATGTCGCATAGATCACCTTATTTTTTTATTGCGTCGACTTAGAAGCTTGATTTTTAGAGATTCAAGGGACTGTAGACTGTAGTATTTCAAATAAATTTCAACTTGATACCTCCACGCGTTCCTGACCGACTGACAGACAGACAGACGAACAACGAATTGATCCTATAAGGGTTTCGTTTTTCCATATGACGTACGGAACCCTAAAAAAAACGTTTCAAGAATACAACCATTAGTTACCTAACGATCAATGCTATAAAAACATACGACCTTAGTCTACCAGACAAAACCCCGAACACGTTCCCATTCACAGGCATTGAAAAGCGATACAGGCTGAATAGAACTCTGTTTTATACAAGTAATTGTCAATACCACAATGCGTGATGAATAATGTAACTCTCGGGCGTGTCGCGTTTCTCTGTCGCTCGAGTCGCGGCGCGAATGTCGGGCTTCATTTGCCGTAATTAATTCGATTACGCGAAACATTATGCGGATGACAGCGGCCCGTGTGATAAGGGTCAACTTTTCACCTAACTTATTTGTCGTATTGTTTTGTTTTTTGGGCTAATTGTCGATATTTCTATAAATAAATCGGTGTGGTGCTAAGAGGTTAATTAGGCTGAACTGTCGAGTTCAATTTGTTGTTGTCTATTTAATATTTATTTGAAGACTTAATGTTTTGTTTTCATTTCATACATGAAATGTAGCCAAACCATGAAAATTGTTTGTCGTCACAAAAATACGACATTTTCGCCAACAGTTTGCCAACAGAGTTGTTTAATCGTCTTCTATCTGATGCTCTCGTCTCCAAGTGAAAAAGCGATTTTCTTTTTGAACATAAAACCTTAACCTTACGAAACTTTTGGAAACGTCAATACATATTGCTAGGACATCATTTTCAGCTCAGTCTAGTTTCAGCCATTCACCTAGTGTGATGTTATGTTGTGAAAGAATTATAAAAAAATGTTGTTGTAGGTTCTTATAATTATGTAAATAATTAGTAATTAATTTAAAATATGAGTTAAATCAATACACAAAATAATGATACCATTAACTTTAAATCGCGCAAAACAAACCTGTTGAGTGAAATAAGAATGAAGTTAAAAGCACAGAGTAAAAATCTATTAAAGTCTTGTTTCAGTACAACGCTAGAATTTTCAATCTAAAGTTCTTACAACAAATTTAATTATTAATACATGGGGTACCATTGTTTGTTTTGAGTGTTCACAACGAAATATCCTACTAATATTTTAAACGCGAAAGTTTGTGAGTATGGATGGATGTTTGTTACTCTTTCACGCAAAAACTACTAAACGGATTTGGATGAAATTCGGCACACAGGTAATTTATAACCTGGATTAATACATAGAGTACTTTTTATCCTGATACTCCCACGGGATCAAGATTTATGCGGGTGAAACCCCGGGGAGCAGCTAGTTGATACATAACAAAAAGTTTAGTTATTTAAAAACTGAAAATAACCAAAGCATTCTCTAGAATAATTGAACAAACTATTCTTATTTGTTTAATCAAAAACATTATTATTTACTATTAATACACTCAGTATTAAAATGAATTTATGTGCTAAGTTCTTGGCTAGCACCGAAATGAACACAAAATAAAACAATGCTCGTAAACGAATTCATAGAATACTTTATATCTTTTAATTTAACATAACAATCATTATCTTAAATTGGTGGAATTGCACATAACCTTCGACCCTCGTATAACCAGGAATGTCGCATTCCTTTCCAAGATGGCCACCACACAAAATGGCGGGGTTTATTGCTTATTTATTTAAATGAGCCTAATTATAATTAGGAAGGTCGATGGGTTTTTTAAAAGAATTGTTTATTAGTTGTACGCGGCGATTATAATATTATTGTTACTTTTTATGCAGAAATTCTAATTAGCTGACTTTTTTCCAAGGGGGCGCTGTGAAGTTTTATTAGTAAAAATAAGCCAGTTTTTATTTCAAGTTAGCAACTGTGAGTGTTACATGATTGCGTATTTTTCCGTAACGAAATAGCGTTTTCGGTGCAATTTCTTGTAATGCTTAGGTGTTTATGTAAATAGCCCCGTGATAAATAAAAAAAGTTTCCTTCTGATATTTTCTATAGTAAAATCAATGGCGCCTACCTAAAATCCTACCAGTTGTTTAAGTATTATGATTTCCTTATGAATTAATATTAATATTTTGTATAAGTTTGTTCTTAAGTCGAGTCGAAGTGTTAAAATATTCACAATCTATAATCATTCAACCAAAACCAATGCTACGATTGAAGCTGCGACTAAAACTTTTGCCTCACAAAATACGGAGTCGCTTTAAAACAATTGACGAGTATAATAATTAAACTCACAATCGCATCAAACCAATCAACAAAGCGTCTCTTCAGGCTGAAACTGTGTCGCGCGCAGAAATTTCAGAAGACGCTAGATAAAGGTTCTTTCAGTAGCAGAAAAGGAATTTGAACAATGGCGGTGAAAACGGAACGGACTCCCGCCGTCCTCAGGGCTGGTCAAATATGGAATTTTGGAAGGTTTACGTAATATTTTCGGGGATGTTTACGATACTGTCTTTGAAGTTTTTTTTTTCCATAAAAATAAACATGATTATTTACGATCACAAGTTGTTATTTTTGTTTGAGTACATAATATTATTTGAAATTAACACCGGTTCCTTAATAAAAGTGAACACAAAAATTACCTAACAAAAATCGATCGCAGGTCCACTGCTCTGATTGGTTAACTGAATTATCAACATTCAGCCAATCAGATCACTTGACATTTGACATGAGTTTAATCCTGAAACGTTGATTGATTGTTGATTTTCTGCGTCTGTGTATCGATAACTAACAAATTTCAATATTTTATTGCAAGTTCAAAATTAATTATTCAAACTGTCTCTGCAATACCCATTTTTCTGACCTAAAATGGTATTTTATACTTAGCAAGCGGCAAAGTCATACGCGATAGCGATATCTTTTATAAAAACAACCGCCAAAAATCAGCAAAAACTCGTGGCCACCCCTGATATCTGTCTAATCAAACCACGTATCCGTTCAAAGACTCCGTTTAAGATATTTCGCGCTTCACACAATGAAGTAGTTTCCAACTTTTTGGTCTAAAGTGTGCGCCACTTCTAGCATTTATCTTAAACTCCGTGTATTGTGTGTAGCCAGCATGATTTTAAGTAGTTCCTGGAGTTTTGGGGCACGTATTGAATGTGTATGGGAGGTTCCCCATACCAATCAATTTCACGCATATTCTATTCACATACATATTTTAATCACATACATTACTACTTTTGTCAACTAATGAGGACTCTAATCATCAATATAATGCTTTTTTTAATATGTATTGCACACAATTTGATAAAACTTTCATTCCAAAGACATTCTCGGTTAATGGTAACGCTTCCTTCAGTGATTGGGCCACTGTTGGTATACATAAAAGTAGAAAACGTCTTTATGAGTTGTATGATGAACGGACTTGTATAAACACTGCTGAATTTAATTTATATGTTAGAAATTATTCGAAATTATTTAAAAAAGTTTGTTGCATAGCCAAGTCACGTTACTTGAGTTCAAAGATTAAAAATAGCAGTAATGTAATTAAAATGACATGGAATATCATTAATAGCGAAACGGGAAGATCATGCAACCGAAGTAGTGACTACAGCCTTGCAATTGATGGCAATTTAATTCAATCGGATTCTCAAGTCGCCGCGACCTTCGAAAATTTCTTTGCGGAGATTCCCGTTTCGACTACTAAATCTCTAAACTCATCGCCCACTGCTGCAGAGTCTTTACTTAAAGAAAACGTTCCAGTTTGTGATTCTGAATTTAATTTCCAATATGTCACTTGTAGAGATATAATTAAAACCTTTCACACATTAAATGTTAAAAAAACCGCAGATCTATGGGGTAACTCTGTGGATGTTGCTAAGTCCATTATAAATATTGTAGCACCTACTTTAGCTGTTATTTTTAATAATTGTATTGACCGTGGTGAGTTTCCTGATCTTATGAAAAACAGTAAAATAATACCATTGTTTAAATCTGGTAGCACATCAGACCCTACTAATTATAGACCTATTTCAGTGCTGCCTACCTTTAGTAAAATTTTTGAAAAACTTATTTTAGATCAAATGCAAAGATTTTTTAATAAACACAAATGACTGCATAACAAACAGTTCGGTTTTACAAGGGGTCGTTCAACTACTGATGCCGGAGTTGAACTTTTAGGACATGTTTACAAGGCATGGGAGGACAAATGCGATGCTTTGGGGATCTTTTGCGATTTGTCCAAGGCATTCGATTGTGTTCTTCATGAAACATTGATCAGGAAACTGCACCACTACGGAATCCGGTATGCCTCTCTGGATCTTCTTACTTCTTACTTAAGTGATAGGATTCAGACAGTTGATGTTAACGGAAAAAGATCACCTGGATCTGTAATAAGAATGGGGGTCCCCCAGGGTTCAATTCTTGGCCCATTTTTGTTTCTTATTTATATTAATGACTTGCCTTACCTCATAAAGGATAATCATGATATAGTGTTGTTTGCAGACGACACTTCACTTTTATTTAAACTCAAACGTCAGCAGCTGGTTACTGACAATGTAAATAGCGCCCTTGCTAAAGTAGTTAACTGGTTTAATGTTAATAACTTACTTCTAAACGAGAGAAAAACTAAATGCATTAAGTTTACGATACCTCATGTTAGACAAGTAGAAACTAGTGTTCTTATTAAGGGTGAAGAGTTGAAACCCGAAAACACCACAGTATTCTTAGGCATAACTTTGGATGCCAAGCTTCAATGGGGCCCCCATATAGATAAATTGTCAAAAAAACTAAGCTCTGCAGCATACGCCGTTAGAAAAATTCGT
This sequence comes from Dasypolia templi, assembly GCA_963555695.1. NCBI lineage: Eukaryota > Metazoa > Arthropoda > Insecta > Lepidoptera > Noctuidae > Dasypolia > Dasypolia templi. The sequence continues at coordinate 1,701,677 of OY743150.1, forward strand.
AATTTAACTGATTTAGAGACAGCCCGTTTAGTATACTTTAGTTATTTTCATAGTGTGATGTCGTACGGTATTCTTTTGTGGGGAAATGCCGCCGATATTCAGACAATTTTTGTTTTACAAAAAAGGGCAATTCGTTCAATTTATAAACTAAGTCCCAGACACTCCCTCAGAGACAAATTTAAAGAGATAAATATAATGACTGTGCCTTCTCAATATATTTATGAAAATCTTTTGTATGCACATAAAAATATTAATCTGTTTAAAAAATACAGTGATATCCATAACATAAATACTAGGAACAAACACAAATTTGTTGTTCCTACTACCAGACTCAAGAAAATAGGTAGCTCGTTTAAATGTCAAAGTATTCGTTTTTATAATAAACTTCCTGGCCACATTCAAGAATTAAGCCTTAATAAATTCAAATCATTTTTAAAGCGGAAATTATGCCAGAATGCCTATTATACTGTCAAAGGCTATATTGAGGACAAGAAGGCTTGGGATTGAGCTGCTCCAATAAGTTTACACAGATATTGTCTATGTTTAATTTGCTGTTAAACTTTTATTTTTGATTTCTTTTAGATAAACAATGACATCTTTATATTTACTGTTTAAAGTATAACATTGTTTTAATTTTTGAGAATGTGAGGACTATGTGAGTCATTGTTTTTTTTGTTCTTTCAGTTGTTTTAATCTCGGTCTGGCTGTTTGAGTACTTAACGCGGCCTACCCAAATGTCCTTTCTTTTGTATTGTTCGTGGAATCGTTGAGCTCCTTAGTTCTGAGTTGAGCTGCACCATGATTGACAAATGCATGCACTGACTGGACAGGTCCACTCAAATCAGTGTGGTTCTTTCCTCAAAAGACCATTTCAGACACCAGTCTACAGAGTCCTCATATGATCTGACCATGTTTATTCTCGGATTTTTACACTTTGACATGACGTGAAAATTTACTTTGTAAAGTATTATAATATTTTAATTATTGTGAATGTGAAGGCAGTGTGGATTTGTTGTTTTTTTTTTTTTTATCTCAATCTATTTTTAATTTTTAAAATTAGTTTTAATCATGGTCTGGCAGTTTGAGCAATTTATGCGGCCTACCCAAATGTCCTTTCTTTGGTAATGTTCGTCGAATCGTTGAGCTCCATATGTGTTGTGTTGAGCTGCATGATTACTGACAAATGCGTGCACTGACTGGACAGGTCCACTCATTCTGTTTGGTTCTTTCCTCAAAAGACCATTTCAGACATCAATCCACATGGTCTTCACATGACCTGACCAAGATTATGTCTGGACTTTAAAAGAGACTGTGACCTCTGAGTTTGTTTTGGCGTTTCTTCTCAGAGTAGTCAGATAGGAAACGCCGATCTCATCTACTTTTAAAATAGTATTGACGTGTAAAAGTGTTTGTAAAAACCTACTTACAGAAATAAAATCATTTATCATTTATCATTTATCATGGGATTGCCAAGACTTGGTTGTACGAGTATTATATCGACGCCCCTCTTTTAGAAATATAAACAATTTCACTGACTCTCTAAACGACACCTTGCAGAACCTCACATCTCTCAAAAATACCATTTTATTTGGAGATATTAATATAAATTTATTAATATAAACATCAAAGTGGCTTCTGCTTGGACCATAATTATAATGCTCAGTCGAACTTCCCTGCACTTAACCTTGTAACTAACTCAACAATAACCGATCACAGTGCTGCCCTACTTCCTAGTAAATTGTAAATTACCTAAAGTAGTCACTTGCACCATTTCTAGTTTAAATGTAAATAAACTTGAAGAAGACTCACGTAATATCGACTTTGACCCAGTCTAATATTCCGCTGATCCGCAGTTTTGTATGAGCAATTGTAAATGCAATTCAAAAGAACATGGTCTTAACTCGGCCAAAAACAAAAATTACATCATAAAACCTTGGATCACGACAGGACTCATTCGCTGTATGAAAAATAGAGATAAACTGTATATGAAAGCTAAATCTAATCCAGATAACTCAATTATGCAACTGTCGTATAAACGGTACCGTAACCTTTGTAATGATCTTCTAAAAAAAGTTAAAAGTAACTACGTTAAATTGCAATAGAAAAGGCTGGTACTGATAGTGCACATCACAGTTAACATCTGCCAACATTGCAAATATTTTGTATGTTAATGTAGGAAATTGTTTGGCTGAAAAAGTTCGGGGCCAATCACATTATCTAACAAGCACACCGCGTTGCTAGACACTGACAATACTGAAGTGGAAACGTTAATTGTGAGATACAGGTCTTTTTCCCGAGTGCCTTAAAAAAGCTGCAGTTGTCCCTGTTTAGAAATCAGGCAGTAAAAATCAAGTTACAAGTTATAGACATATTTCCTTACTGCCTTCTATGTCTACAATTTGGGAAAAATTTTATAAATAATAGGCTTTACAAATACTTGGAGGATGAATAATTTTATTTAAAAGGCAGATTGGATTTAGGCCAAAAATGTCAACATACGATGCCGTACACCATCTGACTGACTATTTTGCACAAGAACTTGATTAAGGTAACCACACAGTTGGAATCTTCTTTGGACCTCGCCAAAGCTTTTGATACGGTTTCTATTCCTATTCTGTTGGACAAGCTTGAAGCCATAGGTATCAGAGGCACCCAGCTGAAACAGTTTAAGAGCTATTTAGAAGACCGTACCCAATGTGTAAGGATTGGTAATGTTCTCAGCGATGTTAAAAAAACACGTCCTTCGTAGTTCCCCAAGGAAGTATTTTAGGACCTACGCTATTTTTGATATACGAGTACATAAAATATCTATGTAATCTAAATCACTAAGCGAAACTGCCCTACTATTTTTGGCTTACTCAGCAAAAATGTCTACAAGCTTGCGCAACACGGATTCAATGTTGTTATTAAATGGCTTCAACATAATCCATTAACACTAATTGCAGACAAGACAAATAACATTATGTTTTCGATGCGCAATCAAACATCAACTAGCACTTCGACATTATATGCTCATTATTACACAAATACCGCGGATAACCAACGTGTTTGTCCCAACTTAAAATGGCCAATAAACAAAATACCTTGGTGTTATAATAGATGACAACTTTCGATCAAAAAACACATAGAAGCTTTAAATAATAGAATTCGCAAATTAATATTTGTTTTTCAAAAGTTGACCCAAAAATAGTTAGCCAAGTTTACTTTGCTCTATGTCAATCGATTATAACTTACTGTATTACCACATGGGGTGGATCTTTTAAAACAGTGTTACTAACCATTGAGACAGCTCAGAGGGCGGTTCATAAAGTGTCTACTTTCCGCCCTTTCCTTTTTCCTACCAACCTTCTATCAGTTCGGCAACTATTTATAATGGGCATTTTACTAACACAATATACAGCTCTACCCTACAACACTGAATTTACTAATAAAAGACATAAAGATATAGTTTGTCCACAAAATACAACAAAACATGCTTTTATATCAAAATTTTACCTGTACCTCGGTCCTCTCCTTTATAATAGGCTAAACTCGAAAGCAAACATTGATTCCCTGAACTTCACAAATTCTACGATAATTCTCAAGGAGGCTCCCCAAAGTATGTCTTACGAAGATACAGAGAATTTGCTGTGTTAAAGTAAAGATATATACTCACCTTCAACAAGAATTTGTCAAATTTAGAAACTAAGAGTTAAGCTACTCAACATTTAATTTATTTGTCTAGTGTACATTTTTTTATTGTATATACAATATTTAACAAAAACCCTGTCCGATCCAAAAAAGGCGTATTCCTGGTTTAACATACGTACTAGAAAAAATAGTAAAAAAAAACTAACTCATAAAAACCAAAAGCTATTGATTTTTTTATTTTTAGTTACCATGCGAAATGTAACACTAAATATGGTAAATTTTCATAAGTTGACAACACTCCACCGGCCCGCGAAATCTTTGATTTTTTGCCTATTTTATTTCAAAGGACACCGCCCTGCATTAGCCGCGCAGTAGGTACTCATAACGAGTCCTCGATCCTTTGATGTAGCCGACTGGTCGCTACTTGTTTGGACACTTCGCCAGTCTCACGTTGAGATAGCTTGCGATCGGATGTCCGTACGTATCACGTGCCGCTATAGTATCGCGAACAATGTCGTATACCAATCAGGAATATTTGAATATGTTAATTTTTATTTGTGAGTGAATGTGTGATTCGGAAATCGAAGTAACAGCTCGGATTGTGGAAGCTTTCGAGTCACTCAAATCGTACACATGTGCGCTGCGTAGAGTACGTGCAAATTTAATAAAAAGGTGTCGAATGTGTACTAATGTTCTAGATAGATAGAGGTATGTAACAAGTAAATGTTTTAATAAACTGATACCTACAGTGGGTACATTGCCAAAAGCACATCACATTAACTCAATAATAATTGTTTCTTGATAAACAGAAGGTCAGAAATCGGGGTCATTGTGCGTAAGCCTACAATAAAATATCAGCTGATACCAAGGCGTAGGCAAAACGTAGATGTCTTTAGTCCTACGTTTCTTTGTCGGCATGCGACAAAAGACAGCCGCGCTCAGGCGGCTTCTTTGACACGGAACTGTAGGTGAACTCTGGTGAACCCTGTCGAGCGACCAGTGTTGCCTTTGGTATGATTATTTTTAATTTTTTAAATTAATTGTTTTCATTGGGGAAAAATAATTTTCTCGTATCCATTAAATGATTACGTATTTGTGTACGCACTACGATACCAAATAATACCCTTCAGGATCGGACAGGGTTTTCGTTACACCCTGTACATTTTATTAGACTAGTTAAGCTCTTTTCGCCTGAAAACCAGGATTACCTAGTCCCGAACTAGGTAAGTCACGTAAGTCTTAGGAATATCATTTCATCATCATCATCATCAGCCTATATTAGTCCACTGCTGGACATAGGCCTCCCCTAATGAGCACCATAGCGCCCTGTCTTCAGCTTGACGCATCCAGCATATGCCTGCAGTCTTTCGCAGATCGTCATCCCACCTGGCCGGAGGGCGTCCTACACTACGTTTGCCGAATATCATTTACATTTAAGCAAAACTGTAATTATTTTTATGTCTTGTAATTTTTGAATAAATATATTATTACTGTTGGAACCTTATTTAGTGTGGTTAGAGAAGGTGAGTAATAAAATATCAGAGTCCAGTATAAAGTCTATTAATAAACACATGAGTCACAAATAGGTACGCTGACGTTTCTTACATAACTTATCTGTACACAAGATATAGGCACGGCACGGGGAAGACGACTGGCCTCTATGCTCTATGCATTTCGGGCCTCGCATAGCAATGTTAGCATCGTTGCTACCTGTTGTAGTTCCTACAATTACTAATTCGTTTATTTATTTTGCTACATTTTTGAATATTTTTATAAGACAACATACAACAAAAACATAAAAAAATTGTGGTCCGCGGATATCGGGAGCAGGGTCCAAGCTACCGGTGGTTAGGGCTCCAGAACAGGAACCTTCTCACGATGCGAGCCGTGTCGAGGAGTACTGCCTTCTGAATCAGGCCCTTGATCCAAACGCCTAAAGAAAGCCTCGACAGATGTTGATCGAGGCTTTTGGTCACCAGGCCATTGGCCGATACGACAATCGGCGCAATGAGAGCCGAGTTCACATTCCACATGTCAACAACCTCGTGTGCTAAGTCGAGATATTTAATTTGTTTGTCCTTCTCAGCTTTCACGAGGTTTTCGTCATGAGGAATGGTAACATCAATAATCATTGTGCGGCGCACTAATCGATCTATTACTACTATGTCAGGCTTATTAGCGATAATAGTCCTGTCAGTAATGATAGGCCGATCCGAGTACAACGTGACAAGGTCATTTTATTATTATATATTTTTTGACGTGACTGATCGGCGACTTGACGTTGACGGGAATGAATTGTGTGCATAAACCTTCATAGCAAATAAGCGAAAAGAATAAAGCCACACTTCTTTTAGGGTTTGTAGTACTATGAGTTTATTGAATTACTAGCTGTTGCCCGCAACTTCATCTGCGATCCAGAACGAAAAGTAGCTTATGGCGTTACCTAGGTCATGGTCTATCTGTGTGCCAAATTTCATCCAAATCCGTTCAGACATTTTGGCGTGAAAGCGTTACAAACAAACAAAACTCTCGCATTAATACTAAGTAAGTATTACATCACCCTTATACATCGCCATTATTGGCCTCGTTGCAACTAATTTGCATTTTAAACTCTGTTTTCGCTATACGTCTCATATTTATAAAGGGGGTACCAATAGTCTCTTAACATATGAGTTGGCTATAAAAATAAACATGCTGTATTAATCAAGAATTGTTTAGAGTGTTTTAACGTATACAAAGAGGTTTTAATTTTCTATAATAACATTTAAACATTCATTCAATTTTCATTAATTTTTTCATTCATTCAAACTTAATACTGAAGTCGTGGGCAAATTGATAATCTTTTTCACACCATGACGACACAACTTCCCATTACAACAAATCGGTCATTGGAACTCGCAAGCTGAACTAGGCAACCATTGTCATTACACTTAGTTGCAGTTGTTAGCAACTCCACCATGTTTACAGGCAATTGTTAGCTGTCACAAAGGCGCTAATAGATTGACAGAACGTCACACGAGTGAATGAGTTGGTGAGGATTAGGAAGTGGGTGAGTTTGTTTTATAACTAAAAAAGTATTGTTGGGTAGGGGTTTTCAGGTGTTATCTTAATGCCAATTCCCGTAATTGAAAACGTTCAAAATCTAGTTGCAGTCTCACCTCGGCGTAAAAGTTAGAGGTATTTTTGACAAATTGAGAATGAGATTACAATGTAGACGTTCTTATAAAATACGAGAATTGCCGCTCATAAATTTAATAGAAGATTTTCAAAAATTTAAATGGCATCCGTGATTGCTAACACTTACATAAATGTACCACTTTGCTAACCCACTTTTACTGATTATTGTCTGTTGTATGCTAATAGCACCTACTTTTGGACACATACTATGGTTTATTTATAACCTCAGTTCTCTGGTAACAAATCCCTTGGGTACTGAAGAAAAACAACAGAATATAATAGTAACTTATTTATTTAAGAACATCAGTCTCACCTTGGGCGGTTATCAATACTTCAAAACATGCTTATTAACAAACAAAAAACTGAAATCTATTGCACTTACAAAAGCACTAACCGATGGCTTTATTAGTATTGCTTCCCTTAAACGGAAAGTCGTAATAGATTCGTCGGAAACAATATATTTTCCTTAATGCTCCGCTTACGCTCAAAGACGCCTTCTGATTACCTTCCCTGTCAGTACTGGGCTTGACAGATATCTTCGCAGATAATGCTCACTTAGGAAGCTTAGCGTAATTATTATTGGTACATATGTATGTTTGTGGAAACTTCTGGATTTGTTTGTTTTGTGAGCGAAACCGTGTCCTAATATAAGCAATCGTCACGTGAAAACGCGATTGTCGCGTTCATTGTTCATCACCTACCTGTTCGGAAAACCCGACCGTGCCTTCGGTCGACGTGACGCTGGCGTATTCGCTTGACGATCGCTGATATTAGGACACTTGGTTTAACCCTGCGCCCTTTTATGACAGAGGGCGCCTTATAGTTTAGTTTAAAGTGACATATGAACGTGACTATCGATTAATTCAAATCCGCGCCACACTACACCAGGTCAGGCGTGAGCCAGGGCAGCAACTTGCTGCCTCTTGAATTTTAATGATAAATGACTTACCAGACGTAGTCAAGCAAAGTTTATGTTTATTGTTTGCAGATGACCTGAAATTGCTGCTTGAGGTCAAGGGTGAGTCGGACTGTGAGAGATTGTAGGAAGACATAGAGACAGTGGTGGAGTGGAGCCAGAAAAATAAACTCTATTTCAACACAGCGACATGCTAAGTGATGACATTTACGTACGCGAAGACTGCATTAGCCTACGAATACAAAGTAGAGGATGCGCTCATGCTGCGTGTGTGTCAGGTACGAGATCTAGAAGTACTGCTTACCCCGGATCTAACTTTCCGGGGTTTTGAGCTGAGACAGTCTCATGGATTCACAAAAGTTAGCCGAGGGTTTGTATGATGCTTTGGTGAGGAGTCACTTGGACACAGTGCGGTGATTTGGAAGCGAAATATAATGCCATGCTGAAGCGAATACATAATAAATTTACAAGACACTTGTATTTGAAACTTTTACCCGCTGATATATTCTACACTGATTGTACTGGGTATGGTGGGGTACAACGAACTTAGAGTGCGTGGGAATGTAAACTTGCGGCGTATGCGCTAAAGCTCCTGCGTGGAGTAGCTCATAACCCGGATGTGCTTCGTCACCTGAAGCTGTGCGTGCCAGACCGGACGTGAGGAGGTGGCGGCGACCGCCACTGCTGGCAGTGCCTACTGCAAAAACTAACCTGCTGTTAAAAACACCCCTCACCCGCACAATATGTGTACTAGAAACACACAAAAAACAAAAAAAGTAAATGAGAGAATTGACATATTTTTTACAATCTGAGTGGATTCGCAAAATTCACTCAGATTGCAAGAAATTATGCCAAAGAAAATTGAATTTTGTTAGTCAATTTTAAATATTCTGTGCTAAGTCTTATTTTAAATTGTATTACCATTTATATACATAATTATAACTTAAGTAGGTGCACATAACTCTTAAATTCTTTAGTCTTACTTCAGTTATTTTTTTGTAGAGGTATGTATTGTTAAAGTATAGATTTTTAAGTATTAGCTGTAAGAAAACCACTATTGTATTGGGGAAATCCTGTAAAGATAGTAAATTAAGACGCGGCCTAAGGAACGATGAATTTACGTGAAAGCTCGATTCTTTTTTGTTTAATACGTGTGAATGTTTGCAGGTTCGTGTTCCAGATCAGTAAAAGAGTTTACTGGATTAGAAATTAATGTGTGAAATCATTGGTGAACTATAAATTGCTAACACAGTCATTAGAATGTCTTTGCCGGTTCCTCCGAGTTATAACTTACAAGAACACAATAGTCAAGTATTTTCCGCGGTATTTTATATTTAGTTTAGAATCCATGTTAATAAGTTCCTAGCACAAATTATTTTGACGCAGCTTTAAATCAGCTTCAACATAAAACACGTATTTACCTTCCCATAAAGCTAAAGATTAATGGTGTTTAAAACACCATTAATTTTACTCCCCCATAAACGTCAAGCAGGTGGAGGCCTAGTATCTCGATATTTGACACGATGGCACCCCATGGAATGTCTTAGAGGCGCACACGACTTTTGGAATCCGATGGGAAATTCTCCCAGCCCTGTGAATAAATAATGAGTCGTATTTGTTGTACCTACTACGATCAGAAGATCTGGTGAATATTTCATTATTTTAAGTTGAGAAGGCGGAATAAGAGATGTCTTAAGTAAATTCTTAAAGTTACACAGTAAAATAATACCAACAAGGCAATACTTAAAAAAAATAACTAATTTGTTTCTTTTATTACATCTACGCAATAAGATAATTCACCCTTAATTTACATCTAATTGTCTATAACATTAAGAATTGATTAAATCGTTCCAATACGATTTATGATATTTTATGCGAAGTAAATGATAAATGATTTTATTTCTGTAAGTAGGTTTGTACAAACGCTTTTACACGTCAACCATATTTTAAAACTAGATCAGCGTTTCACACCTGACTACTCTGAGAAGAAAAGCTGAAACAAACTCAGAAGTCAGTCTCTTTTAAAGTCCAGACATGTAATTTGCATATCTGCGACAAAAAAACACACACACACAGTGGTGAAACAGGTTCAAGCACCATTATCCTCGAATGATAAATGATTTTATTTCTGTAAGTAGGTTTGTACAAACACTTTTAAACGTCAATCACATTTTAAAACCTTATAATAGTTTTTACTCTCATGAGTAAAAACTATTATAAGGTTTTAAAATGTGTGTGTTTTAAAATCGGTTGTTTTTGCGTAAGTCATCTTACGCAAGTTATCTTGTTGTCTGTAAGTTCTGTAAAAACTGCTTGCTAACCGTTTAACTCACTGTTATTTTTTTTTATTAGGATAACACCCATGTTGACACAAAAGGCAAAAATAAAATAAAAACATACAGGAAACAAACGCTGTTTTAGGCAAGCAGATTAAAGTATTACAACATATTGAAAAATAATTCAGGGCGGCAGGGATAAAGACGTTAACATGGATTCAGTACATGGTTCTAGACCCTGAAAGTTTTCGTCGGTTATAAAAAAAGTTTACAGTATTTTTTTTATAACCACCGAGTAATTTCCAAACAAGCCATGAATCCATCGTAACAAGTTGCGCGTCCCTGCCACCCTGTATTATAACGACCCGACCTTGTTTCGCGATGTTGCAATGGCGACATGTTAAAACAGCAAGATTTCTGTACTTTATCTATGTTCAATATCCACAATATCAACCATCCGGATTCTCTAAGTGATGGTGAAAATCGTATCAAATCCATTGTTGAATTTAATAGATTTGATCGGTCACGGAGACACGAAAAGCGAGTTTGTTTTTATGTTATTATATACATAAAGAAGACAAAAAACGTGTTCTGATGGTACTACGTTTGACCTCCAAAGTTTTAAAAGGCTACACTGCTACGTGCTACGAAGCCACGATATTACTGCTACACGAGCTACGCTGTCGTAGCAAATCAGCTACGCATCGAATCGTTATGAACGAAATTCGTCTTTTTTCAATTTTATTTCAAATTGAATAACTTCTGGCTTGTTCGTTCGACACTAACGCCACATGAGATGGTCTTAAGGCCAGTTTTAGCACACATTTAACCTTCTACATGACCATTTTCATCATCAGCCTACAGCAGTCCACTGCTGGACCTCTCCAACTGCACGACAGTTAGCTCGACTCTCGGCATCTCTCATCCAGCTGCTACTAGCCACCCTGCGAAGATCGTCACTCCACCTAGCCTGAGGACGTCCTACCTTACGTTCGCCGATTCGCGGTCTCCACTCAAGAACACGTCTACCCCATGACCATTTTGAACCTACAACATACATTATTTTGTCTCACTAATCACTCTCAAAAATACACAAAACAAAGCTTTTTAGAAATTACTTGAAAATAAAATTTTAATTCATTTAATGTGAGCGGAGATCTCAAGTCTCTAGAATGCCGGTGTGCTTAAAACTGTCTTACATTAAGATAATAGCTTTAAGTTCTGGATTTCATGTTCACTGCGAGCTGTGCAGCATGTAAAAGATATTTTGTTTTCAAGTATTTTATGTAAAAGAAACACATAGTTGTTTTAAATAAAGATTTACAACATGTTCTAGCTACTTGCTTACGAAGAATAGTTTGTCATGCTCGTAAAATAATGAGGTACGTGCACCGTTTTTTAGTACGAGTGTATAGTAGTTACTAACTTCTGCGAAATAAAGGTACTACAAACTGTATTGACCGTAATTTTATGGTACTTATGGTTTCATACCTCAAAAGGAAAAAAAAAACGGAACCCTTGTAGGATCACTTTCACTAAATTTAAATTAATATCAAATCCCGTCCCTTGGAGCTCTAGAAAATCTAGCTTCTTGGTCAACGCAATTTAAGAATACGGCCTTTTATGCGACATATTTTGATACTCGTAAATAAATAAAAACTACTACCCCTTGATTTAGAATCATGAAATTTGGCAAGAAGCAATGTCTCACAGCGAAGGACTGGAAAAAGTCCGAAAATCGTTAATTTGTAGTTTTATCACATACATTTTTTATTATTTTGCGACTTTAAACTTTTGCAGTTGGAGAATTGACCGTAACGTACATCGATGTATGTTATGTATACAATTTTGAGTTTGGTCTTGAGATACCACAAGGCTCGATATTAGGTCCTTTCCTCTTTTTAGTATATATTAATGATCTACCCCATTTATTAAAAAAACAACCACAAATGGTGTTATTTGCTGATGATACTTCTTTAATTTTTAAGATAAGTAGACGTTCATTAAATCTTGACGACGTAAATAACGCACTGCTGCAGGTACAAAATTGGTTTACGGCTAATAATTTAGTATTAAATGGGAAAAAAACAAAATGCATAAGGTTTGCTTTGCCGAATGTTAAAAGTACTGATTGTGACATAGTATTGAATCAAGAGAAACTAGAATTCGTTGATAAAACGGTTTTCTTGGGGATCACGCTCGACTCGAGGCTGCAATGGGGTCCCCATTTAACATCTCTTGCAGGACGGCTAAGTTCAGCAGCATATGCTGTAAGAAAAATCCGTCAGTTTACTAATGTAGATACCGCGAGGCTGGTCTATTTCAGTTACTTTCATAGTATCATGTCTTACGGTATCTTATTATGGGGACGCGCTGCAGACATCGAGTCTATTTTTATTCTGCAAAAAAGAGCCATTAGAGCAATATATGGCCTCCGCAGGCGCGATTCTTTAAGGGAACTGTTTAAAGATATTAACATCATGACCGTACCTTGTCAATATATATATGAAAACATCATGTACGTAAGGAAAAACTTAAATCTGTTCAGTAAAAGAGGTGAGAGACACAACTATGGGACTAGAAATAGGGACCAATTGGTTCAACCGGGTTTCAGGCTGGCTAAAGTAGATTCATCCTTCATGGGGTACTGTTTAAAATGTTATAATAAAATACCACCCCACATACTCCAACTGAACGAAACGAAGTTCAAAACCTGTATCAAACGCACACTATGCAGCCAAGCATATTATAAGTTGGAGGATTACATCTCTGACAAAAATGCTTGGCTCAACGCTGGTTCTGCTCCACAAGGGCGCCTAAACAATTGATTAGCATTCGGAAATATTGTTGGAGCTGCTGAAGATTGTAAAAACTGTCTTTGCACTGTATAAATTCAATCTTTTAGTATTGTATAACTGCAAAGCACACGTGTGAGCACTATGTGGTACCTACTATAAAGCTACCCTATACTGGGCACGTCTGTCATTGACTTGAATGTGCCCTGGCGGCTGAGAGTATGTCACGCTCACTCTAATGTCTCGCTGGTGGTGGCGTGTGTGTTGGATCATTAAGTTCCCTTGAAAATGGTTGCGCTGAATGGTGCTGATCCGTACGTCATGTTCGTGAACGGGCGCCGTCAGTGGGGACTGGTCATCTCTTGGCTGCCACGCCTTTTTGTTTTTTTTTTTTAATTTTTCTTTTCCGATTTTTATGTTTTTTATTACGGGTCTTTCTACATCGTTCTCACATGTTTAATTTCAACAAGACTGATGTAACAAATTTTCTGTAACCATATTATTTAAAAGAGTGTCCATGGAGTTTCTTGCCCGTTCTTCTCCATAGGTACCTACTTCGCTTTGGAATGGGCAACTAGCTTCATATTTCTGACTGACCGACCCCTTGACAATTCAAAAGTGCCTGTAATGGGTTTATTTGAAATAAATGCTTTGAGTTTGAGTTTGAGTTTGAGTTTGATAAATTCATCCTAACTACATTAAAACCTGTCATTGTGCTTGTTCCGACACGCACTTGTTTTTCAATTGGATCACAAAACTTTTTATTTTATCCTGTCACAAAATTTTCCATACAGTGTTCTACAAACAGTGATTTTGAAACAAATCGCTAAACAATATAATAATGGAACCCAACGATGCAATGACCTAATTGAAATGATTGCTTGGTGTAGTTCCCTGACCAGCATATGTACCTCTCTACTCTAGCAACCATAATGTGTTTGTACCTCATTGTAGTGCAGTGTTCTGTAACATTTTCTAGAACGGAGATGTCATTCTGGACCCAGCACCCTTATTGCGTAACCCAATTTCAATAAGAATTCAAGGGCTTTGAAGGAAATTCCTAATCAATTGCTATAGATAATAAAAAATGTCTGCTGAACGTGTTTGAACTGTAAAATTGAAAGGCTTAACGATCATTTGCCATTTTAAATGTTTTAGAGTTACCCAGCTGATTTCAATGAGCATGACGTTCTTTTTTTTTCAAAACTATTATAGTCTACGTTGGCTTGGGCGCCAATTTCTACCTTAGCTTATAGTTTCCGGGATCGAATCCATAGAGTAAAAGATACAGGCAAAATAGGTTGAAGGTAGTACAAAAGAATTTAAAAAGATGGGTACAGATACTTTACATGAAAGTTAAGATTTTAGATCTGACTCAAACGAAGCGACGGTTCTCTTTAAGTAGTTGTCTTTAGAAAACTATATTTCGCTGATATTTATCTCATTTCCGTACATTTTCAGCTTAAGGGGTTGTTTGATATAAAAGCCGTTTGGTGTCGTAGGAAGACGGAGAAATTAATTTGAGGGTATGATATATAAGCATTTTAACAAGGTTTAAGGAAGACTATATTTTGTACAGATAGGAAAATAAAATGACTGAAATAGCTTCTTCTCAAAACTGATTGACGTGCCTACAACTCATCTCGTGTTGTAGGAATTATAATTATTATATGTGACATAAAAAGCCATACATTTTCTAAAACATGCAACAACTAAATGCCACTAAATTAATAAAATGCGTTTCTCTTAATATAAAATATTTAACAATCCGATCTTTACAAATATGTACCAACACGGATAGTGTATCATAGATTACGTTGGCAATACTTCTAGATAGTAGACATCAAAGGGGTACTGTCATATTTCCTGCCATTTGGCTCACATCTAGAGCAAGTTGCATGAACTTTTAGATTATTCGGTATATGATCTGAACATCGAATAAATATCTGTTCTATTATGGTTTACTGTTGGTTACATTTTTAACTGTTAGCATTACAGAAGTCCAAGGTGTACGAGAACCAGCAACTAAATCAAATCAAATAATTTATAAGTGAGATTATAACTATCATTATTAAAATAAAATAAAAGTGGGATATTTAAAACCCTGGCCTACGCTAAGGCGCTACGACGTAGATGGCGGTTTACGCCGTAGCATTGTAGACCCGAAAGATACATTTTATAAGCCTGTTTAAAACTGAGATACCACCTGTACTCATTTTACTACTTTGAACCTTACTCAAAAAGTCTACAAAATACCGAAAAAAACAACAGCCAAATTGTCTTTTAGTAAGAGCTATAAATAACAAAGGAGTTCTGTTACAAACTGCAGGCACAAGCAAGTCACCTTTCAAATGGATTAATTTTAATCGCGAGTGTCATCAATGTAGAATCCGTTGATTTTATAACACTGTGACGAGATGTTTTCACAGCTCTCCATTTTAAGCTAGAGTTATTCGGAAAATGTTTTATTTTCATTTGTAAATAGGTCCTTTAAAACTCCTTTATATTATTTATTTATTTAATCTTTTAACCGCGGCCTCAACCGTGTGGAGGTCAAACATTATCCCACTGGAACGTATTACCGAATAAAAAAGAAGCATAATATATGTCATGATGTTCTAACTGTGTCGTTTTCACATAAATCTATTCAGCAGGACGTCGTCATACAATGTACATGACTAAGCGCCAAGGTCGCCAAGCTCTGTTGCCTAATTTAGGCCCAATTTAGTCGTAATGTCCAACTACGATCAGTAATTAAAATGAATGACTGAATATGCTGATGATCATTCTGGAGAGCAGTGGTGACCCAGTGGAAACGACCGCGACTTACGAGTTGTAGGTCGTAAGTGCGACCCCAGACAGGTGCTTGACTTTGTGTTAATTGCTTCATTACAAAACGGTGAAGGAAAACATCGTGACGAAACCGACATGTCCTTGAACAAAACAAAAAAAAATGTGTGACATCTACCAACCCGCACTGGGCCCGCCTCGTGGTTTATGGCACACTTCTTTTCACAGAGCGGAGGCTAATGTCCCAGTAACATTATAGGCTTGTTATCCATTATAAAATTGGAAGGGCGTAGCCTGGAATGCGCTACCTACTTCACTTATTCTTTTTAAATCATGGTTTTTATTAAATCTGATACCCATTCAATTGTTTAACCTCTTTTGTTTATAATAAACGTTATATAATACAACATTTTACGGCCGTGACAAGGTTCATGATAGCGGATATCTTTTGTAGGTGAGCTCAATAAAATACAGGAATTGGTTAACGACTGATAAGTTCGATACAAAATACAATTGATGAGTAAATATTAAGCTCTGTTGAGTTATTATTGAGCAATGTTCATGGCAGCCGAAACTGGAGTGTGTACATATCGAATGTTGCATGAAAAAGTGTCTTGGAGTGGATGTAATTGTAGTAAAACTAGGTTTTATATAGATTTGGTTGATGAAATGTAAAGTTTTTATAGTTTAAGAGACCTGGACCTTGGAGACCTTTTACGTTCGAGTAAATAATAAGTAGTAGTTAAATAAAGGAACTACTAAAAACACATGTTGAAACTTATTCTCATTTTTCTTGTGTTTCATTTCATTTTGCATTGTATAATACTATAAAGATACTCGATACCATTTCCTTTGTTTTTCTAC
The DNA here is from genome assembly GCA_963555695.1 of Dasypolia templi. NCBI lineage: Eukaryota > Metazoa > Arthropoda > Insecta > Lepidoptera > Noctuidae > Dasypolia > Dasypolia templi. The sequence continues at coordinate 1,718,125 of OY743150.1, forward strand.
GGTAGTGGCACACCAGAGAGCAAGCATAAAAAATACATTTTACAACCTAAACCGTACTAAAGTACTCAATACTCCTCATAGTATTCCTCCTGCTGTGTTTTTGAAGGCCGCAGTGTCCTTTGGTTTTATCTTCAGTGACATAAAACCACACGCCCAGTAGCTCCCAGTGCCGAAGTAACTCTGTGAGATTCTCAGCAGTGGAGAGGAGATTCAAGTATGCTGAGGCATTTTCTTTTAAAGGGTTGGTACATACATGTAACATGTTTGTTTTTGCCGGTTTTAATTATTTTTAATTTTATGACTAATAAATTAAAGTGTGTCGGTAAACTTTTCATTATGTATTTAAATTAAATATTTCTAAAACACGATTTCATATGTTTAGAGCCTCCCAGCTGTGTACTCTGCGGCCAATCGGGACACCCGGCAAATTACCGGGGCTGTCCTAAGGCCCCGAAGTCCTCCTCTCCGAAACTCGCGAAACGCGCGAGCGACCGCCAGCACAGGGAAAGCCCCTGGGGAAAGCCTCCTTCCGCGCTGATGCCGGAGCGGCTCAGTCCGCAGAGGCCGTCTCCCTGGGCTAACCTAAATCACCTGAAGGCTCCCGCAGCTTCGGTGCCCTCTATCCCCGCGCAACAGGCGCAACCCGCTCAACTTCCAGCGCTGATGGCTTCCGCCATCCCAGCGCCTTTGGTAGCCCCCGCGGCCCCTACGGCCTCTCCAGCGAAACCTCAGGGAACCCAGGGCCGAAACAGCGCCCAAATTATACTAAGTACATACGCGGCTCTCTTCACCACCGCCGCGGACAAAATGGCGGAAGAAATCGTTGCTGCAAACGGCAACGCACTCCGCCTTATGGAAATCCTCAGCGCGTATCCCGAGATCGCGCAAGTTCTACACTCACTCAAATATTAATTCTCAATGGATAATACGAGAGTAAACAGTAACAAACCCCGATCCCTTAAATTAGGCTTCTTCAACGCAAATGGCGTTTCAGGTCAACGCGATGAGATCGCCGCTTTCCTCCGCGACCATCAGCTTGACATCCTCCTCATACAGGAAACCTTTTTAAAACCGCATCACCGAAACCCGAATATTGCCAACTATAAACTAGTTCGCAATGACAGGTCTCGATGCCACAAGGGCGGCACACTAATATACTTTAGGAAATCCTTGTATTGCATCCCTATCGACCCACCTTCTCTCTTCTCCCATCTGGAGACCTCTATCTGTCGGCTCGGCATGACTGGTCATCAACCGATCACCATCATCTCTGCTTATATTCCACCAGACAATGGTCCGGAGGATCCCATCTCGCTCCAAAAGGACTTCACTGCCCTCTTCGGTATGAGTGACTCCGTCATATTGGCGGGGGATCTTAATGCCAAACACCCGGCGTGGAATAGTAGCACGACTTCTACCAGAGGTCGGATCATTTCCAAGTTAGGCGAATCCCTTAACTTTGACGTCATCGCTCCAATGAGCCCGACTCACTTCCCAGGTAATCCTAATCACCTTCCCGATGTTCTCGATGTAGCGCTGCTCAAGAATGTGAACCTCCGTTTGCAATCGATTGAGACGTTCCACGAGCTAAACTCTGACCACCGCCCTGTAGTCATGCATCTTGCACCCTACTCGGGCCCGATCGACCCCAACCGCCCCCCTCAGACCCAGACGATAACCGACTGGAGGAAAGTAAGCGAAAGACTGAAATCCACCACGTCGCCTCACTTAGACACCATCCCCGATCACTTAGTGTCAGTCGCCGACACGACGGCCGCAATCGACTCGTTTACAGAGCACGTACAATCCGTATTGACGGATTGTTCACGGGAAGTTCCGGTGATGGAAGACCATCGCTGGAAACTACCTGCTGACGTACGTGACCTGATAACAGAGAAGAACGCGGCCATCCGTGCCTACGACTCCTTCCCTTGTGACGCGAACAAAGCCCACATGCGCCATTTACAGCGTGCTGTAAAGAAACGCATAGGGGAGGTTCGCTCTGAGGGCTGGAACAAGATGCTCAGCGAACTTGAGCCCACTCATCAAGCCTTCTGGCACCTTCAGAGGAAATTGCGCTCCTCCGAGGAGGTCTCTATGCCTCCCCTCATCCGCCCCGACAAGAGCGTCGCGTTCGACAGCACCGACAAGGCCGAATGCCTTGCTGACAGCCTAGAGTCCCAGTGTTCTCCCAGCTCTCAACCAGTAGACCAAGCTCACCTGAACAAGGTCGACGCTGAAGTCGAACGGAGAGCCTCCCTTCCACCCTTTGAAGACCCTGATGATCCTCTGCCTCCCGTCACTCCAGATGAAGTGCACGACATCATAAAAGGGCTCCAAGCTCGTAAAGCCCCCGGTTCGGACGGTATTACCAACAAGGTATACAAACTCCTACCTGCCCCTCTAATAATGCTCATGACCGCCATCTTCAATGGCGCCTTGAGCAACAACATCTTCCCACAAGCGTGGAAAGAAGCAACAGTCATCGGTATCCCAAAGCCAGGCAAGCCAAAGTCTGAGCCCTCCAGCTACCGTCCCATTAGCTTACTCAACGTTCTCGGCAAAATCTACGAGAGGCTTATTTATAAGCGTCTCAAAGACTACGCCGAAGCAAAGAGCCTCATTCCCAACGAGCAGTTTGGTTTCCGTCCACAACACTCGAGTATCCACCAGGTCCACCGTATCGTAGAGCACTTGTGCGCCGGTATGCAGCGTAACGCGACGACGGGTGTGCTATTCTTCGACATAGCGAAAGCCTTCGACAAAGTCTGGCACAACGGCTTGTTATACAAGCTTTACCAACTAGGAGTGCCAGATCGTCTCGTACTCATCTTACGAGACTTTTTGTCGAATCGCACCTTCCGCTATCGCATCGAGGGTGCACTCTCGTCCCCTCACCCTATTCGCGCCGGTGTCCCTCAGGGTTCCGTCATATCTCCTCTAGTTTTCACGCTGTTCACCAGCGATATCCCACAGAGTAAAAAGGCTCAGTTGGCTCTCTTCGCCGACGACACTGCCGTTTACTATACCGGTCATTGTCCCAATGCTATAGCTCGTACTCTCCAAACCTCCGCAAACGTCTTAGGCGCTTGGTTCCGGAAATGGAGAATCGAGGTCAACCCCGATAAGAGTCAGGCGGTTCTCTTCTCGAGACGTCGTCGAGTCCCACCCCCCCTTCCCAGCCCGATCACTATGTACGGCAAGCCAATCCCTTGGGAGAAGCAAGCCAAATACCTAGGCGTGATCCTTGATCAAAACTTAACGTTTAAACAGCACATTAAGGCTGTTCGCGCGCGCGCCGCTTTCGCTCTTGGTAGACTCCACTTTATTCTGACAGCCCGTTGCAAACTGTCACTTAAATGCAAGCTGCGCATCTACACCGCAGTCATCCGTCCCATCATGACCTATGCCTGCGTTGTATTTGCGCACGCTCACCCACGTCATCTCCATAAGATGCAGACCCTCCAGAACCGTTTCCTCAGAAAGGTCACGGGTGCCCCCTTCTATGTCCGTAACATAAATCTCCACATCGATCTTAAAATGCCTACCATAAACCAGTTCATGAAACGCTTATCGAAGCGTTTCTTTGACTGTGGCATAAAACACCCCAACCCCTTGATCTCAGCGGCCGCCCGCTACACTCCTTCCCGTATTAGTAGTATTCGCCGACCAAGGCATACCTTAATCGCCCCCGACGACGCCACTACCCTCCTCCAGGAGAGTAGTAAGGCAACCAGCACGCTTCATAAGCCCAAAACCCGATCGCCGTCCTACCGTCCTCGCCGCCGAGGCCCGCCGCGACGCCCAAATCTACGCCCCTCCCGACCCTTGCTCGAGCCAGCCCGCGCCGCTGAGCCTGTAGCTTTAAATTCGTCCCTAAATAATATCATTCCTGATCCAGCTAGTCATTTGCTGCCCTCTTCCAGCGACGCCCTAAGCCGAGGTTCGTACCCCACAGGGGGTGCACTTAGCGTGTAGTCGCTTAGTTTTTAGTTAGTATTTAAGTTTAAGTCCTGGCTGGAGGCCATAATTTATTAGGGAATCCACAGGCAAGTCCGTCTAAGCAGACGACAACCTCATAGGTTGACCTGCGAGATGCCATTTATAAAAAAAAAAAAAAAAAAACACGATTTCATGTAAAACTCTCAGAAAAGTTGCGAAACAAAATCCTTATAAATGAAATTCTGATGGGAGTCTGGCATATAGTACAAGAAAATTAATATGAAATAGCTCAAACTTGCAATTAAGCAAACTTTTAAGGAACCCGAACATTAAATGTATATTTTGTTACATTTATGTTCCAAGTATCAAATAAATAAAAAGTATCGGTACACGTGACAGCCAGTCGCACGTCCGCGCGCGCTTAATACTAAGCAAGAAATGACACATGAGTTTGAAAAGAGAATTCGCTGGTTTTTTTCTTGCGGCCCGAATGAAATATGGTGTAAGTACATGAAAAAGTACTGCTAATGTTTCTGCAAGATGAATTGGAATAAAAAGGAAACTGAATTTCAGCTACTTGTGATTCTGTACACATTGTAACAGATTGATTATTAAATCGGAGGCACACTTGCTGTTTTCACGGTGGGTATATATTCATGCTCATTATGAATTCAACCTACCCAGCCCGATCACTATGTACGGCAAGCCAATCCCTTGGGAGAAGCAAGCCAAATACCTAGGCGTGATCCTTGATCAAAACTTAACGTTCAAAGAGCACATTAAGGCTGTTCGCGCGCGCGCCGCTTTCGCTCTTGGTAGACTCCACTTTATTCTGACAGCCCGTTGCAAACTGTCACTTAAATGCAAGCTGCGCATCTACACCGCAGTCATCCGTCCCATCATGACCTATGCCTGCGTTGTATTCGCGCACGCTCACCCACGTCATCTCCATAAGATGCAGACCCTCCAGAACCGTTTCCTCAGAAAGGTCACGGGTGCCCCCTTCTATGTCCGTAATATAAATCTCCACATCGATCTTAAAATGCCTACCATAAACCAGTTCATGAAACGCTTCTCGAAGCGTTTCTTTGACTGTGGCATAAAACACCCCAACCCCTTGATCTCAGCGGCCGCCCGCTACACTCCTTCCCGTATTAGTAGTATTCGCCGACCAAGGCATACCTTAATCGCCCCCGACGACGCCACTACCCTCCTCCAGGAGAGTAGTAAGGCAACCAGCACGCTTCATAAGCCCAAAACCCGATCGCCGTCCTACCGTCCTCGCCGCCGAGGCCCGCCGCGACGCCCAAATCTACGCCCCTCCCGACCCTTGCTCGAGCCAGCCCGCGCCGCTGAGCCTGTAGCTTTAAATTCGTCCCTAAATAATATCATTCCTGATCCAGCTAGTCATTTGCTGCCCTCTTCCAGCGACGCCCTAAGCCGAGGTTCGTACCCCACAGGGGGTGCCCTTAGCGTGTAGTCGCTTAGTTTTTAGTTAGTATTTAAGTTTAAGTCCTGGCTGGAGGCCTTAATTTATTAGGGAATCCACAGGCAAGTCCGTCTAAGCAGACGACAACCTCATAGGTTGACCTGCGAGATGCCATTTATATAAAAAAAATTCAACCTACCTTACTAAGACAGAGTTGAGAGTAAGAGTAAGTAAGAGTAACTAAGAGTTGTCATAGTCGGACACAAATATCGTCACTTTTGTGGAGGCGCTTTGATTTAGATAGATACCTACGCAAAAACATAATACAGGAATATCTATTTCACTACTTTTCCTTCTATATATTAATTTTCCTTCTTCTTTGTGTCTTTATATATATTTCTGGCTCAACGTTATTAATATGCTATACTGAATGGGCACAAAATATCAAATATCGGACATAAAAGATGGAACTTGTGAGGTCTCTCTTAGAATGAGTATTTTGTTTTCGCCATTAGTAGATATTTGTTGGCTTAATGTGTGTCTTTATAAATTATAATAACATAATATATCTTTAATAACTACGTATTATAGACTAGTCGTTGCCCAAATTAATCCTTTTATGTCTATAATTCCTATGATGTACTTAAGGAAGACTATTATATGCTGATTGATTCTGTTTGACAATATTTGTACCTACAGAAAATAAGTTAAACTGCCTCATTTATTATTTAGAAAAATAAATTTTAAATGACGATTAAAAAATCAGCCCACAGAGGTAAAGAAAAATCTTTACTGTGCTTATAGCATGCTTTTAGCAACACACAGCTTTGCGTTTTCTGTCAGTACCAGAGCTGCCTCTTATGTGTGGCAGAAAGAAGAATGGCAGGACTCCATGTAATCTGGGTTTCACACTTCGACTTCGCGTGCATTCGTACAAATAAGATAGATCTCGGTCAAAATAATATAAAAGGTAATCACACCAGATTTTTGTTTATATTAGGTGCCGCCAGTAATAAGTGTTTAAAAGCAGGTGGCTCCGTATAAACAGACATGACAGTACAAAGTTTATTAGGCACTAAACGGTTTATGACGTCAAGGATTGAAAATAAATAATTCCAATAATGGCTATTTTTGGAAAGTAAAAGTGGCACTAGTAGCTGACTTCGTATATTAAATACGCTCTTTACATTGGACCTCTTGAAGCGCTTCACATCCTATTTATTGTGCTTCATGAACTTCTATTCAAAGCAAGCAGCTTTTTATTACTAATAATGAAAACGAACATATGTAAAGGCAAAACAATGAAAACAACGCTTTTAAATGTAAAAAAATGCGACCTATGGAAACGTCCAACAAAAACGTGCACGATGATTTGTTGCCTGCAACTGCAAACACAAGCGCTATCGATTTGTCCAGTGAATTCGGGGTTTAGATCTAATGGCTTATTATATTTATGCAAGGTTCAAAGGCGAATGTAGAATTTAAGACCTGTGAAGTGATTCAGGCTGGCGCGGCCGCACATCATCTCATGGTAGCTTGTCCTCTTGGTATATACCTATTATGGATTAAGCAAAAATAAAAGACTCATTTTGTAGTTGAATAAAGCATGCATGTGCATGCTGTGGTCTCCTGTAATTGAAGGAGCACACAAAAATTGAACCTTGTTATTATTGTGATTTATAGTGTACTAGCGGCCCGGTACGTGCTTCGCTACGTATAAAGTGAAATAATAATAAAAATTAATTGGAACATCAAATTAATTTATTAAAACAAAAAAATATTTAATTAATTGCTAGCTATTTTAAAACTTAATCCAAAAAAATTCGAATATTTTTTGTTTTTCCATTTTGAGCATGAATAAAAAAAAGGCTGAGGGGAGGGGGGAGGGTACCGACTCTGGAACAGGCAACATAAAGTCGGCCATGTGAAAAATATGATTCCTCCAAAATCACAACACAAACGTGAAGTATTTGCCCTTGAGCCTCGTTGATGGTCATCGCAAATGATAAACGCACAGGATATTGTAATCGTTTGTACTCCAATGGCATATCAGTTGGAATCATAGAGATCAAACAAACTTCTCCTTTTATTTAGCAGTTAAGATCGCAGCTTCAATCAAATTTGGCAATAACTTTTTCACTGCCAATCTGGTGCCATTTTTGGTATTTGTGCACACACAGTTTTGGTGGATTAATATTTCGCAATAATATAATCAAAGATTGGTTCTTTGATTATATTATTGCGAAATATCAGATTCAAGCAATGCGGTGGCATACCAGCCGGTTTCAATGAATTTAAAAATTCAATTGGATAATTCATTGCCTCATCTTGATTCATAATACTGTCAATTGATTTATATGTCGTGACTACATCTGGCAGTTTCGCTTGAATTTGAAAATTAATGGCATTGATATGAATGTTCTTCGGTGCGAAAATGGCGCGTTCTCTCAACCAATCATGATTTCAGTAATTCTGAAGAATATTCGGAAAAACACATTCAATTAATTCATCTATCGATTGCGCAATTGTACAAAAAATGTTCGGTACAGCGATCAATCCGTTGGTACTGTCGATTTGTATTTTGCCATCACCAATTTCTAATAATTGTTTTGAAAACTCTTGGGCAGCTGGATCATTTTGTAGGTAAATACGCATATTAATGTTCAGTGTAAATTTTTGTACATATCTCCAAAGAACTGATGACTTCAGACAGGCATTTATTTCACCTGCAGGAGTTGATCGAGGAATGACAGGCAATGTTTGACGAAAATCCCCTGACAGTAATATCAAAGCACCACCAAAAAGCTGTTGATTACCACTTAAATCTTGCATTGTTCTATTAAATGCTTCTAGTGATTTTTTATTCGCCATTGTACACTCATCCCATAAAATAATTGAGGTTAATCGCAGTTTTTTTGCCATAGCAGAATTTCTCGAAATATTGCAAGTTGGATTTTCAATCACCGACCATCTTCTAATAATGTAGCAGCAATTCCCGAAGATGCAAGTGCCAATGCAATTTTTTGTTCCGATCGAATAGTCGTTAAAATCAATGATATAACGTACGTTTTGCCTGTACCACCAGGTGCATCCAAGAAATATAATCCACCTGTATTATTGGAAACGGCAAGCATGATTGTGTCATATACATGTTTTTGCTGAATATTTAATTTTTAGAATGGAATTCCTCACGTTGCAATTCACTATCAAACAAATCATGCATCTCACGATTTAGTGCGATCATACACAATTGTACTTATGCTTTATTTGCAATCGTTAGACACATATCTTCAATTATTATCAAAGCTTCGTTGTACATCTCCAATGTAATCAATAAATCAGGATTTCTTGCATGATGACGCATACGAATTAAAATATCTTCTGCCATATAATGTTTATATTTGTTCCATAATTCAAGTGGATTTGATGGCATACATGTTGATAATATAATGGCAAATAGCATTCGTATTTGTTGTGGATGAGCTGAAGTAGATGCGTCATGAAGTGTTGAATCCCAATGTGTTTTTCTATCTTTGTATGTTACCTAACTTGTGTGTGTCAATAAATTTAATTTTATGTTTAAATTTAACTACTAATATAGCGCCCCATTTGATACTGAGTAATTTCATCATTTCTATTATCACCAGCAACACCGAAAACAGCCATATCGCTCCCAATAAGTTGCCATCTGATCACAGTGGACAAACAATAATGTTTTGCTAATATACGCCATTACAAAAAACTCAAATAATGTTTAGGCAAATTACATGTAAAGATTTAGAGAAATTAAATGATTCTTTGGCCAGTCAATTATGTAAACAAAGTTTTAATAATAAAGGTGACCCAAATGAGTTCTACGCCGAGTTCTTCTCACTATTAAACACGCAATTTAATGAAACTTTCCACTAAAGACTAAAATTATTAATACAAAGTTTTTATTTAGTGATTGGGCTACTCCTGGTATTCGTAAAAGTAGAGAAAATCTATTTGAACTTTATGGCCTAAAGCAACATGTGACTCATACAAACTTTCATCTATATATTTTAGGAAAATCATATATTTTTTTACAATTGTTTGTAAATATGTGAGCACAATGTGCCTATCACGTGATTAATTTATATGCCTTTGTTTTATTTTTAATTCTTTTTACCAATTCTGGTATAGTATTTTTATTCTTGGTGCATCGTCTTCACATATAGAAATATAATTACCTAATGTATACAAAATATTGTAAAACATTTTAAAAGAGTAACGGTGGAGTTTCTTGCCACTTCTTCTCCATACGAAACTACTTTTTGGAAGTGGCGCCTAGAATCAGTTCTATTTTTAATGTAATTTTTGACGTTGAAAAGTGCTTTTTTATGGGCCTATTTGAAATAAATGCTTTGACTTTGACTTTGACCTTTATTTACATTACTTGCAAATATATTTAATGGATTTGACTGAATTACAATACTCCACATTTATATGAGCATTGAATATTTTCGATAATAATGGACAATACGGAACCACCCAACTATTATCAACTTCAACATCCTGGTCACGCAGTCTCATTTTTGCCGTTTTGCCATTATCATAAGGTGATTTACGTCGATACAACGGATATCCGTCATTGCCCGTATTGTGTCTGAAGTCAATTGCCTTGGGTATCGTTTCGAACACTTTCCATCAATCATACATGGCGAATTCATATTTAGTTCACCGCACGGACCATGTATCATGTTTTTAACGACAACGTGAAATAACTCAGGATCAACATTTTGATCAGAAATTTCAGCTGAAATAACTTTATCGATTTGATCCGGAGTTATTTTATGTACCAGCCAAATTAATATATGTGCGTGCGGCAATCCCCTTTTTTGCCATTCGATGGAGTAGACTCGTACATATGGCAACGCCATATATACGAGTCTCTATCCAAATACACATAATTTCACAATTAAATCCATACGTGCTTTCAATTTTTGCCGAAAAACACGCGCTGTAATGTCATGGCGATCTGTTGTCGACTGTCCTTCAAATAAATTGTTTTTGAAGCCATCCCACTTCGGATTACATGTAAATGTAGTCGACCGTATTTTCGTAGAAAAGACTTTGCGTCTTGTGCATATTCGTTCACCAGCCCGATCACTATGTACGGTAAGTCGATCCCTTGGGAGAAGCAAGCCAAATACCTAGGCGTGATCCTCGATCAAAATCTTAACTTTAAGGCTCATATTAAGGCACTTCGCGCGCGCCTCCTTCGCTCTTGGCAGGCTCCAATTTGTACTGACAGCCCGTAGTAAACTGTCACTTAAATGCAAGCTGCGCATCTATCCCGCAGTCATCTGTCCCATCATTATCTATGCCTGCGTTGTATTTGCGCACGGTCACCCACGTCATCTCCATACGATGCAGTCCCTCCAGAACCGTTTCCTCAGAAAGGTTAAGGGTGCCTCCTTCTATGTCGGTAATATAAATCTCCACGTCGACCTTAAAATGCCTACCATAAACCAGTTCATGAAACGCTTATCGAACCGTTTCTTTAACTGTGGCATCAAACACCCAAACCCCTTGATCTCAGCGGCCGCCCGCTACACTCCCTTCCGCATTAGTAGTATTCGCCGACCAAGGCATACCTTAATCGCCCCCGACGACGCCACTACCCTCCTCCAGGAGAGTAGTAAGGCCACCAGCACTCTACGTAAGCCCAAAACCCGATCGCCGTCCTACCGCCCACGCCGCCGAGGCCCGCCGCGACGCCCAAATCCACACCCCTCCCGACCCTTGCTCGAGCCAGCCCGCGCCACTGAGCCTGTAGCTTTAAATTCGTGCCCAAATCACTCAAATCCTGATCCAGCTAGTCCCTTGCTGCCCACTTCCAGCGACGCCCTAAGCCGAGGTCCGTACCCCACAGGGGGTGCCCTTAGCGTGGAGTCGCTTAGTTTTTAGTTAGTATTTAAGTTTAAGTCCTGGCTGGAGGCCTTAATTTATTACCTGCGAGATGCCATTCCCAAAAAAAAAATGCATATTCTTTCATGCCGTGGGCTACCAATATACGAAGATGGCAATATAGTTAAACGTCCGATGTCATTAACATTTGCATCATTCGCTATCGCATCTTGCGTGAGTGTAGGATAGGAAATGGATCGTAGTTTGTGACTTAGCTCTACATCCACACCCTGCTGCCGTTCCGTCGCCACTTTACAAGGTTCGAAATACACCTTCCCACTTGGGTTCGGAGACGGTTCAGAGACTCCCAAGTGGACCACGGAAGGTTGCACCTGTCAAGGAGATGCTCGTTTGGAGGTAGATAATGAGTATATGGAGGAAAGGTATCCTGCCACAGCTTATAACGGGCGTCGACCGGGTTAACTGATAGGGACGCTGTCGAATTCAGAAAACTGTGCCTGCTGTTTAGCCGTTGCGTTGGTAGGTGAGCGCCAAATAGAGGGTGTCTAGTGTCAGGCTCCTGTTTTTGTTTCTCCACTGCTCATGCAACTTCTCTTCAGACTTGTGGAGGTGCTATGCCAGCTGTGGGGTATGATGCGCTAACTGGGGTCAGGTGGGAGATTGTTCGGTATGTTTCATTCAGAGCAACATCTACTTCCTTGTCGTGGGCGGAACGATGCCACACTGGATACGCATATTCACCCACAGAGAAACAGAGTGCTAAGCCAGTGGTCTGGAGTACCTGAGGTGAAGCACCCTAGGTGGTTGAGTCTTGGCGCCTGAGCAAGCTGTTACAGGAACCGATTTTGGTTTTCAGAAGATATCTCTTAAATGTCAATGCTTGGTCAAGGGTGACTCCTAGGTGGGTAGGGTTATTGCAGTGTTCAATGGCGATACCTTGCCAGCTGATGTTTAGAGCGCAAGTTGCCGAACTGTTGGCACAACGCTGTGTTTTGTAGGGTTCGGTCAGAGAGCGTTATCGTAGTAGTATTTTCCGAGAACTTCTAGGCTAACAAATATCTTTGAAGACACCGAAAATCTTAGAGGCAGCTCTAAGATTTTCGGCACCCTCAAAGATATTTGTTTGTTTTTTTGTGAGTTCAAGAGGACTTAGAATAAAACCCTGGTCGTCGATCATGTCAGATAGTTTTGCCAACAGTCTCTTAATATTGACAGTTACGTATGCCGCAAACAAGTCGACATGGGCGACCCCAGTGATCTTTCGTGCCTCATAGCCATCCTCAATATATTGCGACAGTCGGAGGATTTGCCCCGAACAAGACTTACCTGGTCTGAAGCCAGCCTGTTCAGGGATCAGTTTAGGGTCGATTTATAGTTTAAAGGATGTCAAAAAAGTCCTACTGATTAGCATAAGAAATATGAATATCATATTCTGGTGACTATAGTAGCTTCAAAGCTACCGTTCCAGGTTCTGCGTTTAGATATTGCAAATAATTGCTGTTTGATAGTCAGATATAAAAAAAGTTTTTGTTTTTGTTTTAGTAGCTTAATGAAAAGGTTAATGCGTTCAAAGTAAAGCCCTGAAACTCTTTCATTTAATAAAAATTCTTACATTCATGAACGTTTCTGAAATTAAGCGGCACCAAAACTGCCATTCTTTACAAGACTTTTGGTGGCATAGTAACAGGATCATTAAAAACAGTTGTGTGGTATCGGTGCCTGTAGATAGTTGGGCACAATAATTGATCACCAACTCCGTCATTATTTCTTTTTATACTCTACGAGACATAACTGTACGATAATGATCTTTAATTATAAAGAAAATTAATTACAAGGAAAATTAACTAAATTTCTTGAAACAACAGACAAGGCAATCGATTAGCCGCCTACTTGGCGCAAATCATGTTTGCCAATAAGCTATCATCGAGTATTCATCTTTTATCGTATTTTGTTTCCTTTTACCTCAAATCAATACAAAAGTGTACATAATTCATAGTGCCCAATTCCTAAGCTAACATCACTATTTTCCACTCCACAGCCACTTGTAAAATTACAAACTTTACGAATAATTGAATCGTTAATTTAATTAATAGTAAAGTGAGCCTACCGCAGTCCACTGCTGGACATAGGCCTTTCCCAAGTTGCACGGCATTTTTCAAAAATCAAAACGAGGTAAACAGTTTAGTAACCTTAGTCCTACAGATATTCATCATATTCATAATATCTCCAAAACTGTGAGTCCTGTCCACCCTATAAAACAAAACAATGTTGCCGTCAAGATAAGCCAGATCAGTCTATTTGCACTCGGATCACGTAAACCCCATTGAACTGAAATAATATGGGGATTTATTTTATTGTCCTGCAAGATTCAGTAAGTATATACAATATATATATATCTTGATAAATGGTAAACTAAAGTCAGGAAGACGGTAGACGTATATTTTATAGAGACACTGTAACATGCATTTTTTTGGAAAATGCATATATTTTGAAGTAAAAAGGATGCATTTTTGTCAGTTTAATTTCAAAACTAGGATACAGTTGTCGCCATATTTTACGAACAAGCATATTGAATGTAATTTTGCACTTGATTTCCAAATTGACTTGTAACATCAGCGCAGCTATTTTCTACAATTTACAACTCTGATATGTATCGATACGCTTACACTACAACTCCGACCAAAACCCACTTAATCGGGACGCCATTATACATCAAAGAACATTATAAACTTTTTCAGCTAAAAAGATGACTACCGTATCGACGTCATAAATTGCTGCTTGTCAATCGTCATCAAAAACCATCCGGGCTGACGGTAAGCGCGACTTTATAGCCATTTTTAGCGTGTCCTCAGCACTTAAGCTTCCATGTTTATTGCCTATTACTAAACGACTATTCTCGATATAGTTTATCGACTCTTCCCAACCATTTGTTTTTATTTTTTTATTTACGATTCCAATTCTGATTGCAATTTTTACGATTGATCGTACCGGTGAGGTAAGGTAAGGTTCCTAATTATGCCACGAGGGAAAGGCAAGGGTTTTATATGTGCGATTTAGGATAAAACACATGCGGCCTGCTTGATATAAATAAATTTGGTATGAAGGTATTATCTGTATAAATTCCATTTGGGAATGGCTCGTAAAATGGGCTGGAATAAAGAAACAGTATCATAATTTAGAGTTGTGTTCGTCTGAACACAACTTACGTGATTGTTTATTTTGCTTAATTTATGTATAATTCCCGGCCAAAATTGGGTCACTTTTTAAATCACAAATACAAGTGAGGCTCCTGGTTTCTGCTAGCAAGCTTTTCTTCTCCAACCATTACTTAGTACCTATTTCTGAACGTTGTCCTTGCTATCATAATGTACGTACCTATGTCCAAAACAATAACTTAAACCATTATGTATATATATTTAATATCCTTCCTTTGAAAAAAGGACTTCGACCACCCGACCTCGAGCACACTTACGACCTAAGCCCACATAAAGCGGCGCACTCACTGTCACACATAATCCGCGTCACGGCCGCGACACCGCGTTGGGAAGCGGTCGCGCGTCACAAGTGTGCTAACGTGACCAGACTGTAAGCTCGGCGTGACACCTCTCAGAGTTGGAATATTATACAACTGTGATAATGTGTTAAAAGCTTTAAAAATTCGGTTTGTATATATTTTATTCATAACTTATTACACTGCTACCTAAACACGCCAGATGATATGAAATGGAATTTTTATTCTGTAAATAGGATAAAGGCTCCCGGAGACAGGCGCGACCAGACTGTTGTAGAACAATTCCCATGAAGTTTTCATAGAAATTGTTTTACTAGTTTCGCGTCTCGCGTGTCTGCGCGGTGCCTTTATGGAATCACTTTGACACTTAAAATAATATTTTAAAAAAGCTAGATGGAATCGACATATGTGTTTTGGTGTAGGGTGGTGGATGGTAGTGGGTAGGTGTAGGTGTAGTAGTTAGTCATATGTGTGACAATTATGTTCCTTTGTAAATAGATTTAATATTGACATTGAAAAACAATCGTGAAAACAGAGAGGTGGATTGACAAACAAGACGCCGCTGGCGCCGGCGCGGTTAGAAATGAAAAGAAAATTAATAATTACATTCAAGTTACTTAGACTGCAAGTAGTTCATTCTATTCAACAATTGATTAAAACTATCTTGAGGCACCCTTAAACATAAGTGGTTTCACTTTAAAGCTTGTATCATGCATTGTAGGTACCTACTAATAGGTACTTCTGAAAAGTTCAATAAATTCTTTTTTGGCTACAATACTTAACAAAACCGTCTATTTCACGATTCAAATACCCAATCTATACATTGGCAGACCGACAGTTTTTTACTGCAAAAAAAATAACCACTAGGTACTCGTATTTCTATGCCAATTGTCCAATGAAATAAAATAAACGTATTGCGTAGATATATTGACAAAAAAAAAGCTTTTTGTAATTTTAAATACCTTTACGAAAAACTGTGGGGAGGCTAGAGCTGTCAGTTGTCGTGAGGTGTGCCCCGCGTGTTCGAGATCCAAAATGCGATAACATGACTTTATGCGACTGACAGGTTTCACGCGGGCGAGCTGATGCGACTTTAAAAAAAAAAAAAATCTTCCCTTTTTGTCGAGAAATTGGCGAGCTGTGGCCGGATTTATTTACGGCTAAGCAAGAGGCGTGTCGTGTTTAAACTTATAGGCTCCTTTTTCGATGTTGATCGGTGTGTGGGAAAAATGTTGCGTTTCTTTTTCCTTGAAAAGGATCTAAACAATGCGATGCTGGTTACTTGTTTTTGTATTTATGAATAAACTGTTTAGGGTTTTGTGCAGTGAAGCAGAAATAACTTAGATCGAGCAATAAGATCACATCGTGCGATCCTCACATCATCTAGATGTGACGATCTTAGTTTTCGTATAAAATTGTGATGCGTGTTGGTGGCAGTCTAAAGTTTTATTGATTTGATTCTATATATGTAATACTGACCCAAGATATTGTTACGGTTTGATTTTGTTTCTTACAATTATTATTTCAAAAAGGCGATATTGGAAAACGAAATTATCTTTACCACCAAAAATCAAAACACTATACATAATCAAATTGCACCTTCGTTTTAGTTCAACAACGAAAAGTATAAATCTCTCTTCCAAAAAGCAACCCTCTAAATGCGACATATGTGTCCAAAATACCGTCATAACCCAGTAATTGTACCCAAGATACACGTTATCAAATTTCGAAGGACGCACGATCCGATCCGCCGTTTTTTTATTAAGTTACGAAGATACACCTCACGATTTGTTGTGCGTCCCCAAATGCGATCTATGTCCCGAATTTGATTCAGCCTGAAAATAATAAAGTTAACTCACGTAAATTCGTTGCAGGTTTTTTATCTCAAAGCCGTGCTTACCTGAAATGAGAAAAAAAGGGTTATACTTAAAAGAATTTTCAGACAGTACATTTATTTGTTTAGAGGTGAGGTACACTCGTATAAACGAATCAATGAATCGGAAAGACTTCAAAAGAACTTGCAAGTAGAGTGAAAATTGTTTTTTTTAGGTTTTGCTTACTTGAACGTACTTATTGAGAGATACGCTCGTTTATTTCGAACAAGGTTAAATACTATTTAAGATTCCATTTGGTTCAACATATTTTTCTTAACAATCGATAATGCCTCTTTCATCCAATCATCCAAAATCCAAAACTATGTTTATCCATCGCAACTAATCATTATACCATTCCACCTGCCCTTCAATCTTCATTCACTGCATTAAACCTAATAGATGCAGTAAAGTGTACATTCAGTGAGATTGCGTCGCCGTACTAAATGTCCCTCCAGCATGTCATTTGATTACTAACACCATTAATTGGTTTTAGTGCAATGAAAGCGATTTAATTGAAAGTGAGCAATGAAGTGTCGTAAAATCACGTGGAGTACCTCAGACGGATTAATTAGGGTTGAAATTAGTGTTGAAGTACTTGATGCTTGAACGCTTTGGGAGCATCATGACCTAAAATTAGATATATACATTATAAAGAGGTTAAATTTGTGAGTTTGTATGTATAGGGAATCATAATAATCATCGGAACTCCTGATATTCTTATACGAATGGGTAGCTACATCATTGCCACTAAGCTCGGCCGCGTATGCTGTTAGAAAGGTAAGATAGTTAGCAGATGTAGAAACCACGCGTTTGGTTTATTTTAGCTACTTCCACAGCATTACGTCATATGGCATTTTACTGTGGGGTCGGGCTGCTAACATTGAATTCATTTTTATTTTGCAGAAGAGAGCTGTCAGAGCCAATTACAATACCTTGCCAGTTCATTTATGAAAATATTATGTATATAAGAAAAAATCTTCAACTTTTTAATAAAATAATTGATAGACATAATTTTTACACTAGAAATAAAGATAAAATAGATCAACCATTTTTCAGAATATCTAAAGTACATATATCTTTTATGAGGGACTGTATTAAATGTTACAACAAAATACCTTGTGATAAATTGCTATTCAATTAAAGAAAGTTCAAAACTAATAAGAGGATTATATCCTAGATAAGAATGCTTGGATACATGCTGTGTAATTTGTTATTTTTACTTAACTCACAGACTGACAACCTAGTTAATATTTTAGGAAAATCATATTCTTATACAGTGTTTTTAAATATGTGAGCACCATGTGTCTATTAGGTGATTGATTTATCTGTCTTTGCTTTATTTTTTAAATATTTTACCTATTTGGAATATTATTTTTATTCTTGGTGCATTGTCTTCACATATAAAGATATAATTAATGTTTAAAAAATATTCTCATCCGCCCCGACAAGAGTGTCGCTGTCGACAGTCGCGATAAGGCTGAATGTCTTGCTGACAGCCTAGAGTCGCAATGTTCTCCCAGTTCTCAACCAGTAGACCAAGCTCACCTGAACAAGGTTGACGCTGAAGTCGAACGGAGAGCCTCCCTCCCACCCGTCGAAGGCCCTGATGATCCTCTGCCTTCCGTCACTCCTGACTAAGTGCACGACATCATTAAAGGGCTCCACGCACGGAAAGCCCCCGGTTCGGAAGGTATTACCAATAAGGTATATAAACTCCTTCCTGCCCCTCTAATAATGCTTACGACCGCCATCTTCAATGGGGCCTTGAGCAACAACGTCTTTCCACAAGCATGGAAATAAGCAACCGTCATCGGTATCCCAAAGCCAGGCAAGCCAAAGTCTGAGCCCTCCAGCTACCGCCCTATTAACTTACTCAATGTTCTCGGCAAAATCTACGAGAGGCTTATTTATAAGCGTCTCAAAGACTATGCCGAAGCAAAGAGCCTCATTCCCAACGAGCAGTTTGGTTTCCAAGGCCAACACTCGGGTACTCAACAGGTCCACCGTATCGTAGAGCACTTGTGTGCCGGTCTACAGCAAACGCGACGACGGGTGTCCTATTCTTCGACATAGCGAAAGCCTTCGACAAAGTCTGTCACAACGGCTTGATATACAAACTCTACCAACTCGGAGTGCCAGATCGTCTCGTGTGCATCTTACGAGACTTTTTGTCGAATCGCACCTTCCGCTATCGCATCGAGGGTGCACTCTCGTCCCCTCACCCTATTCGCGCCGGTGTCCCTCAGAGTTCCGTATTATCTCCCCTTGTCTTCACGCTATTCACCAACGATATCCCAAAATGTAAAAAGGCTCAGTTGAATCTCTTCGCCGACGACACTGCCGTTTACTATACCGGTCACTGTCCCAAAGCTATGGCTCGTACTCTCCAAACCTCCGCAAACGTGTTAGGTGCTTGGTTCCGGAAATGGAGAATCGAAGTCAACCCCGATAAGAGCCAAGCGGTTCTCTTCTCGAGACGTCGTCGATTCCCCCTCCCCCTTTCCAGCCCGATCACTATGTACGGAAAGATCCCTTGGGAAAAGCAAGCCGTGATCCTAGATCAGAACCTTACCTTTAAGGAATATATCAAGGCGGTTCGCGCGCGCGCCTCCTTCGCTCTTAGTAGAATCCAGTTTATACTGACAGCCCGAAGCAAATTGTCGTTAAAATGCAAACTGCGCATCTATACCGCAGCCATCCGTCCCATCATGACCTATGCCTGCGTTGTATTTGCGCACGCTCACCCACGTCATCTCCATAAGATGCAGATCCTCCAGAACCGGTTCCTCAGAAGGGTTACGGGTGCCCCTTACTATGTCCGAAATATAGATCTTCAAGTCGATCTTAAAATGCCAACCATAAACCAGTTCATGAAATGCTTATCTAAGCGTTTCTTCGACTGTGGCATCAAACATTTAAACCCCCTGATTTCAGCGGCCGCCCGCTATACTCCCTCCCGCATTAATAGTATTCGCGGACCAAGGCATATATCAATCGCCCCCGATGACGCCACTACCCTCCGCCAGGAGAGTAAAAGGCCACCAGCACCCTACATAAGCCAAAACCCCGATCACCGTCCTAACGACCTCGCCGCCGAGGCCCGCCGCGACGTCAAGTCCGCGCCCCTCCCGACCCTTGCTCGAGCCAGCCCACGTCGCTGAGCCTATAGCTTTAAATTCGTCCCAAAATAACATCAATCCTGATCCAGCTAGTCCCTTGCGGCCCTCTTCCAGCGTGCAGCCTTTCTACAGCCCTTAGCGTGTAGTCGCTTAGTTTTTAGTTAGTATTTAAGTTTAAGTCCTGGCTGGAGGCCTTAATTTATTAGGGCAATCACAGGCAAGTCCGCTTAAGCAGACGACAACCTCATAGGTTGACCTGCGAGATGCAAAAAACAAATAAAAAAAAATAAAAAAAATTGTTAAACATTTTAAAAGAGTACGAAACTACCTTTTGAAAGAAGAAAGAATCAATTCTATTTTAACGTAAACGTTGACGTTCAAATGTTATGTGCCTTTTAGTGCCTATTTGAAATAAATGCTTTGACTTTGACTTTGCCAAGTGTCATAGGATTTATTTTATGCTAAAAAAGATATTTTACGCGGATGAAGTAGTGAAACTAGTGCAAGATAAAGATCTCGCATAAATAAGTTGTTAACACAATGTTTCCAATTCTTATGTTGCATAATTTAGTAAAGAAGGCATTAGAGAACATCTACGTAAGTACAAACAAAATCAAATAGAAAACATTTTCATAGACAAGCCCAAATGAAACCGCACATAAAATACAAAACTGTCGTTTCGCGTCTACAAAACCCAATTTCACAAATTAGCCTCCAAACACTCTGAATAAAATTGTACAATTTTGTTTACACTGAAACGTTTCTGTCCAATATTATTCTTTCACATAACACTTCAAGAGCTTGCTAAAAAACTTTCACGAAAATAATAATGGATTCCACAAATCGTGAGTAAAAAATATTGAAATTCTTTCGTATTTACAGTTATGTTTGTTCATAAAAATAAAGCTTACATATAACTTTATGTTATGTTGAGGTGTAAAACCAAATTGATCTAATAGACCTTAGCAATGTTAGGGTCGTAGAACATAATGTCTTAATAAAAGCACATCTATATGCATAAAGTCGGTCATCCGAATAAGACTTTATTACACTTTTGACCATAAAGTTTTGACAGCTCATATGAAATGCGGATTAATGTCGCAGCAGAGATGAGGTGAGGACACCTGTAAAATATTTAATTTTAACAGGTAAGGCAATGAATTAATCAGAAATATTAACACTTCGACTGTTATTACATTAACCATTGTTGTATGCATAATGTAGTGACAATAACAATTCCTAATATAAAATAATCACAACTCATTATTGTTCACTACCTGTCCCTCTTTTTATTTTACAATATTAAAATGTTGAATAAATGATAATAATTCAATATTTTTTTAATGAGTTATTTTAAATATGTAACATTTATGATTATTTCTAATTTTGATTAGCCATGCCATAAACATTTAAAAAAAAAACTAATTTTAATTTGTTGACTTTGTCAATTTTATTTGTAAGTATGAAATTGTGTGTTGTGTTTTGTCTTATTTTTTTTATTTTTTTGCTAATGCTATTAATTATCATCAAATAAAATTGATTGAAATAAAAGAATTGAATTGAATTAACCGGAAGTTCAGGAAGATTGGCGAGGGGGGTAATGGCTGACCTTTGCGTTATGCTCGTGAACGGGTGCTGCTTGTGGTGACTGGTCGTCTTGCTGTCTTTGGTTTTATCATTGTTACAGTAATTGTTCTGTTGATTTATTTTACTTTGATGGTCCTAGTTTATCATTTATTTATTTTATTTGTTGTATAATAATTTCAGTATTGCATATGTAAGCTGCCATGCACTTTAGGCCTGAAGGCTTTATTTATGTATTTGTGTTATTTACATGCAATTTTTTTTCTTTTTTTTTGTCAGTGGCGTTTCGGTAATTACTTGCAATTGTTTAGAATCAAGTTCTTCTAACTGAACAGACAGCTGTGCTGCTGGGGAGTTTGTTGCGCCACTTCTTCTTCCCAGCTAAAGCACTAGGAAGTGGTGAAGGGCGGGCTTTTTGGGGGACTGTCTTATGTAATTTTGACGTTCGAAAAGTGCTGATTCTCAGCCTAATTTGAATAAATGACTTTTGTTTTTTTTTTTTTTTTGATTACATTTCCCTGCATCTCGTCCGCAGGAGTTTCTTTAACAGTGTAGGTTTGAATCTTTGCTATTCGTTATACACTGTCTAGACAATCACGGACTTCGGAATCTCAACCTCAATAGTAAAAGTATAGATTAGGTAGGTGTTTTCTAGCCGACTACTCTGATAGGAGAGACACAAACACAGTTTTTTTTTAATCTAAAAGGGAGGTTGTCAGCTGCGTAACCGGGCTTGCCTGTGGTTGCCTTGAAAATTTTGGCGTCGCTGGAAGGGCAGCAAGGGATCGGCTGGATCGAAATTATTATTTAGTGAAGAATTTAAGGGTAAGCGGCGCGGTTTGGCTCGAGGAAGGGTGGGGCGGTTACTAACTCAGTTAGCAAATTACACAAATATTATACTACGACTGGTACATTTTTTAAGAGTGTACAAACATTTTTGTGAACCTAATTAATGTTGGGTACTTGGTTGGTATCATCTTCTAGAGATTTTATCAAAAATGCAAAGTATAATGAAGCAGTAGCTGTATGACAGAATTAAAGTCAAAATGTGCTGAGCGAGTCACATTTAATGTTTTTTACCTACAGCTGAGTTAATTTGGTGTATAAACTTTGATGACCTATAAAAGTTGTGTGAATATATGTTTACTTATGTATCTGCACAGTTTTACTGGAGCTACGTAGCTGTATGATAATCTAGGCTTTGGAAGAGGAGGTTTTAATTCCTTGTTGATGTTGTTTGTCAGTACACAGTACACAGATTTTACATATTTCAAAAGTCCGTTTATCTCATAAAATACAACTTCTGAATATTTTCAATTATTGATACTGTCCAAAATGGAGATACTGTGACGTTGCAAAAATAAATAATTAAATTAACTAGTAGTTCCTTTAATTATTTATTTTTGACACCTTTCGTGGGTTTGCGCAAACACAAATAGATGAAAATTCTATTGAGTCTGTGGAAGGGGCTGTTATTGTTTTAGTTTCATTGCAGGTGTAAATCCCGATACAACTGGGAACGGAGAACCAGTATTGTCAGAGTGAAGGATTTGGTTAGTGGCTTGCCACAATTGATGTTTGGTACCTTCATTTCTGTGTATTACTATAAACTTTGTATTTGTTTAAGATAGTACTGGTTTAATTGAATATTTCCCTTACAGCTTATAACCTATAAATTTACTTTAGTAAATTAATACTTAATACTACAATAAAACCATCAACATGTTGTTTCAAAAATATCTGTAAACAACAGGTGCTGGGTTACAATACATATGGAGATTAATGACTAAGAAACGAACGAACGGTTACTCCTCAGTTAATTTCAACTGTTTGCCTGTGGCCCAGTGGTATCGACCTTGACTTACGATAGGTCGAGAGTTCGAACCCAGGCAGGCACTCTAATTTGTGTATTTCATTTCATCACCACTCAAGATGGTGAAGAAAAACATTATGAGGAAACAATGTCCAAGAACAAAAAAAAAATAAGACATGTCCCCCAACCCACACTAGTCCCGCCTGGAGGATTACGGCCCACTCTCTCTCACAGATTGGAGGCTTGGGTCCACGCAGTGGAAACATGAAATCCTGATTTCGTATATCTACTGATGACTTGCCCTGGTTAGCAATATATTTATCCTTATTAGTTAATTTCAGGAAGTATATATTTCCATACAGGCAGCTATGAGTATCAGCTCCATTCATGTATAATTTTTTTTGTTGTTGTAAGAATCGTTGTTCATTCCCACCTTTTTACTTTGTATGTTTATCAACAAACAAAGAAATATTCTGTCAATGCAAAAATATTTTTCAGGAATGTCTGGAGCTAATATTACTGGAAGGATGTAAAGGGTGACTTGGCACTTCGCGAAGACTACGCGGAAACCGGTAAAACTAAAAGTTGGTTAAGATTAAGGAAATTCTCTGTATGATATAACGGTAAGTAGAGTCTATTCAATAAGTCAGTTTACATGCGTAAGTTACAAGGTAGACTGACTTATTGAACAGACAGATATGTCTGGTAACAGCTAGAGTCTGTGGGTCACTCTGTTTCCGAAGACCTAAAAGAAAGTCTGGATATAGAGCGTGAGCGCAGTGCGTTGGCTATTGCAATATGTTGGCTCGCAGATTTTGTAAAATGCACGACTGTAGTTAAGGCTACACTCTTGACAGCGTACTGCCAGTCGTTCTACACATGTAGTATGTTGTTCAACGACACGCAGACAGCATATAGCGCTCTACGGATACAATCAAATAATGCTTTCTGGGTGTTGATGGCGTTGCCGCGCCACTGCAGTGCTTTAGGCATGTTAGCAGAGGCGAGAATAGATGGCATCATGCGCAAGCGTTGCGCTTTTATTAAGTGCAGGGTACGCGCCAGCCCCAAAAGCATTCTGTAAAACTGTAGCTAGACATTAATACGCCTACACGCCACTGTGGCGTAGTAATTAATAGTTTGTGTTATTTTTTCTGGCAGATGAAAGTACTAGCACTAGTTTCTAAGTCTTGGTTACACTATGCAAATGGACTATACCTATGGGTCCGAAATAAGAGATATTATCTACACTAGTATTATAAAGATGAAACATTTGATTGTTTGTATGTATTGAATAGGCTCCGACACCACTGGACATAGTTGAAAAATTGTTTTACCATTAGAAACCGAAGTTATGTCTGATTAATATAGGCATATTTTTTTTTCGAAATGCACGTAAACGAAGTCGCGGGCGAAGTGCTAGTTTATTATATTTCAATATGTGACTGTGGTGGGAGTAGGTAATTCTGTTATTTCAAATATTCTTAGGCCCACTTAGACAGTATATCATTACATACTTTTAACGCTATATGCATATCATTTTTAAAGACAATGATTTAAAGTGGCATTGGTATTACAAAATGTATGTATATTAACAAGTTCGGCAGTAAAAACAGCAGTAAACTAAATAAAAATGGGTCATAACAAATATTTAAATGGAAAACTGAATAAACAACTGAGCAGTAAAATGACAGAACAGTCCATTACGTGTAGGCAGTTAACAAATCAGAATTTGTCATTAAGAAATCTAACCTGGAAGCGCTTGCTCGGCTCGCGTCTTGTTTGTCACATTTCTAACCGATTCTGCTCATTTATTTATTACATTGAGTACTTTATTAAATGACATTGAAGGATGAAAAAAACAACCAACTTTATTCTATTCCTGACATATTTTACTGTCACACAAATTGACCATCCTAATATCCTCCCCAATGTTTAACATAATAGTTGTAAAAATGCCTACCCTTTAAAACATCATTCTGGCTCTGTCATCTTCAAAAGGTTGATAGAAACAGAACGATGTGTTAAATAGTATTTGCGGGATGGAAGATAAATATAGGATGGGCTCATCTTCTATTGTTTTCTAAGGTTCACCCGGCTAGCCTCTTACCAAACATGTCAGGGTTGGGTTTCAGTCTATTTAGATACGTGTGAAGAATAGTAACGCGACTGAGTCTCTGACCTCCACATTTCTGCAATTGTATTACTGAGCTGAGATTCTAACTCTAGATCAATTGTCAGGGTTTAGCTGACCTGATGTTCGCATCACATCCTAAGAAAGAGGAGTCCTAATATTATACAGAAAGATTACTCATCCTCGGACTGACCGCCGTAATTGTGGCGTAGTGGTTTTGGTAGTAGTGTAGCGCGACAATAAGGTTAGGCTTATTGAAACAAGTTACCACTTAGAAACGCATTTATTGGATTAGTATAGAGCACAGGTTCTTAGGGTGTAGGTTCTTATAGTCTTTAGTGTCTTTCACTGTTCCGTAGGTGAGAAAGGAAGGTACCTACTGCCCTGGGCTTTGTCCGGTAGGGGACAACGGTAGATTGCGCACACAGTCGCAGTCGCACGGTAGTGGTGCGGTAGGCAGTGGACGAGAGCGGCCACGTGCCCCAGGGCTTCTGAAGTTGAGGTGCGCTGATTGCCACGCAACGCCCGCCAAGGCTCCGTCCCGGTGCAGTGGGTAGCGTTGATGAAGTTAGCGCACTCGGTCTGACACCTATAGTGTGTCAGACGTAGATTGGTTCCAATGACTCGGTTACGTCTTATAAAGTCTAAGTTCGCTGTCACTGGTAAGTGACAGCTTTTACGCCATAGGCGATTGATAGTCAATGGCCATAGATAATTTATTAATAGTTAATAACATAGATAATTTATAAATAGATAGTTAGTAACTTAGTGGTAATCGACTAATTGTTAAATAATGTTACAAAATCGCACCCAAAACTCAAAGACAGACTGTTCATTCGTGCAATAATAATTTCGTTAAGTAATTACCTATAGGCTTGTGAAGTCAATGCTTTATATGTTAAAAATTGAAAAAAATTGTTTATTGCATGAACTTAAATAACTTTTTCTAATTACAACTATTGGAACTATTTTCTAAAAATCTTTTTCAGAAAATAGTTCGCTTGTGTTAGGATTCTCCGATTTGTTGGACCTTAATCCCATTTCTTGAAACACTCCTGGACAGTTACCTTAATATCAGCTTAATTGTTTCACACGCATAATTATTTAAAAACAAAGTAACGAAAACAAGGCTTGAATCCTTGTTTACTTACAACTGAACTCAACAACTTTGCGCAGTATAAATTATAAAATAATTAAAAGTTCACAACTTTGTTTGAAAACATTTTGCGTGCAGACTCACATATATTTTATGCTGGAGAGAGTTTAGAACAGGAGTTAATGTGTTCCTTGTAATTTAGGGTTATATTTGTTTAACACAACCTACGCTTTCTGTTATAGTTCAAAGCAAAACTCTTTGCTATGCACAATGTAAACTTTCTTACAACGCAGTTATCGCCACCCACGTCCCCTATGTGCCTTTGAAATTATACCTTTAAAACTTTTTATTGAGGTAAAAGAGTAACCCGTACAAAAAAGTTTCTCAACTAAGTACCTACCGCAAGTTTAACTGCGGCACCTTAATTAGCAACCCATTATGAGTTAACTTCTTTAGTCAAAGCTGATCACTGATTTTGTAATTAATAAATAATAGTTTACGAGACGCGGCGGTGCGGTATAAAAGGAGATGTAGTGACAATAATTGAAAAGAGTATGCTTAGATGGTTTGGTCATGTTGAGAGGATGAATGAAAGGAGACTAACAGATGTGAGTGGGTGATGGAGGTGTGTGGTGAGGGGATACCCTAGGAGGACATACAGTCAGTAATGTGTTAGTCTACAGTAAGAGAGAGATCTCGTCCACTCTCCCGTGCCGCAGCATGCGCACCGGGCGCAGGCGGAGGGCGGACCACCCCCTCTTCCAGCCCCCCTAAATGGGTTCAGGGACGTTGGACTCGGGGACGTCTGCCGCCCCCCATACATCAGGACCCGAGGTGGTGGCGCGTAGTGTTCCACACGCGCACCTCTTAGACGTTGCGGGGGGAGTCAAAGACCTCACTCCCCCTCCCCCAACCCGAGGAGGCCCGCAGAGGCGGGCCGGCACCAGTCGGGGTTGCGGAAGAATCATATGTTCCCGCAACCCCGACGTAGGTGTAAGATCCTGACAGACTCCTCCGCCCGCTCCAGATCATAGCAGGTGGCGTTCTGTGGTTTCGGCCTACCCCCTTAGGAAGAAGGCGTGAGTGTATGAATGTGTATGTGTAAATGGTTTGGTCCAGTACAAAAAATTGCAATAACGGGGAGTACAAGTGACTCTCGGCTTCGTTAAGTGTCTTTTCAGCCGTAATGCCGATTAGCAGTTATCATATAGTACTTGTCCACCATTCGATTCTACCCTCCTCACTCAAAAACCAACAACAATGCTGGCGACCCCTCACGTTAGCCGTAAGAGAAAGTATTCGCCCCCAATAAAAAGTACTTCAGCAAGAAATTTAATAACAGATTCCGGCAAAGTTGCAGCGCCGTTGTTGTTGTTATTTGACAACTTTGCCTTATTGCATAGTCATACATTTGTGTATCCGTAGTTTTTAGTTCGAGGAGTTTTAAATATTTGACTGGCTGTATCCGATAATTGGAGGTCCAAATTTGAAATTATTATTGCATCATTTCACGAGTCTATAACGGTACCACGTTCGGTCTTCATTCTGTCAAAAAAGTATTGGGAATGGATGATTTGTCTAGGGTTCCAAATTCAATTTTGTTGTTTTTTATTTTGTTGTTGGATTGGCACCACTGTTTTCCATTTTGGCGCGGAGTTTGAGTTGCATCTGTTATGTAGATGAAATTACAGTGCTGTTTTTAGTTAGATCATATAAAGTGTGTATTGCGATATTCATGATGGACAAAAACATCGAACAAATTGTTTGTCAAATATTTTGCATCGCCAATGGAATTTCGTGTTTTGGGAGTCACTGAAAATGTTACAGAAGGCTTACAGTGAATCGACAAAAATACGTACTTATGATTGGTACAAAGCGTTCAAAAGCGGACGATATTATGTGATGGAAGATTTGCCTCTCTCTGGTAGGCCATCAACGTCTTCAACTGAAGTTAACATCGCAAAAGTGAAGGAAATAGTGTCTGATAATCCTTATTCAAGAACTTTGTGTGTCTCACGAGTCGATCGGTACTATTTTAAATAATCACTTGGGTATGAAACATGTTGCCGTGACACTTAGGTATGAAAGGACATGGCCTCCATTTTGCCCCGGTCTCACGTCGCGTGGGATAATTTCCGACATCCACGCGGGCAAAGCCATGGACAGAAGCTAGTTGTGATAAATTTCATATAGACGCCGCCACCGGCACGTAACTTGGCAAGAATCGTTAGTCGTTAATGTTTTTTTCCTTTCTTTAACTCTCTTCTAAACAGATGTAAAAAAAATATATGGTAAGAAACCTAAAATAATGAGAAGCAATATAAGTGCAAAAAAAAAGTTGTTGCACTAAGTGCACATGCGTGAACTTACTTCGACTACGCCAAAACCTTGCCAAGCTACGTGCCGGCTACTGTAGTACGGTCCCTATGAATGACTACGGACATTTAATTTAAAAAAGGGTAAGGCATCCTTAAATATTATGATGTGGTTCGGTAACCCCATCAGAGCATTTACTAATTTCTTCCTTTTTCTACTACTAAGTTTTTCCTTCATGACGCAGTTATGTTCTACGAAGTAGGTATTTCATTAAACATTATTAGAGTTAAAGTTATTGATATTAGTATCGAGACTACTTAAATTTGTGAATAGTTCAACAATTTTTAGGTAATTTTAAGAGGCATGGAAACATAAAGTCTTCGCATTCCAATTTGGGTAAATAGTTTTGAAGTTTATCAAGAACAGAAAAATAATCACCAAAACAAAGTCCTACGAAATTGCCGTATTTACCAACTCTATACTAATACTTGTTATTCCTTTTTGTTTTCCAAGTTTCTTGTTATTGCATACAACTATACTATCTCGTTTATCAATAAAACTAGGACAAAGTCATGGCCTGCAGTGTGATTTGGAAAACAAGGGAGTTACATACATTCTTCTGGCATCCCTTTGAATGTTTAAAAAGATTTTATTTCAATGATCTTTTACGACGTGTCAACTTCGATGGTATAGTATTTTTTTCCTGTTTTCGCTCATTCTTATCAATCAAATCACATGTAGCTGATTTGTACTAATTTATCCTCACCATAGGAAAACATGACTGGAATAGTTCTATACATCTTATAACTTCTGCCCAATCAAGTATTATGTAGGATATTGGTATCTTCTATAACCACCCAAGCTGCGCACCGGGTCCTCCACCTTCCGCATCTGGTCTGTCCCAGCCACCCTTTTAAGGCCGTCGGTCCATCTAACTGGAGGCAACTGAATACTGAATTCTTATTAAGATCGTTAGTATTTCGTCTACATTTCCGTTAACAGTAGTGCAGCGTGAACTTTGCGTTTTCATCCAATTTTTTTTTTTTTTTTTTAAATTACTTTTTTTTGTAAAATTTTATTGAAAAAAAAATATAGAGTTGCTGAAAAATAGGAATTGAATCCAGTAGATTTTTATAAATTTAATTTCTAATCATGTTTCAAGTTATTATGTTCTATTATTTTTTGCCGGGTACTAATAGTCCGGCTATTCATCAGGCTTGCGTGCTTTTGTGTCGCTTTTACCAGACGCTTAAAATCCTTGGAATTCGAGACCGGCAAGTCCGTTTTCGTAAGAAAGCAGTGGTGGCCTAGTGGTTTTGGCCTCAACTTACGAGTTGTAGGTCCTGAGTTCGAACTCAGGCAGGCACTTTACTTTGTGTTTTTAGTTCCATCACCACTGCTCTCAAAACGGCGAAGGAAGACATCGTGAGGAAATCGGCATTACGGAACCAAACATTCGAAGACATCCACCAACCTACACAGGGCCCGCGCGATGGATTATGGCCCACTCCCTCTCTCAGAGAGGAGGCTTGTGCCCTAGCAGTGGGTAAATTTGTTTTGGTCCGCGACATATAATCGTCTTATTTCCGGCGATTCTGTGGAGAAAAAATTACCATCTTTTCATGTAGCCCAAATTACCTGTTGTGCAACTAGTTTTTCTAGTTTTTTTTTGATGCGATTCTTTTAAATATTAATAAATCATAATACGTGATAATAGTGGTGAATTTTCATGTTTATTTGGCTACAGTAGGTACTAAAGATTATACAAACATAATAATAAGTGCCGACATTGTTTTGAGCCAGTATTTTACGGCATCGCATTTTTAACTCGAGTACGGTATTATTATAAGTACGTCGAGGGCTTACAGATGGTGTCAACAACGCACTTCGTTTCAGAACGTTCGTAATATAATATTAAATCGGTGTAGATGGAACAAGTATGCCTATATCGTCGATGGTCCTTAATCGACTCGCGTGTTAAGTTTTTTGATGGATGAGACACATTACCGATGACATTCACCTTTTGGGCGTAATTATGAGGTAAAAGGGATGATGACTAATATTAAAAATGTTCGTAAAAGTAATGTAATTTCAAAGTAGGCATAGTAAAAAAGGGATAATCGAAAAAAACTGTTAAATCGATGCAAATATGAAGAAGATACACGCTTTAAAAAATTTTGGATGGGATTATTCCCGTCCTTGTCGCGCAACGGACGTCACGTCTACGATAGTGCTGTCCTTGTCTAACACTTATTTTAAAACGTTTATAACTTGGCTACTTTTAAAGCTTTTACCCTTTTTTATATGTTAATTGTAAATTAGAAACAAATATTTTTTTTAAGATAAACAAATAAAAACATCATCCCTATTCAAGGTAATGTTACCAATGTTACCATTTTTTTTTCGACTACAGCAGACAGGGATCACTTGTTTAAGGAGTCAACCTTGTCTCCTTTGACCTTCAATTCTAAGTCCATTTCTTTCTTTGCTTCAAGAGCATCAACATTTCCCTAGCATAATACCTACATTTACTAACTCTGACATTAAGTTGTGCATTAGTAAATGCTTTTACTGTCTGGAAAAACATCAGAACACTTCGCCACTCAGCACAAATATCTTTTCAAGTGATTGTAAACTTTGTCAACATCTCATCACTGTACTTCGACAAACAAGACACAATAAAAAGAGCAAAACAAACAATTGTTTACTTTGAACATGAAAGTAAATCGTCCATCCAATTCTTCAAAGATGTTTACAACATCAATGTTCTTGTCAATGTATTTTGGAACTATTTTTGTGTCTGTAACAATAGTTACCAAGTTAAGTTACCTGTCAATAAATTTAATCTAACATTCGTTTCAACGTTTAAGTCCCATGTAACAATAAGTATTATTTTTAGCTCTATAATATAAGACAACGTAGACCATTACTCTAAATTGTCAAAAAACTAACAACAGATATTTTGCTAAACCCAGAAATGTTTTATTTAGATTCACGTTTGAAAAGGCAGCAGGTGACACTAAGCTACTACATAAATTGTTCCTAGACAGGTCAAACTCCACTGCCTGAAAAATAAAATGTACCTTTGAATTTTGGGGAATTTTACCAAATGTGGCAAGTCTCGCAGTACCATCGCACTTTAGACCGAGATATCGCGGCAACCGTTATCGCGCTGTTGCAACACGATTTCTAGGTACGAAATCCGGGGAATGTTATAATTTACCACTATATTTCTCTCCACATTTTCATGCGGAAACCTTATTCCTCATTCTCAAATTGCGAAATTCCAATATAAGCAATTCCTAAAGTGAAATAATAACATCTCTATGTAAACGAAGCTGAATGCTCGTCGTTTTGTGAACATAACACACAGATTCGAGTACACTGAATTAATTTTATTGTTGAACTTTACTTGTTTTTGGGTGCCATAACTCTAACTGGATCAAGGACTGGCCTCTTTCGACAACATTTATTTTATTAGTCCCCAAGTGTTCGGAATTTGAACGAGTGTTTGTGATTTGAATAGAAAAATATTTTGAAAAAGCTTCCTTGTTCCGGTTTTTGGTATTCATAGCAGCAAATCTTTATTTTGCAAGGTCTGGTACATCCTTAAAGTATATAGGTATTTCACAATTTTGTGTTTCTCGAAAACGGTAATTATTACTTTAGTCACTGTAAATAACCAAACTATCGTCTAACCGTCTTATTCATATTAAAGCCATTCGCTATTATAAATATACTTTAGCTATCGCACTGTTTGTCCGTTTCTGTCAAGTTAACATTAAGTTTGAGAGATAGGGACAAAACAGTTCGATAGCTTAAAAAGGTTTATAAAGCGAATGTCATTATTATGATTATGACCGTTAAACTTGATCTAAAATTAAAATACAATGAAAACTCATTAAATTGAATATTTTGAATGGCAGAATAGCTGTTAGGATTACCAACTGTATATTCTGAAGCAGATACCACCCGAGCGATATTAAATTCTCAATGTTAGCGCTTTTTTGACTACTTTAAAGAAGACATCGTTGCAATGAGCTGCCATTGCAATCAAAATAGCTACTCCCATTCCAAAAAGATATTATACAAAGATGATTAAACAATAATTTGCTCCAAAATATTTCACAAGAGACACTTCCAGATGCTTAACCTAAAAA
Organism: Dasypolia templi; assembly: GCA_963555695.1. Lineage (NCBI taxonomy): Eukaryota > Metazoa > Arthropoda > Insecta > Lepidoptera > Noctuidae > Dasypolia > Dasypolia templi. The sequence continues at coordinate 1,750,995 of OY743150.1, forward strand.
CTGATTAACTTTTATGATACTACTAGTGGGGGGTCCCAAATTGTCAAGTAATGCACTCTTCAGTCTTTTGTTCCTCAGTCGAGTTTATTATTTTGTAATTATACTCTAGTAGGTCAGGGGTGTACTTAAGGCTATGTTTACGAAGAGCAAGAGATGTTTGTTATTGAAATGGTTCCATGTTAGTAAGTAAATGAAAGAATAACAGATGTTTTAATATGTAAGAGACAAACGGAATATTTTGTAGCGGGGTTCGTAAAAATGTGAAAATGTTAGATGGCACGGAAAACAATGTGATTTGAGTGGAAGTTTGATTACTCTATGAAGCAAATATTTTTGTGGACATGATTTTCTAAAAGAAGAGAATTTTCTATACAGATGACACTTAAAATTCACATAAAGTTTGGTGACTACGAGTAATACCGTAGCAAAACCTTTTGTTTCGACTATCAACTCTTGAAATATTCAATATAAACCATTTATTTATGGCACGACCCAAAATTCTGTCCAACACTAAATAAAACAAAGAAAATACAAATAAATTTATGACGCTTTGATAACAGAATCAGCCAATATTGTCTACAAAGCGATTCTGAGGACCTTTCCTGCAGAATAAGTGTAAGCCACAATGGGCCTCCAGGCTGAGTGTGAGGCCAACAGCTTGTTTGCTTGGCGCACACTTCTAGGCCAGATAAGTCACGCTTTACGGTCTTGGTAGGGTTGTCAACGAAAATATGAACGGATTTTAGGGCCGGTACGAAAGTTGTCCTGCGGCTTCGGCATACAGATGGACACCATCAATGACGAGCACTCCCTCTTCAGAGACCTCGGTAGAAAGATGTTTAAAAGATCTTGGAAGAATTACGTCGTTGTTGCATTATGTGATCTATTCCCAGACATAAAGGAATATTTCAAAGAACTTTACACGAGACTATCGTGATGGATTCTTTAACAGAAATCGTTCAAAACATTCGAAAGCAGAGAAACAATAAGCCCATTGGTCGTAATGACTTTATTGATCTACTTTTGGAACTGGAAGGAAAAGGAAAGATAAGGGGAGAGTCGGTGGAGAAGAGATCTGCAGTCGGAAAACCAGAGCATGTGGAGATGGAGATGAGCCTGACGTGTATGGTGGCACAAGTGTTCGTATTCTTCGCAGCGGGATTTGAGACTTCATCGTCAGCAACAAGCTTCATGTTACATCAGTTAGCGTTCCATCCGGAAGAACAGCAAAAAATTCAGGAAGATATCGATCAAGTGCTTGCGAAGTACAACAATAAACTGTGCTACGATTCGATCGCTGAAATGAAACCACTGAGTAACGGGTTTAAGGAGGCCATGAGGATATTTCCCTCATTAGGAACCTTACACAGAGTCTGCGCGAGAAAGTGCACGATCCCGGAGTTGGGCATCACCCTTGACCCTGGAGTAAAGATCATCATCCCAGTGCAGGCCATACAGAATGACGAGAAGTATTTTGATAACCCTACTGAGTTCCTGCCAGACAGATTCAATGATCCGAATGATTTAGGTATAAAAATAGAAGAACCCGTTAACACTTTGCCCGACCCGGGAATCGAACCCAGGACCTCATAATCAGCAGTATCTCTTGCGACCACTAGACCAACGAGACAGAATTTCTCAGTAGCAGCCCGGAGTCTGGATTTGTGCCCGGTTGACGGCAATAGGCTTGCCCTCCTATGACATGGGACTTAAGCACAAATAGCGAATTGTGGGTGTACTGTAGGTACACCTCTGCCTAACCCTTCTGGGATTACAGGCGTGATTTTATGTTATGTTATGCTAGGTATAAAATAATAAAAGTAATTTAATATAGGTATGGTATTTTAATGCTGCATGAATATTTAATGGTCATAAATTCAAATGTATTTTGGAACCACCACCGTGTGAAATGTCACTGTACGAATATTTATTTACCATGTAAATCTTGGTTAACCATACACAACCTGTGGCTTTTAAATTGACTATGTCATGCTAATGGGTTTAATTAGGGTTAGCATGCATACTGTTGAGTTTTACATTTCTCTGTTAATGAAAATGCATGTTCGATACTTATTTAATTCTCCTTGTTCACTTTCATAACAATTGGTTTTAAAAATCTTGGATCAATTTCTTCTCTTCACCAGATTACTGATAAATACGACAATTCTCGACTGTCAGTGGCAAAAAAATTGATTGAAAAAAAAATACATAATTTTTCACAAAAGTTCAGCCCATAGTGTCAGCCCTGAATTTTTGTCAGCTCTCACAACGACACATGACGTCATAAATCCTGCTTAGTTTCGTTCCGGTGTACGTGTGTATTTTTCTATTGTCGCTATATGTTTGAATCGCACGATCACAATCTTCTTGATTTTTACGCCTTTCTTGTTCTCAAAGACATCTAGTCGCTGACTTAATTAAAACAATTGAGTTTATTAATGTTTACATGTCAAAAAAGCGATTTACACCGGATATTATAAATTCATTACACAATTGAAGGATTGACTTGATAACAACGTTACTATCTCTTGTTTTATGATTATAATTATTTCTAATGATTTATGATTATTACTTCCACAAAGTGTTAAGCAGAGGTGTACCTACACATATTAGGTACACCCTCATTTCGCCAGCTATGTTTAAGTTCCATGTAATAGGGGGTGAGTCTACCCGGGCACAGAGTCCGGGCTGCTACTGATAAATTCCTGGAAAAAACCCAATAACGCTATGCCCGACCCAGGAGCTCATGTTCAGCAGTTGCGTTTGCGTCCACTGGGCCAACGAGATAGTCTTGACTAGATAGCTGTCTCTTAAAAAGGCTTGAGCTCCCATTGATTTAACTGAAACACTTTCTGGTTCTATTTTCCTTATTGTGAGAAGAGGCAATAATGGGAATCGATTGTCATTCTAAATCGCATGTAATGAAACGTAATTTAGCATTGTTTTTCCATTGATTTGATATAAATAAATACCATTCTGGACATAATAAAAAGCAAAATTTCTTCGTGTCGCTCTGAGTGACGCTTAGATCTTATCTTAGAACGGATTTGGATGCTGTTTACACCATAATGTTGACAATTTATTCCGGAATGTTTATGTGTATAATAACATACATACATGCATACAGGGTGACTTGTAATTAGACGTATTCCTTCAAGCAGGGCTAACAGGACAGACGCGACAATTACTCACTCTCGCGTTTTGTCGTCATGACTTTACCGTCACTTTACTCGTTTTCTGACAGCACTGCCATACAAAATATTCGACTCGTTGTGTCAAACTTGATGTTTTCTCGTTAAACCATAACATGGCACATATCTTATTTAGCCGTCCTCGATTTTGACGACGAGAAGAGTAGATAAAAATATGATACAATAAAATAAAATTAAAACCCAAAATAACATGGCAAATAAAATTCAAAAATATATTTATTTTAGTCATCATTCTATTATACAACATAATAATAATAAAAATACTTAGTTATAAACTACAATTTATATTGGAACGAAGTTCCTTTCGGCGGCCGCGAGATAAACTGTGGCGGAGGGAGCACTTTAACATAGATGAACGTCACGTGCAGTAATAATCAGTCTCTTTGCCAATTTTAATTGATTATCGAAATCTAGGAAGCTACAGGTGTATGGCAATATCAAACTTTCGCAACATAATTGCTAAAGCCACTAATTTTGTATTTTAATTGTAATAAAAATAAGTCGGTTACAAAAAACTAAATATAAATTAAAAGAGGTAGACGTAAAATCGTACAAACTAATTCCATGCGTAAAATCGACCGATGTTGCAATGATAAAAAATATTTGTTTTTAATAACTTGCTACATATCTCGTCGATAGCGGTCATGTTAGTCATTCTAATAACGACAGATTCGTAGACAAATTTCGATAAATCGAGAAAGAGAGCGTTCTCGCGCTTGTCATATTAGCTTTTGTTTTAGTTACTTGTGATAGTGTGACCCATTTGCAAAAATTAGGCACCCCATGAAGCCTAGGCGAAAATTCATGGGATTCGAGAAAAACTAGTTATTATGTACCAGGACACTCAGAAAGTAATGCGAAAAAAAGTTTTTATATGTGAGGGACTGGCCAGTTATATTTTATATCATTTTGAAAATATGAATATTTGTGAGTGAAAAACGGGACGTTTCATTATGGAGTGAAACGATCTAATTTGAATTATCGTGTCTCATTAAAAAGTGGATCTGCTCCGGAAACATTTTCGCGCTATGATATTTTACGATTTCAAGTGATGTTTTAGTAAATTTGGTTACATCGGAAGGTTCGTTAATGTATTAAGTACCCAATAGAATAGCAATGATGGCCATTCAACTTGAGAGTTAAGAGAAAAGAGATATTTATTGTCAAATTCTAAGAAATTTTCAAAAATCCATAATATTTGAATACCGTGAATTTTCGACTCCCGTGCTTTATTGTTGTCACACTATAAGTCTTGGAAGGAATAATACGTCAAATTACAACTCAACCTGTATAATAAAGAAGTCAAGTTGTAAAAAAAGTGCGAAGCTGGGTACTACTTAAATACGGTAGCAATACCTAAATAAAAAAAGCTTTACCTCATCTAGTTAATTTTGTCAATTTTAAGAAAATCATGTGTTCCTGTCATTCGTGTGTGCAGGCAGTCAAGTGTGGGTGTTACTTTACTGGACACTTAAATGTAATCAAGAAGTTACAGTATGGCCATGTTTGCTAAAGGACCGATGTCAGTTGGAGCAGAGTACTTCGCTACGAATTGGAAAACTTATGAGTCGCCCCGCAGTAGCGGCTAACGAAGGCAACTGGGGGAATACTTTCGAGAAGACGAGAGTAGCCATGGATTTCAATAATAACTTATTGAAATCCATGACCTCCCAAGTCAAAAGGTTTATTCAGTTTTATTTTAAACTCAATGATTGTATTCATATTTGGAAACGTGATGGTCTATTTATGTCTTTACTTTTAACATCTCTTGCATGCCAACAATTTGTGTTGTGTATGTTACCAATTGTTGGGCAAATAAGTGACTATCTTATCTTATAAGTTAAATTGAACGTTTACGATTTATTTAATTTACACTACTAAAAGCAAATTCAAATATTTGCCACTTATTTGGTGGTAGCGAGACTGACTGCATCCTGTAGACGTAAATATTACAGTATCGGCACTCTTAGGCCGAGATCTATAAACGTTACTTAGCATACATGCTTTGACTCAACATGTTCCCGTCTCTATATTGTACTTGTAGTTAGTTAGATGTACCACACTGATGGCCTTTGTCGACAGAAGAATAGACAAAATGACATGTGGAATAGACAAAATGACAATTTGATCAAACAAAACTTGTTTCTATCTTTTCTTCAGTAAAGTCTAAGCTAAAGTAGACACCATTTTGATGAAAGTATATTATTGGACTTTACTGATATCCATTTCTTCAAGGTTGCAGGCCTAGTGTTAGGCTCAATTGGGGCTCATGCTCATAACCCAGTCTACCATCTCACTCAACTCTATTTCCATTACTTACACATCTACTAAGTGCAGCTGTCCGCCCCATATTTTATCTCCTAAGAAAATAAAATAAAAATGTACTCGTAAGAAATAACTTTTATTCAGAACTTGTGTCTAGGCTTTCAGTTCGAATCGAATATAAAATCCCTCTTTATGTTATCTCAATGGATTTGAGATGAAAAATTTTCATTTGGAGGGTTCCGCTGGCGAATTCTTATTGCGATCATAGACACACAATTGTGGGACTCACGAGGTGTTATTGTGGTCGTACACGTTGAGTCTTTTGTTTTTATGTTAGATATTGTTGCAGCCTATGTCCAACATTGAATTACTGAAAACTGATGATGATTGTTGCATCAATGATCGGATTTTGTTTTGTTTCGTCCTGCTTACTTAAATAGTACGTTATTCTTGCAAGTCTATATTAAACTAGATACCATTTTTTTCCGTTTTGCAAAAAATGGGTATGACAATCAAACCAATACAAATTAATATATTTTATTTCACATAAACCTACATGGGCAAATATGACATGTCAGAAGCTAGGTGCACGGTTTCAATTGGTCGTTTCCTATGGAGAGGAGTCGGCAAGAAAAATATTTGACTTTTTCATTGTTTTCAAATTACAGTTTTAATAGACAATGGTCTACAAATCTACAATCTACAAGGCCTAGAACGTTCTCACATTTACAAAGTATTTCAACTGTAACAAATCTGAATGAATGTGCTGTTCACAAAAACCACTATGGTGAACCGAGTAGAAGCATATGACCTAGTTTTTTTTCTTGCAATAACTTACAAAGAAATTTATACAGCAATAAATACTACATGATTTTAAAGTAAAGTTTTACATACTTTTACTTTTTAATTTTATAACAATAAAACACATATTTAGACAAGTATCAAACTTCAAGCGCACGGGCCGCTCGTTTATCCCCGCTCTGAGGTCTGTAATTTCAGTCCTTTCAGTCACCTGCGAGTAGTCACGTCGTAACGTCGCCTTGTTTAAGTTGCTAGTACTACAAATATGTAGCATATATTGCAAAAGCAACTTCTTTATTTGTTATTGAAAAACAAAAATATACATAAATTTAAAAAGGAACTGACAGCCCTATTACTTGATAAGTGTTATTATTCAATTAAAGATTTTTTAAATGACACTACACTTTAGATTTCAAATTTGACAGTATGTGTTTGTTGACATTATAATGCCTGGTTTTAATTATATAATTTTAATTTTTAATTATTATTTTTCGACAATTTTAATTTGACTACGGAGTTAATTATTTTGTTAAATTTATTTTCAATATTTGCATGCCTAATTTAAGGTAGATTTTACAGGGCTCACAAAGTTTGTAAACACCTTATTTATGTACCTACTTTCTTAGCAAATAAACATATTATTATTTTGTAGTTTATTTATTTTTATCCTTATTCTAATACATTTTTAAATATTTTTATAAAACAACTTTAAAAAAAAAAACATTTAAAAATATAAAAAATAGTGGTCCGCCGGTAGCGGGAGCAGGGTCCAAGCTACTGGTGGTTAGGGCTCCAGAGACAGGAACCTCCTCACAATGCGAGCCGTATCGAGGAGTACTGCCTTCTGAATCAGGCCCTTGATCCAACCGCCTAACGAAAGCCTCGAGAGATGTTGGTCGAGGCTTTTTGCCATCAGGCCATTGGCCGATACGACAATCGGCACAATGACAGCCGAGTTCACATTCCACATGTCAACAACCTCGTGTGCTAAGTCGAGATATTTAATTTGTTTCTCTTTCTCAGCTTTCACGAGGTTCCCGTCATGTGGAATGGTAACATCGATAATCATTGTGCGGCGCGCTAATCGATCTATCACTACTATGTCAGGCTTATTAGCGATAATAGTCCTGTCAGTAATGATAGACCGATCCCAGTACAATGTGACAAGGTCATTTTCGAGAACTGGGTCGGGTACATACTTGTAATACGGTACCTCAGAATCCACAAGTTTGTATTGCAAAGCAAGTTGCTTGTGAATAATCCTGGCTACTTGGTTATGCCTGTGCAAGTACTCATCGTTAGCCAGACGAGAGCAACCAGAGATAATATGTCTGATGGACTCACCTGGACGGTGGCATGCCCGACACACGTCAACCGTCCCGTCCTTCATAATATGTCTCCGGTAGTTATTCGTCAAGATAACTTCGTCCATAATTGCACAGACGAAACCTTCAGTTTCCCCGAAAAGCTCACCAAAACGTAGCCAGGATACGGACGCTAGGAAATCTACACCAGGCTCATGAAGAGCCCGATAGAAGCGCCCGTGAAGCTCCTTGTTTTGCCATACCGCCTTACGGTCATCGGTAGTAAGTACTACAGGTTTGTACCAGTTCTCTTTAGCCATGGAGAGCGGGGTAAGCCCCTTGTCCACTGCGACCACATCACGGTGCATACCCAATTCGGATTTTAAAAAATATTCCCTGAGACTGCACACCTCGCGGTTGTGGAGGGTTTTCGCATTTAAAAAGCCTCGACCCCCGCACTTTCGTGGGATGTACAGTCTCATCACCGATGATCGTGGGTGATACATCCGGTTTGCGGTCAGAAGTGTACGGACCCGCCTATCCAGGGCGTCAAGTTCGGTTTGGGTCCATTTGAGTATGCCGAAAGAGTACATCAAAATCGGCATGACCCAACCGTTGAAGGCGCGCACCTTGTTTCCGCCCGAAAGAAGACTAATTAATACCTTCTTCAGGCGGCCAAAGAAGCGCTCCTTCAACGATTGCTTCATGTTAATAACGTTGATGCATCGCTTCCGACATACCCAAATACTTGTAGTTTTCGGATGAAGAGAGGGATCTAAGGTGTATGGAATCCGAAAGTTGAATACCTTCGGATTCCATAATCTCACCTCGCTTAACATGCATGATTGCACATTTGTCCACACCTAATTCCATCCTGATGGCGCTACTGAATGTTTCAGTTACCTTTAGTAACTCCATCAGTTGCAATTTGTTGGGGGCAAAGATTTTCAAGTCATCCATGAAAAGAAGGTGAGATATGACCTGACCACCTCTCTTCAACCGATAGCCCAGACCTGAATCCTCCAGCAGTGTGCTTAGAGGATTCAGAGCTAAGCAGAACCAAAGTGGACTCAAACTGTCGCCCTGAAATATTCCCCGTTTAATCCAGACAGGCTCGTCATCCCCCTGGATCTGTTGACACCCCGGATAGCGAAGGACCGTCCTCCATTGCCCCATACAGGACTTCAGGAAGGTGCGTAGAGTTGCATCTATCTTGTACAACTCCAGCACCCTCACAAGCCATGCATGTGGCACCGAGTCGTAGGCCTTCTTATAATCTATCCAGCATGTCGACAGATCCTTGCGGGAGCGACGAACCTGTTGGCTTATGGCCATGTCGATGAGGAGTAGCTCCTTAGTACCTCGGGACCCGTTCCTACATCCATTTTGAGAAGCAGACATAATCGAGTTACTGTCAATGTGTGTATTAATTTTCGTTCTCAAAATGGATGTAAGAAGTTTATAGATCGTCGACAAACACGTGATCGGTCTATAATTCTTGGGTTCCGTGGGACTACCTGACTTATGTAGCAGGTGGGTAACGCCTGTTAATAGAAACTGAGGTAGCGACCCAGACTCTAAGGCTGACTGGAACTGAGATGCCAGGCTAGTGTGCGAACTAATTAGCCATTTCAACCAAAAGTTGTGCAATCCATCTGGCCCTGGCGATTTCCAGTTCGGTAACGGACGGACTGCTCTGGTAACGTCTGATGGCGTAATTAGGACTGTTTCCATTTCTGGTATAGTTTCACACACTCGCTCGACATCCTGCATCCAGTCAGCCTCAACTTGACAGACGGGTACTGACCAGATGCTGCGCCAGAATGCACTTGTGGCGGCATCATCTGGGCGGCACACGTCTGTCAAATTTTGTTCAGGTCGCTCCCAAGCTCTATATACCCACCTTTCATCGCTCTGGAACATGCGATTCTGCATGGATCGATCAACCCGCCGCTTATACCGCCGAATACGGCTCGCCCATGCACAAACTTTCTGCTTCAGGAAGTCGATGCGCTCTGTGACACGTGACATGTATTCTCGAGGGCTTATTTCAGTCCCCGAAAATGCCCGCCTCACAAAGCGCATCACTCGTGGTCTTGTATTGCCCTCCCTGAAACAGTATAGTTTGCCTATGAGTACCCTGGCTTCATTGATACGACGCTCGATCCTGTATTGCCAGGCTGGTACGGATGGTTTTGGTCGAGCAGCTCCGTCACAGTTTGGAAACTTGACGTTAGCTAAACGACATGCCGCAACAGCCGCGCAATACAGGATCGAGTGTGTATCAACGAGATCCTCGCTGCTCTCGAACACATTCTTAAGTTGCGAGTCCAGGGCACACACCAGCGCCCTATTTTTTTTTGTGCATAGGTAGGCGTGGTAATCGCGGTCTAAGTTCGGTTGGAGTGGATCTATACTCGCGAAACGCATCTTCCAGTGCGCTCCTCAATCGGTCGTTGCATTGGCTACTTACTGTGGTAACCCTATCATCTTCTTCTTCAACACCATGATTGGACCGCGGTAGATCAATGGTTGACGCTTGTACCGCGGTTTGTGCCGGAGTCGAGACGATAAGGTTGCTCAGTATCTCTGAGCGCAGCCTATCAAGTGCGGCATCGTCCAACCTATGATTGCGTTGGATGACCCGCACCTGATCCGACAGTCGTTGGGCCGAGACGCTGACGGTTGGTTCTAGTTCCTGAAAAAGAGACAGCATCCTATCACGGTACGCAGTGAGGTGAGTTCCCCCCTCTATAGACCTATAATATGCGCGCATGACGTTCTCGTTCATAGACTGAGTCCATCTCATGCGCTGCACACAACCACCGGCAGCGGGGACCCGGCTCGGGGCCGGATGGCCCCTAAGTCCCAAGCTCTTCGGTGGCCGGCCTCTCCCCTGCCGACGAACAGGTGTTGGCGACGTCGGCGGGGAAAAATACTCGTCGCTCGAGCTCGACGCAACTACCGCGGCCGGTGTCGTCACAGCACTCACGGTGGAGCTGGAATCCGGCGGCGGCGAGGCGGAGCTGAGCGAAGAGTCCGGAGGTGGTAGGCGTGCTCGTCTGGAAGCTGACCTCGTCAACATTTTTTCATCTTCGGTTTCATATTTTGGCTCATAATGTTTTACGATGTTGAGGTGACATCTGTCATGTCACCTCCGATGCGGTAGTTTTTGATTTAATTTCATTATGTTATAGTTTCGACGTCTTTTTTGAATTTTCTATAGTTTTCGGGGTTTTAGGTTTACTCCAAAATAAAAATGTCTTGATATATTAGGTGAAATAACTTTTAACAATTAAAATTACTTCTATGAGAAAACGAGACGTTTTGTTGACACGGTGTTGCCAGTTTTTTATTATTATTACTATTATTATTATCATATGCTTGTACTTACTCCGTTCATTTTAATCCGGTATAAAGCATTAATTTCTGTGTACCGAGACAAAAACATTAATATTGTAGCCACTCATTCGTGTACTTGACAAAACGAAATCCACTCAAATCTTCGCTTTCATTCGTCTTGTTTTATCTAGTCTTGACATAAATGAATCTTCAAACTTAAGAAACATTTTCATTATTACCGATAAACTCAACAATACACTCTATATAACACACATTACCACAACTCCATTACATTTTCCTTTACGTCAACCCGTGCGGAAAGCCGCAACATACCCTCCCGTACGTTTACAGTCCCTTGGCGTGGTGTGGGTAATGGATCCAAGATCGATCCTCTGTAATATCCATTTAAGTCTTGAGGCATGTTCGATCAACACTGTGTACATTGCAATACGGAGAACACAATTTTTGGATATTTAGTATGCTAAGTGTGAAGACTGCCTAAAATTGATTGGTGATTTCTGTTTAAAAAAGTCTCGTTCGTGAGAAAGGTATAAAATACGTTTCTTCGGATGCAGATTTGAAGCACTTTGATATTTGAATATTTATTGGCATATATAGCTATCAATAAAGTTTCTCAGTAGCAACCCGGAGTCTGGATTTGTGCCCGGTTGATGGCAATAGGCTCGCCCCCTATTACATGGGACTTAAGCATAACTGACGAAATGTGGGTGTTCTATAGGTACACCTCTGCCTAACCCTTCTGAGATTACAGGCGCGATGTTATATTATGTTAGCATTATAAAATTCAAAATTGATTTTAAGGCAAAATTTGCAGCAACACAACTGTCTCGTTGGTCTGGTGGTCGCAAGAGCTACTGCTGAGCATGAGGTCTGGGTTCGTATCCCAGGTCGGGAAAAATGTTATTGGGTTTTTCTATCCAGAATTACTCAGCAGCAGCCCCGAGTCTGGATTTTTGCCCGGTTGAATGGCAATAGGCTCGCCCCCTATTACGTGAGACTTAAACATAACTGGCGAAATGTGGGAGTAATATAGGTACACCTCTGCCGGTACACATCTGCCTAACCCTCCTAGGATTACAGGCGTGATGTTATGTTATGTTAATTGCAGCAACACTGAGATTTTCCTGTCCTATTTGATTGAAAAGGTCACTGAAATAATAGATTTTATTAATCGGATTCTATCAGGGCTATCCACCAATATGTTATTAATCAGCGTCAACTCATAAAATATTTGAGTACCCATAACTAAAAACAGATTTTATATTTTCATGGAAAACATTGGTTAAATTGCTAATTATGACGGTTGTCACAAGATAGTCCCGTTTATTATCCCCCGGTGTATAGAAACATGATCGAGTTTCTAATCAGCGAGTCCGCTGTCAAACCCCGTTAGCTTTTGAGTATAATCGTAATACACGTTGACATGACATTATATAACAGATTAAATTAAACAGGTGTACAGAAACTTGGGATCAACTTAGCCGACACCGTTTACAAGTTAAGTGGATCAACGCCCAGTTAACACCCTTAACACTAAACTCTTTATCCAAACACCATCAAACTATAACGTGGAAGTCTTTACACACAAATGAATAATTTATACAATGAGACAGTGTACCAATTACCAATTCAAATCTTAACGGTTACCATCAAGTTTACGTTCGTAATCTGTCTTGTTAGCGTTTCGGTGAGATTGCAATTAAACGAGGTTTAATTCGACGATTAGTCTTAACTGGCATGACCCAATTGCTATTGAGTTACATGCAAACGGAAGATTTGGGGGAATTACGTATTGCTAGGGCTCTATGTACCGAGAACCGCGAGGGGAGACCACAACATGCCGTTTCCTCGATCGGTTACTTATTGTACGGCGTACGCACCTGCGTTCTACCCACAAAGGTCCTACCAAGTCCAGCCAAGTCCGTAGGTTCGGTAACTACTAATTAAAAATTGTAAAATAATCATCAATGCGATCACGATTCCGAAAATACTTAAGCCGTACCAGAATTTAAGGATGATTAATTCATGAAAGATCACTACTTTGTCTGAATCGTCCCATGCTAGCGTATCAGATCTTACAATTATTTTCGTAATTTATTTTAAAAAAATATCCAAGATGAAAACAGGGGTTACGATAAAAATAACATTGTGTATATATCAAAAACGGTTTAGTAGGCATCTTTTCTCGTCAGCTATAAATAAATCCGTCTCCTGTAATCTTGAACATTAATTCAGCGTTTAAAAGGCCAGAGGAGGCGCTTTACAGATGTCAAACGTCCACCAAGTTGGAACTAACTTGGCGAGGGATTTCCATTGTCAATCCCATTTACATTCGTAAACGAAATGTAAGTTTAGCTTTTGTCAAGAAAATATTACAAACCTCTCCAAAGACAAATTAATTTGTCTAATGGGAAGCACGAAATGTGAAAAGGAGTTAGGGTCTTAAGTGACCAAACATTTGTCCATAACGACTATACTGTATTTATCATGTTTCTGAATTGTTTTTAGAAGTAGAATGATAGTCGATTACAACGTACTGTCAAAAATCTTTACAAACCTATAATATTGATAAAATTAAACATAATACTTTGAACCATGGCAGTCAATAAAACGTAAGTAAAAGTAAAACAAGAAGAGAATTGGATAAATCTTGTTATTGAAATACTCCAAATCACAGTCTATACAATATAAAGCGTCCAATTTTCGACCAACTGCCCAAAATTACATGAAATCTTGCCAAAAGTTGTAGCTAAACAATTCCGATTTATTTTAAGCCAACCACGACTTAAGAGCAATCTAGTAAATTGGAAACATTGTCGGCACTCTTGTTAACAACTTCCGATTTGAACGATAGTCCATTCATTGAGTAAGCGTTGGGAGATTGTTTTGATTACGATTTAAGTGCTACTCTGTCAAAAAAGTATCAGTAATACACAACATATAAGTTATTCATCAAAATTTGTGTTATCGCCTTCAAAGTATACTCTTTCAGAAACGAAACACTTACGCCAACGAATAATCCAATTATCAAAACATTTTTAAACGCTTTTTCCGGAATTGAGTTCTCACCGCGAATTCTCCTTTATGTCTTCTACCGAATGAAAACGGGTGCCACGAAGTGGTAATTTGATTTGAGGGAGTAGAGTTTTCTCGTAACCAATAACAATGCGATTCGTGAATGTTGGGTTGGAATTGACTCGTTCTAGCATGTCCTCAGCGACTCTTACGAAATTGAGATTTTGGAGAAAATTCAGATCTTTTGGGAATAGCCGTGTGGCATCATGTTTCATACCCAAGTGATAATTTAAAATGGTACGGATCGACTCGTGAGACACAGAAAGCTCAGCGGCTATCAGAGCGAGGCAAATTTTCCATCACGTCTTGACCGCTTTTGAACGCTTTGTACCACTCATGAGTACGAGTTTTTGATACAGTCGATTCACCGTAAGCCTTCTGTAACATTTTCAGTGACTCCGAACAAGAAATTTCATAAGAGATGCAAAATTTTAGACAAACTATTTGTTCGACGTTTTAGTCCATTAAAATATTCGCAATACACACTAGATATGATCTAACTAAAAACAGCACTGTTTTTAATCTAAGTAACAGATGCAAGTCAAACTCCGCGCCAAAATGGAAAACAGTGGTGCCAATCTAACCACAACAAAAAAAAAACAATAATATTGTAGAATTTAAAAAAGTTTGTTTTGTGAGTACATATTGGTCATTCATTCATTCACGGGTACATATTGGTCAACAGAACTGCTAACAATGAATGTTTTCCGATCAAGCGCTTTTTTCAGTGCTGACGAGTCTCGATTGTAATGTTACAATGTGACGACGTAATAGATAGTAATACTAATAAATAAATGTAAGTGAATTGCCTAATACCGGAGAGCCTCGACCAACATCTCAGGAGGCTCATGCCGCATTACACGCATAGTGAGGAGGTTCCTCTCTCTAGAGCCCTGACCAGCGGCAGCTTGGACCCTGTTCCAGATGCCGATGGGCCACTATTTATATATTTTTGTATGCTTTTTGTAAAAATATTTAGAAATCTATTTAATCCATTGACGTGTAAAGTGTTTGTACAAACCTATTTACAGAAATAAACTTAACATGAATACGCAAGAAAATTAATAAACGAAAATAATAAATGAAATAAATATTTATTCAAAAACAAAAACTGGTAAAGTAAGGTATAAATCTTAGAAATAATATTGGTGTAAGAAAGAATGATGCTTGTATCGGGATAAACCTATACCACAGGAGGATAGATTGTATGATTATTTTTATCATAAATATATTTTCCTCCGAAGAAAATCGAAAAATCACACGGTTATCTGTACAAAAATACCCCAAAATTCTTAAGATTTTTAGGACTGATCAAAAGATTATTCCCTCATAACAAAAGAGTTATATTTATTAAATTCTGATGCAGATTTTTTAGCATTGGTGATCACTAAACATCTACAATAATATTAAATGGTTGGAGTTGGAATTTAGCGGTGTTTGACACTTAAAAAAGAGACACGCATTATTTTATGATGAGTAGGTACGCTACAGCGTAAACAAAGCGAAATTTTTAACAACCTATAACAAAGTACCTATGTGGAGGCCCATTTGTAGAAAAACCTCCGGGCTTATCAAAATTTCAATAGAAAATAGAGAGTTTCAAAGTCAAAATCCTTATAAAGAACAATATCGCGCTCCGGTAAATCAAACATAACCGAAATCAGATTAATACGATTTTTGGCGTTCTAATTAGATTTACGAACGTTTGTACGAGTCCGAAGCCATAATACAAAGAATACGTCTCATAGTGTTGAAATCTATTTCAGTAGAAAATGTGAAGAACTGTTGTGCTGAAACTTACAAACATTAATTTTAAAGTGCCGCTGTAAGATTCAACAAATACGTGTGTTTTTTTAAGAGAAAGCGAT
This sequence comes from Dasypolia templi, assembly GCA_963555695.1. Taxonomy (NCBI): domain Eukaryota; kingdom Metazoa; phylum Arthropoda; class Insecta; order Lepidoptera; family Noctuidae; genus Dasypolia; species Dasypolia templi. Next base: position 1,766,883 of record OY743150.1, read on the forward strand.
TATTTGCCAGAAGTTGTGAAACGAAGAAAAGACGTACTAAATCAAAATCGAATCCACTGACCAGAAAATCAGCCTTGTCTAACAGAAACCAATTTGGTCAATAAACTCCTATCAGGGATTGTTCATGTCTTTCACCAATAAAGAGTGTTTTCCCTCTCGCTGGGAACCCTCCGCAACCTCCGCAACCTCCGCAGTAGTGACATAATGACCTATTTTGAAGCCATAAAACGTCAATGTCAGTTTTTGCACGACGTGAAGTATCGAAAGTAATTTTTTTACGATGAAAATACAATTATGACATGATTTAAGAAGCATTAATAATATTCGGTAAGTTCGGAAGATTCGGGATTAAAATAACGGGTGTAGTAAAAATACCCGTTACGAAGCATGAGAGTCACTTGTTCCTATCGTCATTATGATATTTTTTTTACTAGATCATACCTGGGAACCCTCTGGTTATAGAGATATTGAAGGACAAAGTTCTTTTTTTATACTTTTTACTATGAAAAGATGTTTTAAATGATATACGACACAATGGTGCCGATTCTGTTATCACAAATATCTCTAAACTAAACTTCACTGAAATTTAGTTTAAGACGATTTTCCATTCTGAAATTGACTAAAGTGACATAACTTTACGTAGCAAATACTTTTGCAAAGCTACTAAGTTTGATGTACTGAATGCGTGAATGACGATTTCGTGAAGCGTGTCATAGACTAATAATATATTGAAGCGTGTTTTACAGCCTGTGTACATTGTTTTCCGTTTCTGTCAAGTAAAAATTAAGTTTTAACAGCAAGATACAAAACAGTTGGTTCAGTCAATGAGGTTTATTAAGCTAATGGCTTCATTATGAATACGACGGTTAGACTATGCCATAGACAAACATAGCGCAATTTAGGGAATCGAATCCTGGTTCCCCAAACTCTGTCAAACAAGTTTAAGAGGCTAGAAAAACGGTCACACCAATTAATAGAAGTTATTTCAAAATCTGTTCACGTAGTCGAAAACGTAAAACAAATTAAAAATAATTAAACTTTTTATAGCCCATAACATAAAGAAAGTGTTTGTGTTTTTTTCTCAAGAAAGAAGCAATCGCACCACTTTTAAGGGAACTTATCTCAACCGGTGGAATTAAGGTACTCTTTAGAAAAGTAAATGGAAAGGTAACCACTTCAATTATTGCGCTAAAAGAATTTTAAAATTAGCAAGTAGTTTCTGGTATAGTTTGGGAGAAATTGTTTATTAATGGTGCTTATTCAAAACTTTGTCCGGAAAATAGCCAAATAAATGATCTTTGATTCAGGAACTGGAGGATTAGAAATTGAGTTGTAAATAGCCTTCATTTATTTAAGTCACTTTTAACATCACCAGGCATCCGAAAATCATCATTTGAAGCTTAGATTAACCCATTTATCCAATGGGTACAAGAATTTTTGGGCACATGTCATGTAGTCTAGCCAGATATCTTTCGCAATTTCGTAAGTCTGTTGGTAGCAATACAGGGAAGAGGAATTGCTCCTCTCAACTGGATAACCCGAAGCCTTTCAAGCTACAGGTTGTCATCGTGAGGTTAAATCTGTTATAGTTCTCCCCTCTGCCTTGACGGGGCGTCGGTGACGATTTCCACATAAAAAGAATCTATTAGGAAATATTTACAGTTACAAACTTTATTTCGAGATGGCAAACCGACACCTACTCTATTTCCTCTCAATCCTCGATCAGCAATTGAAATGGTTCCACAAATAACGTGATACATATATGTATGGTCTCCTCGAAGGGGTTCCGTATGTGCTTCCCCTTTCCGGGAGTGTTAAACAAAACAATTCAATTTTCACACAAACTCTGGGCGGCTGTGTGGTATGTTATTGGTGGCCGGCGTTATTTTACTTTCTATAAGTAGTTTAAATAATTTTTTTTATTTTTTTCCTATTAACTATGTGCAAAAATAGACGTTTTTCAGTGGTTGCGATAGTAATTTTAGAAAGGTTGAACTTATATCACCCTTCTGTAAACACCGCACGTAATTCAATTGACGGCTCTAGGGAAATGACCGGTTAATCAATTATTGACTAGCAAATAGAGATATGTCAACAGTGAATTTATTGGTTCATACAATATCATTTCCAACTTTAATATCATCATTAAAGTTGGAATTTAAGGGATTGAAATTATTTATGTTGTGAGAATTTACAATTACTATTCGGCTCGACTCTTAATTTTTCCCAGAATCGAATGATATTGTATGCACCAATAAATTCACTGTTGAGCCATGAGCCATAAGGCCTTATCTACATCTTACAACACTTCATCTTCTTCTGTCTCCTGGCTATCATCACTATTTATTTCAGGTCAGTCCTCTTTTTACTTCTGCGCCACCCCGTATGGTTGAGGTTGTCTCTTTTGTTGTATTATACGCTATCATGTATTTTTTTATTGTTCGTAGCCAAGTTACTGGTGGTCTTAAATTCACTTATTCCATCTTCTATATTCATTATTCTTTTTGTCATATGGTCATCATTCCGCCTCATCATATTTCCCTAAAGCTAACAACACTTTTATTTAAAAACATAATATTTTATTACTTATCTCTAATTTTGCCACCGCTACATACGTCACAGCAACATGTCATATAAAAACGCTGGCGTTTAATTTTATTTTGTGTGCTCACACGGTGCCTTGAGCCTGAGGGGACAGAGTCTGCAGGAGGAAAGAGAGGTGGAGGGAAGGACCGTATTACAACATTGTCACCGCTGCGCTCCGCAATTTGCCTGATTATACCTGCTCCGGGGTTCATTGACTCTAATATCATGTTTATTTTGGGTAATAGAGAAGCGTTATGTAAAGTGGCTCTGTCTTCAGGGTGTTTGGAGAACTAGATGGGATGCTAAATTTAATTTTGGTAGAATTGAGTCGGGAAAGTTAATTTTATTTCAAAGATTTTCACGGAGTGTTGTTTGTAGAGAAGAAGTTAAAGGTGCTACAAGATTGTGGTCGATTAACCACACTCATATTTCAATGATTGAGGTAGACAGTACCTAGTTTTTATTTTGAGGTGGATCGATGAAAATGTATGATTAAACAAACCATCCAGTTTTAAACCATGTACTTTAGCTAATGTCTACTTCGGAATATAAACACAAAAGAACCTATGTGAATGCCTAAAATAACCAAACTTGGCAGACGTATTAGTAATCCCTCTCGAAGTAATCCCTTAGTAGCCATTTACGACACCCACAGTAATGCATAGTGCGTTTCATTTTTAAAGGAATAACGGGAAAATTCTGAAAAATAACAACACAAAAGCGTAGAGTGGTTATTAATGAACGCCGAACGCCGATGAATTGAATTTTTTTTTTTTCGTTAAAAAATTAGATTTTCCTCATTAAAATACCACGCTTCAAATTTCATTCCGGAACTATAATAATAGGTAGTGGAATATTCTTACCTCATTAATAATTTTGCAGAGAAATTTGAGTAAAAGTTATAAAATAAAAAAATTGGGCTCGTCCGGGATTTGAACCCGGGACCTCGAAAATCATACCCCTAGACCAACGAGCCAGCTGATGTGATTGCTCAATTTACGAATTACATACAGAAACAACTTACATTATCTAATTCGCAGCAATAAATTAACTTAAAAATAAAACGAAATCCCAGGATAAGTCAACGTTGTCGTTATCAGACGAATCTTTCGTATTTATCTTAAACTATTTATGGTTCGGATCAATGGTTTGGGAAACTAATTAATTATTGACGATAAAATAAATTATCATATTTTTTATCACACCATAAAATGTACATATTATACCGGGTCAGATACTATATATTTCCTTTGACCTGAACTACTTGCTCTCTTTTCTTAGCAAGCTTGGTAACATAATAATAATACCAGCCTATTATTGTACCACTGCAGGGCAAAGGCGTCTTCTCATACAGAGAAGGCATGAGCATTGATCACCACGCTTGCTTAAGACGTTTTGGCGATTTCAGACTTGTTAAGTCCAGGTTTCCTCACGATGTATTCCTTCACCGATGTCAGTGATGTCCAAGATAAACCCAGAAAGTACGTATGAATTGAAAAACTTGGTACTTGCTCGGATTTGAACCCACAACCTCGTGCATGAGAGGCGAGGCTTTAACAACTGAGCTATCATGACATTAGCAAGCACAGTGATCATTAATCGTGTATTCGTTTTGTGGGTAAACTAAAATATACCTTTAACTATTTGTTTTATCTTTTCCCTAACAAAAACACTATCATTCCCATTTCCCATGCCACGCTATTTCCCTTCCATTAAACCTCATAAACCAATCCAATTCGCTGCGACATCAAGTTTATACCTGTCCCCCACATAAACAACTGATACAGTCCCCCATTGGGTCGTAAACACATAAGTATGCACCCTGCCTAACTATACCACCGTAAAGAGTCGTATAGCACCATAAAGTATTGCACAGACGTGCGACAGCGACAAAGGCACCACAACGGCAAAAAATTCGCCAGGAAGTGGCTAGTGTTGTAAACCAGGGTTTAAAAAATATCTTTATAAAAGTTTCACAAATATAAGTGTTACATTAAAATTGATCAAAGAATCAAATGACACTTATAAGCTATGAACACTCATAAAAGTGTGACAGTAATTTATCTGTAACCTATATAAAAGTGGTAACAGTGGTAATAAGTGTAGCTGGTAAACGCGGAGTTGCCAAAATAGCCTCAATCCTGTGACCATCTCACCGTGAAAACTTTGGTGAAGTGTGCGTGGAGTGAGCTGTCAGTGCCAGTGATGCTAAAGATTGACCAAGACGGGACGACACTGACAGCTCCGCGCAGGTCTTCACTGTGAGAACGCCGCGTCTGTCTGTCCGCCGCGCGTTGTTGCGGTACCATGCAATTATACCAAAAACAGTTTTTTTCTATTACACATATAAATGTTTACACTTTGATACTGTAACATTATTGTATCTATTACATTTATAAATTTAAAAGTATAAAACACTTACTACGGGTATCATCATTATCATTGCAGTCATCGTCTGCCTTTCCCCAACTCTGTTGGTACTGCGTTCCAATCTAACCGAACGCTTAATAAGTCTAACTAAATGATAATATTTTACACGGAGCGACTGCATATCAACCCAGTTACTGCAATACGATACAGCTGATGGCTAAAGTCGCAGTTACAAAAGACGTTGTCGTGATGTGGTTGACTGTTTATTGTGAATGCCGTGAGGAGTCGTGATGTCGTCGATATGACCAGTGACCCTGAGTTTCTTTTAACCATTTCAATTTTACGCAACGACCGCGTTCGGCGCTCTCATTGGCCCTTTGCAATCGGAGCGCAACTTTCGAATGGTGAAAGGCCAATCGGAGCGCCGAAAGCGGTCGATGCGTAATGTTGAAATGGTTAAAAAAACTCACACTAGGGACTCTGCACGCGTATCATGACGACTTGTTGAAGAAATTGAAGAAACTACATTTTGTAGTAAGATTTATACGGCGCGATGTCCAAAATGAAGAAAACAAATGTCACTTTGTATATAGATATTAGGTATATATAATGTCTATTCTATTGTCCGAACGGTCAGAAAAATGAAGCTAGTTGCCCATTCCAAAGCGTAGTAGGTATTTATGGAGAAGAACGGGCAAGAAACTCCACGGCCACTCTTTTAAATCAACTTTTGTTTACAATAGATTGGTTACATCTTTCATGTTGAAATTATGCATGTGAGAACGATGCAGGACGTTAAAAGCGTCCGTTATATAAATATGAAAACAATTTAAAAAATTAATTTAATTAAAATACGCCGTAGCAGATAAGAGATGACCAGTCCCTACTGACGGCGCCCGTTCACGAACATGACGCATGGATTAGCACCATTCAACTCAACCATTTTGAAGGGAGCTAAATGATCCGACACACGCGCCACCATCAGCGAAACAGTAGAGTGAGCATGACATACTCTCAGCCGCCAGGACACATTCAATTCAATGAAAGACGTACCCAGTAAATTGTAGTTTTAAAGCATGTACATAGTACTCACATAATATGGCTTATAGCAATTATACAGTACTAAAATATTGAGTTTATACAATGCAAAGATTCTTGTTTTTAATCTTCAGCAGCTCCAACAGTATTTTCAAATGCTAATCAATTAGTTGATGCGTCCTTGAGGAGCAGGACCAGCGATTAGCCAAGCATTTTTATCAGCAATGTAATCCCCTAACTTATAATATGATCGGCTGCATTGTGTGCGTTTTTTACAAGATTTAAATTTGGTTTCATTTAGTTGATGTATGTGGGGAGGTATTTTATTGTAACATTTTAAACAGTACCCCATGAAAGATGAGATATAAGAGATAGAATTGGTCACGCTATTCGTGCAGAAAGATAGAAATTGATCGCGATTGCAAACGTAGTTATGTAGAGCCCGTTTTGTCGCTCAGCAATCGTAGCTAAACCACCATAGAAACAAGGTTTGTCGACGACGGAATAGACAAAATAACAGATTTATATTCTTCATCTGTCATATTGTCTATTCTTCCGTCGTTGGTGTGACTGTCATAGTGGCTCGTCTGCACAACCCCTAAAGCACGGTTACCGCCAAGTGACCCAGTTCAGAGACGACAGATTTGTATAAACGCACTGAGGTTGGGTTCGAGACGAGTTAGTTTCATTTTATGTGTTCTTGGAATCTTGTTGCATCGTCGACTGAAATGTCTCTCGTGGTTGCCGTGTTATTGGACCGTTGGTATCTGGATTTGCTTATTTGATGACTTGTTACAGATACATCATGGGTACGGATTATTCTCTGGTAAGATTCGCTATCGTTAGATGTCTGAAGTTCCTTGTTGTTTTGTGAAAACATAGAAAGTTAATTAATTTTAAACTTTGTGTAAGAGAAAGCGCAACTTAAATTATATAAATTACTTCTTCTTCATCCTATATAATGATCATTAAAATAAAGTTTTTCAAACAAAAGTAGTACCTACTTCAACAAATTTCTTATCTAAACTCCAAATCCTAACTATCCTAATCATGTTATATTATAAATGCGAAAATAAGTTTGTTTGTTTGTTACGCTTTCAAGCCGAAATGGTTAAACGGATTTGGATGAAATTTGTCCCACAGATAGACCATGACCTGGGTAAGGACATAAGCTACTTTTTTATCAAAGAAGTTGCAGGCAACAGCTAGTGATAGATAATACAATTTGTAACAACAGAACAGAACAGAAGAGACTGGCAACATTCGGAGGCTCCAAACAGATCCGCAGTTAACAAAAGATTGACCTACTTGCACACGCGACTCCCTAACATTATCAATAGGTTTGAAACGCACCGGGGTCTTTGACGACATTGTAAATGGCATAATATAGTTGCGAAATGTAGGAATTTTAAGATGTCGGTCGACTAGAAACGTGATCTTCACAAGTTTGAAACGATAAACTGCGGGATGTGGGTTTGTAAGGTATTCAGTTTGGAGTCTCATTTTGTAAGTAGCTGTTACTATGTTATTAAAGAACTACGTACTACCTAAGACCTCCTAATCCCAACTCTAATATTACAAATGCGAAAGTCAGTTTGTCTGTTTTTTGCTTTCACACGCTAAAACGGCTGAACGGATTTGATTGAAATTTGGCACACCAATAGACCATGACCTATAGGATACTTTTCATTCTGTGTTTCAGACGAAGTCGCGGGCAACATATCGTTTAATAGTTTATGGCGTTTCAGTATATTAACTTGTAATTTCTAACAACGTCTACGTCTACAAAAATATATTATAATTCCTTAACTAAAAATCGCCTCATGAGATACCATGTGGCAATTTTTTGTCAACTCAAGTAGTTATTTAGTCGTTTTCGTGTAGGAAATTAACTTAAATTAGATCAGCCTTATCTAATTTATTATAAATTAGGGAAATATTTATTCTGTTTATGCACAACGATAATCAAATAATATACAGTTATTTTGAAATTCTAATAATTTACATATATAATGGATTGTTACTAAATTGTTACAATTATGGTGGACTAATATTCAATAATGCGTCATAAATATTCGTTTATTAGGACGTTACGAATACTAATTACAGTATGCATAATTACTTATCTAAAATGATCAGCTGCGGTTAATTATTATTAACCGGAGCTGATCATTTACTACTACAAAAGAAAACTGGACTAGGATAAATATTTAGTTGAAAAATTAAAAACTATACACAAACTAAACTGAAAACAGAACACAGTTAAAGGAAACATGTAGAAACGAAACAGAAAAACATATAGATGATTTAAATTAAATTTTTGGGCACCTACTCAGCTATTGAATTTTTTTCAGCATAACTGGGTATGCCTGATGGATGGCAGTGAAATGTTCTTTGCTATCGTTACATCCCCATCTTACAAACAAAATAACTGGTAAGTAGATCGTAACCACCCCCGTTCGATCTCCGATTCAAACTTATATTTACGACGAAAACAAACTATCCCCTCCATTCTATGTATAGGTAGTTATCATTGTTATTTATTGCACTTTCATGGACTGAAGAAGATCCTTAATAGCTTTGTTTGTTGAAAAACTGTAGGTTTGTGTAAATGCATTGTTTATTAGCATAAGTAGAGGAAGGAAATTAATTTGCAGAAAATCTTTGAGAAGCTCGTCCAGGAACGTCCTGTAATAAATAATTTATACAGATAAGATCACTTGGAGAAAATTATGCCAAATGGAATATGCTTCAAAACTCAAAAGTACACTTTTCATGTACCACAAACTTCATAAGAACCCACCACAAAAACTTCTATAGCATATTTCAACTTCACACACATAAAAACATCCTTGCAAACTAGCTCTTAAATAAATTGAGGTAATACC